>JASVEL010013223.1:0-225088 GCA_032618575.1 Nicotiana noctiflora | reverse complement strand
ACCCGGCAAGGACTCAAGAATATAACTTAGGAAAATTTCACATTAGCTCACAACATGTATCAACAAACGACTCACGGTCATGCTAGACTCCGGTGTATAGATGCTCGTCACCACGCCTATACACCGCACTCGATCATTTAGCAATTAGCAAATTATTACACTTATTCCTATTCCCTCAAGCTAGGATAGATCAAACACTTACCTCAAAGCCTTGAAGTCCAATTAACCTTCAACTATCTCTTTACCTCGTAACTCAACCTCCAACTCGTTCGAATCTAATCACAATTGATTAAATTACTTTAATAAATACTATATAAATTGGTTTGGATGCATAAAAATGATTTTCTCAAAGTTTTACTCAAAATTTCCCAAAACGCCCTCGGGCCTACGTGGTCGAAACTCGGGGTTCGGACCAAACACCGGTTACCCATTCCATCACGAGTTCAATTATATGATTTGTCTCGAAATCGGACCTCAGATCGAGGTCCAACTCCCCAATTAATGAAAAACCTAGGTTCTACCCAAAAATATCAATTTCAACCATAAAAACCTTTGATTTCTCATGGAAAATATGTTTAATGATGTTGAGAATTGAAAGAGTTGAGTGAAAATCGACTTACAAGTGATTTGGAGTGATATTGCTCTTGAAAAATCGCCTATGGGGTTTTATGTTTTGAAAGAATGGTGAAAAGGGGGTTTAAAATCGTTTAAGTATAAAATTGCACAGTGCGGATATGGGAATTGCGAACATGACATGCCAGCTCTCAGACTTCGCATTTGCGAACATAGGCCAAATCCGGACAACTTCGCATTTGCGAAGAACCTGTTCGCATATACGAACATAGGGTGATTCTGGGCAACCTCGCATTTGCAAGCTTTTGTTCGCAATTGCGAACCTAGGGTAATTCTGGGTCTCTTCGCATTTGCGAAAGTTTTTTCGCATTTGCGAACTCAGGCTATATTGGGGCTTCTCGCATTTGCGAGTGTTTCTTCGCAATTGCGAAGATAACAACTGGGAAAAAAAAATACCAACTGTGGTTATTTTTAAAATTTGCTCTCACGCCTTATCAAATCTTCACCCGAGCCCTCGGGCTCTAAATCAAATATGTACACAACCTCAAAATCATACCACAAACTTGCTCGTGCGATCAAATCGCCAATATAACATCGTTTTCATAGGATCAAGGCTCAAATTCATGATTTCTTCTCTTAAACTTCATAAACTTTCAAACTTGGAACTCATGGTTCAAAACACGTCAAACGACGTTCAATTTCCGTCAAACTTTGCAGGAAGTGCTTAAATAATATATAAGACTTGTACCGGGCGCCGGAACCAAAATACGAGCCCGATACCATGGTCTTTTAATTAATTTTCATTTTCATTTTCCTTAATAATTTCAAAAAAGCGATTTAACAGAAAAATTCATATCTCGGGCTCTAGGCCTCGGAATTCGACTCTGGACATATGTCCGAGTCCCATATTTTCCTACGGACCTTCCGTGACCGTCCGATCTCGGGTCTGGGTCCGTTTACCAAAATTATTGACCGAAGTCAACTATATCAATATTAATATCAAAATTCTTCAAATGTTTCATATAATTCACATATCCTAACACAAAAATTTTCTGGCTACGCGCCCGGACTACGCACGTAAATCGAGGCAATATAAAATAAGGTTTTCAAGGCCTCGAAAGTACGGGACAGATGAGGAAAACAGGCGATGACCCTTTGGGTCGTCACATTAGGGATATGTATATAGTGGTTATTTTGTAAAAACAAATTAATTTTTTCTTTGATTATATAACTGAACACATATTTTGAACCAAAATAAGAAGATAAATTAGACACTTATTGTGAATCGGAAGAAGTATTAGATATGCTGTGTTACCTCATAAACTAATACAAATACCTATTAAACACTTCAACCGAAGCTAACTTTGAGGGGCCATTTATATAATCCACATAAATAACCTCATTAATTGACTGTTCTAATTAACTTTTATGCTTCTTAGCCCATACAGCTATGCAGTAATATAATTGACTGCTCAATTCTTTAAATCTTGACTATACAGTTGAGATGTTAAATCATCTACCAATTTTTTTGTTGGTGCAAACAAAGCAAATATATTTTCCTTCTTTTATTTGGAGAAATTAAATTAAAGATACAATTCAAATGGTGAATCTTTAATTACAACAATAATAATTAATATATTCAGTGTATTTTTTTTTTGTGGGATCAAAGAAGCGTGGAGTATACATATACTTTATGCCTACCTTATGTGAGATAGAAAGACTGCTTTCGATGAACCCCCAATTCAAAAATATTTAAAAAAAAATTAAAAATACAAAAGATGCCTAGAGTCGAATACTTTTTTCAGTTTAAGCAGGTGAAGCTGTCACGACCCGGATTCCCCTCCATCGAGAGTCGTGATGGCGCCTACTAATGGAAGCTAGGCAAGCCAACTTCTTACTTACATTTCCATTCATTACAACCCTCATACAAAAATCATTTAGAAATAATACTATTAATACAGCGGAATAATAATTTAGCGGAAGACTTAACAACTTTTACTAGATACGATGCACAAAATCCAAACATAATACACTACCCAAGAACCGGCGTCACAATACTCACGAACTTCTAAGAATAATACACATAATCGTCAGAAGGAATATAAACTGTTTATCTCAAATACATGAGATAGACTGAAAAGTAAAGATAGAGGAGACAACGGGTCCTGCGGACGCCTGCAAGGCTACCTCGAAGTCTCGGTGGTCGGAATATCAACAATCGTACTACTGCCGCTGCTCCTGATCGTAACCTGGACCTGTGCAAAAAAAGCGCAGAGTGTAGCATCAACACAACCGACCCCATGTGCTGGTAAGTGCCTGGCCTATCCCGGCGAAGTAGTGACAAGGCTAGGACCAGATACCCACATAAACTTGTGCAGTTAAAGTATATATAGATACATACAAATAGCAAGATGCAATATTGAATATTTATAGGAAAAGAACATACTATAGTACAACAATAAAATATTATATCAGAAAAATAATATGGACAATGGAATACAAATTCACTTCCAAACTCAACTCATCCACTTATAGGAGTACAACTACTCGCTCCCATTTTACTATCAATCTTTCATTTATTTATCAAAACAATACATAATATGTTACCGGCAATCGTGGCGAATATCAATAATTATTATCTGTTAGTAGTGCGGCGTGCACCCCGACCCTTCCGACAAGTCACCAACATCTATGGCCAATAACAGTACATAGTAGGCTACCGGCAGCTATGGCCAATGCCAACCATCAATATCTATTAGTAGTGCGGCGTGCACCCCGACCCTTCCGATAAGTCCCCGACATCTATGGCCAATAACAATAATTAATACAATATATTAGCGGCATTGAACCAATAATTATTCCTTTCATATAAAATTTAATCCATTTAAGACCTACGGTCATGCTCGACCCCCAACGTATAGATACTCGTCACCATGCCTATACGTCGGACTCCACACATAATATTTAGCACATAAACTCAACTCCTATTCCCTCAAGCTAGGATATATCAAACATTTTCCTCGAAAGTTTACGATCAATTCAATTCGTAGCAATGCCCTTTCCTTTCGAATTTAGCTCCAATTCAATCGTATCTATACACAATTGATTTAATATCATCAATACTAATCAACAAACTAGTTTAATTGGCCAAATATAATTTTTCAAACATTCTGTTCGGAATAGTAAAAATTGACTCTAGGCCCACATGGTCAAAACGCGAGGTTCAAACCAAAATAAATTCACCCATTCATCCACGAGTTCAAATATGTACTTTGTTCTTAAGTTCAACCCCAAAACGAGGTCTAGATCGCAAATTGTTTGAAAAACCTAATTCTACCCAATTCTCTAATTTTCTACCTATTTTCACATGTTTAGGCCTAAGAATTCGAATAATATTGATGGAATATGAAGAAAATGAGTCAAGAATCACTTACCCAACAAGTTTGATGAAGAATTACCCAAGAATCGACCAAAAAGTTGTGGAGAAGAGAGAGTTTGAGAAATGAGATTTTAATCCCGTTTCTTTTCTGTTTTAGAACTTAAATCACTAGGCAGAAAAATTACTCTATGCGATCGCATGGCCAGGGATGCGATCGCATAGAAGAAAATGAGGGGGCTAAACTTTGTTATATGCGATCGCGGGGAAAGCAATGTGATCGCATAGAAGGAACAGACAAAGCTATGCTATCGCATAGAACAAAATGGGGCAACAAAAATTTACTCTAAGTGATCGTATGTGCATCTATGCGATCTCATAGAGTAACGTACCAGATACCAGCAGACAACACAATACCAGATTTTTCTAAGTCCAAAACATCCCGTTACCTATTCAAAACTCACCCGAGCCCGATACCATTAATTTTTAATCAAATTTCTATTTCATTTTTCTTAAACATTTTCAGAAAATAATTTAACAGAAAAATTCTTTTACCGGGGTTCTAGACTCGGATTTTGATTCCGGGCATACGCCCGTGTTTCATATTTTTTTACGGATTTTCTGAGACCGTCAAATCACGGGTCTGGGTCCGTTTACCAAAAATATTGATCAAAGTCAACCATATCAATATTAATATCAAAATTCTTCAAATTTTTCACATAATTCATATTTTTTAACATAAAAATTTTTCGGCTTCGCGTCCGGACTGCGCATGCAAATTGAGGCAGCTATAAATGAGGTTTTCAAGGCCTCAGAAGCTCGAAATGATTGAGAAAACAAGTGATGACCCTTTGGGTCGTCACATAAGCAAATTTAATATCACATTTCCAAAAGACAATATTTAACATTTGCTTCATATTATCTGCATTTTAAATATTTTGCTGGTATTTTAAGAAAGAAAATGTAATAATCTTAATCATAAGCATTTGTCAAGTTCCCTTCATCTCTTCTAAAACATCTAATGTTAATCAGGATTTCACTAATTAGAATAGCAAGGGTATTCTAAAAAAACGTTTAATACATCAAAACAAGTTTAATATAGCCAAAACGACTAATGTTTGGGGACATAATAGAGTTATTTCAACGTTAACATTATTAAATAAGAGTCTCAAGTCTATTGCGGTCAAAGCTAGTTCAAATGGTTCTTTCTAGCTTCAAATCAAAAAATTAGTGATCTTAGAATTATGACATACTTAACTAATGAAAACTTGGTATATGAGCAGTTTTCATGCTATAAAAAAATTAATTTTAATATACTATAGTTGTTACTATCATCGTCATATTTTATACTGGCGGGATTTCGAGGAATGTGGTTGGTAAGCACACGATGGACCAAGTAAACGTGAAATTGATGCATTATCTAACTTGTCTTTCCAAAAAGATACTTCCTCGTTCATTTCAATTGATTTTTTTTTGGAAATTTCACACATGTTAAGAAATTTACTTTTTATTATTAATTAATAAAAATATTAAAAATATTAATCGTAATTTATTCATTGAAAATATAACAAATACTCTTAGATTCTTTACTTCAAGGCAACTTTTAAAAAAAAGTTAATTCTTTTTTGATATCTAAAAAAAAAATTCAAATATTAAAGACCAGAAAAAAGGCCAAAAAAATATCAATCAAAATGAACCAAAATTAGCAAAAATGAGAAGATGAGGTGCCTCGAGTATCCCCATTTAGACAAAGAAGGATCGAAGGTTTTTGGCCTATAGCTTTCATTTGTTCCCCATGCGTCGCCAGAAATTCTGCTTGAAGCTCTCTCCTTATCAACAAGCCGATAGCTAATGGATGTTGATCACGATTACTATAATAAAAAATCCTTATGAAGATAGAATATTTCGTGTAAAAATTCATTTATATTATTAATGTATTTTGATATGTGACAAGATTGCTTTCATTCTTTAAGATTATTAATTACTTTACCCGGTTCACAAGAAGTGTCTAATTTATTTTTAGCACGTTCTTTAAGAAAATACTAAATTCTATACAAAAATACCTACTATGACTAAACTATCATACTTAAACATTTAATATGAGTAGTAAGAAAACTTTTTAGGGATATGTATATAGGAGTTATTTTATAAAAACAAATTGAATTCTTTCTTGATTACATAACTAAACACTTATTTTGAACCAAAATAAAAAAGTAAATTGAAAACACTTATTATGAACCGAAAGAAATAGTGTTAATTTATATTCTTTCTAACTTCCTTATTTAAGCTGATGGTTAGTTTGAACTGTTGCATTAACTTCAACTACTTAAAGAAACTGCAGCCTAGCACTGATTTTGGAAACAGACACCAAACCTCATTTATTCCAACACTTACTCGAATATCTCAACTATTGACCTAACAATTATGATCTGACACTCCTCCCTGTCCTATTTTAACTGTCGTAACTAGGAATGTTCAAATTGATCCGGGGTCAAACCGATTAAAAATCAATTAAATTTGATTTGATTTAATTTAATATTGAGTAAAAAAGTCAGAAATAAATTGACATATAAATATATAATTTTTATACATATTTATACATATATAGAATTTTCCTCACAAACAAATATTTAGAAATATTTGACATCCTCTCATGAGATGTAATATTTAATAAAATTATGAAGTACATCCATTTTTATTTCCTTTAAATAATGGATTGTATCATCACTTTTCCTTTAAATAATGGATTGTATTATCACTTACTTATCAAACGTTAACGTGTCAATATCTTTGTTCTTCCCTATTCATATATCAAGATCTATTAAATCTTTATAACTTTTTTGAATTTCAAATGGTATTTCGACAATAAAAAATTAAATAGAACATACCATTATTTAGTTATCATTTTGACTTTTATGTTTAATTATTAAATTTTATTGTCGTTGAAAAGGTACGTTAATGAAAAATTATTTTTAGACGACTAAGAAAATAAGTATCATGTATTGCAAAAACAAATCTCTCATAAGAATATTATAATAGATATGTTTATCAGTATTTTTAATTTTTATTAAACATATACCCATTTATCAAAGCTTTATCTATAACTTTAACAAAGTAAGATTGAAATAATATCAATATAAAGATTAGATAAAACCGAGCTAATCCAACCCGATATAGTTGGTCAACTTATTTTGAAAGTAAATTTTGTCTTCCGAGGCCTTAAGAACCTCTTTTTATCCCACATCGATTTATGTGCACAGTCCGGGAGCATTTTCGGAAATTTTTATGTGAAAACTAAGTAAAACATGGGAATTGGGTTTTAAAATTAAATAAAATTGACTTTGGTCAATATTCTTGATAAACGGACCCAGACCCATGATCCGAGGGTGTCGTAGAGTTCGTAGTAAAATATGGGACTTCGGCGTATGCCCGAAATCAAATTTCAAGGTCCCAAGCCCGAGAAATAATTTTTTAAATAAAATTATTTTCTAAAAAATATAAAGGTTTTAGAAGTGAATTAATGCATTTTCTTGATGGTATTGAGCCTGCATCTTGGTTCTAGAGCACGATACGAGTCTAAAATAATAATTAAGGTAAATCTATAAAATTTAGTAAATATCGAAATTGGTTTGGTATAAACAGACCTATAGTTGAGAAGATAGTAATTTTGATGTTCTTGAGTCATTTCATGAATTTGAGGTCTAATTCATAGATGTTGATGTTATTTTGATGAATTGATCACACGAGCAAGTCCGTTTGATGTTTTTAGACCATATGCATATTTGATTTGGAGCCCGAGGGCTGGGGTAAATTTTGGATAGATCGCAGAGTGGAATTAGACTTAGCAGAATTGCTGGTATATTACACCTCTGATCTCGCATTTACGAGATCAGGCATCGCAATTGCGATGCAAGCAGGGTCCGCAAATGCGAGAATTTTATCGCAAATGTGAAGAACCCAGGGCCAGCATTTGTCTCGTAAATGCGAGGTATATTTCGCAAATGCGATGTCTTCAGCACATGCCAGAAGACGCAAATGCGAAGGAAGCAGGAACCGCAAATACAACTGGTCCCTCGCAAATGCGAAGGTGACCCGATTTTTTCATAGTCGCAAATGCGACATATTCTTCGCATTTGCGAAGGTAGCAGGTCCTGAAGGGGTTCGCAATTGCGACAACTGAGACCAGTTAATTTGGACTTAGATGCCTTTTTCTTCATTTTTCATACCTTCTCAAAACGTAAACACTTTTAAACAATGACTAAAGAAAAATTCTTCTCCAAATCAATTATAAATCATTTCTAACTCATTTTCTTTAACCTATAACATCTTTTCACATGATTTAAATCCAAAATCAAGAGTTTTCATAGGAAAATTGGGTGTTTTGGGTAGAACTTAGGATTTTCAAATATAACCTCGATTTAAGGTTTGATTTTAAAATAAATTATATATTTGGGTTTGTGGGTGAATGGGTAATTGAGTTTTGGTCCGAACCTCGAATTTTGACAATGTGGGCCAATGGTTAATTTTTGACTTTTTGGGAAAAACTTTAAAAAAAACCCTATGTTCTTGTATTAGAATTGATTCATTTAGCATTTATTAATATCGTTTATTAAATTGTGACTAGATACAAGTAAATTGATGGTGAAAATAAGGGGGAAAGAGATTGTTGAGGTTTGAATTGTGTTCGTGGCGTTGAGATAAGTGTTTTGTCTAACCTTAGCTCGAGGGATTAAGAGTTGTTTCTTATTTGCTATGTGTTAATTGTTGAGTACGATGTATAGGCATGGTACCGAGTATCTATACGTCAGTGTCAAGCATGCCCCGTGAGTCTTATACTATGCTAAATGTGACTCCGTTTCGTATTGTTCATGCTATTATGATGATATCTATTGTTGAACAAGGCTTGTGGAAGTATTATCGATAATTCAACATTGTACAGCGTTGGCTCAAGTTGTGTAAGTATTATTGGCAATTGAACATCATAGAGCATTGAATCAAGTTGTCAATTGATATATGGAAAAGAGAAGAGGTTTATGATATTGTCTCCCTTGCCGGGATGTTATTGCTTTTGATATAATCTTCCTTGCCGGGATGTTATTGCTTTTGATATTATCTCCCCTGCTGGGATGTTATTACTCATGATATTCTTTACCTTTTCGGGATATTGTTGTTATACTATTGTTCCCTTGCCAGAATTCTATTGTGATTTTATTAATTTTCTTACCCTATTGCTTTGTGATATTTGCTTGGGTAAGGAAGTGTGACGATCCGACCCGTTGTCACGTGAATTACCATCCCATTTCCCCCTTATTGTGATGCTTCATATTTTTATATCGGTATTTGAGTTGATCGGGTGTAATTGAATAAGTTTTGTTTAAAAATAATGCACATAGCCTAGTAGAAGGAAGCTTGTTTTAGAAAAGTCAACCAGAAGTTGACTATGTGGTTAGAAGGCTCGGACGTGAATTTCGGTGATTCGGATAGCTTCAGAGGATGATTTATAACTTAGGAGAGTGATTGGAATCGAATTTGGAGGTCCGGTGTAGAAATAGGCTTGAATTGGCAAAGTTGAAATTTTGGCGAATTCCGGTTGATAAGTGAGATTTTGATCCGGGAGTCGGAATGGAATTTCGAGAGTTGCAGTAGCTTCGTTAGGTGATTTTGGATATGTCTGCAAATTTTCAGGTCATTCGGGCATCATTTGGTCGAGTTTTTGATTGAATGTTGGTTTCAGAAGTTATAGTTGAAACTTAGGCTTGAATCCGTCATGATTTGATGATTTTTGTGTTTAAGGACATATTTATATGATTGAAACAAGTTCGTATGGTGTTATGGGACATGTTGGCATGTTTGGTTGAGGCTCCGAGAGCCTCGGAGTGATTTTGGGTGTTCAACGGATCATTTTGGATGGCTAAGTGTTCAGATTTTTTTGTCATAATATTGTAGAGCTTTTGCTCTATGCAATCGCATATGGTGTATTACGATCGCATAGGAGGCCTTGGAGAGGGGTTCGTTTTTGTTCAATGCGATCACGTAAGGGGCAGTGCGATCGCATAAGGTTGGATGACTGGTCAATGCGGTCACGTTTAAGATGTTGCAATCGCGTAGTGTAATGGGACCTGGGGTCCCCTGGTAGCAATTTGTTCTATGCGAACACAGTGATGAGAGTGCGACCACGAAGGTGTGGGAGTCTGTGCTCTGCGATCGCAGAGGAAGTCGTGTGATCGCATAAGAGGATTTTGGGAGGTCGGATTTTTTTGTGCTATGCGATCGCAGCAGTGGTGATGCGATCACATAGAAGGAATGTCTGGGTAGACAGAAGGGTTTTATAACATTTCACCCGCGAGCGTAACTCATTTTCCACCATTGTTGAGCACATTTTGGAGCTTTTGTGCGAGGGATAAAGAGGATTTCATCTAGGATTTGAGTGGAGGTAAGATTTAGGAGCTAATTACGTGATATTATTTAAGATTCATCCATTAAATCTCCGAAATTGGGTACAAAATTGAAGAAATTAGGGCTTGGTTTTTGCTATATAAATTTGGGATTTTGTGGCCCATTTGAACTCCTATTTTGATAAATTTCATATGTACGGACTCGCAAGATAAGGATTCCAAAAATGATAGTTTCATAATTTTTCGAGAAGCGGGCTTGGGCCTCGGGTTTTGCTAGTTTCGAGATTTTTCTTATATTTCGATCGTTTTGGATTGGGTGTTATTCCATTGTACTATTATGATATATTTGTATTGATTTGTGCTAGTTTCGATGCGCGTGGAGGTCGGTTTAAGAAGCAAAGGCATCGCGGGCTAGAGTTTTTGCCGGATCGAGGTGGGTAATACTTGTAAATGATGTCCTGAGGGTTTGTAAACCCCGGACTTGCACATCATAGTGCTGTAATAAGGTGACTTGCATGCCGGATAATGGGCGTGGGGTAGAGCAGCATTGGGGATCGCGACTTGGTCCGTCCCGCTTAATAAAAACACTACCTAATTGCTTGAAGTTGAAATGACACCCTAATAAAGATATTTGCTATCATGAATTGGATTGATTGTTGTGGTTTGGGCTTCGTGCCGAGTATTTGGATCCCTCAGGGATCGATATCGTTGTTTTGGATTACTGTGCATATTTTTATCTCAGTCTATGGTTTTAAAAATGGTATTTTGCAACTCAGCATTCTTTATAAGATTTGAAAGCTTAAATAAGGGTTTGATGACATTTTTAGCTGAGAGTTGCTATGTTACTATTGCCCAAGGGGCTTGTGAGCATTCATGACTATGCATGGATCGGGATGCATTCCACAACGGGAGTGATATTGATATTGCGCTTGGGCTGTAGGATCCCCTCCGTAGTCTGAACCGCTACAGTGAGCGCTGAGCGCCTAAATGAATCGGGTTGTACGCCACAACGTCACCTGCTGCATTGCATTCATGCATTGGTTTCTATTTGTACTACGTGGCATAAAATTTAGCACTCATACATTACTGGCATACATGTATTATTTGCCTTGTTGATTAGATACCATGGTGAAAACTATTAAAGGAGTGCTAAGCCCAATGGGCTGACTTGAGTGCAGACTTGCACTATTTGATGTTGTACCCAGGTATTGAACTATTAATAATGAAAGAGAGAGATGTTAAAAAGAGATTACAAAATCTACTTAGATTTGTTATAAAGGAATACCATGAAAGTGTACTGAAATCTAAAAGTGTGGTTCTGTATTTTTATAGCACAAGATGGTGCTTTGTGTGATTTTCTTTTTCTCATCGTTATTTACTTTTATTACTACTGAGTTGGAAGTACACACTCGACTCCCAGCACCATGTGTGCAGATTCAGGTATTTGGAAGCTTAGCTGAGCTTGGTGCTGGTCTAGAGCTTCATTTGGGATCGTCGAGGTAGCTGCCTGGCGTCCGCAGGGCCCGACATTCCCTCTTATCACTCTATTGTTTGTTTTATTATGCATACATTTAGACCTGTAGAATTATTTTTAGTATTGTCCTGATATTGTGATAGAGGCTCTTGACTCGTGACCCCAGATCTTTGGGAAGTTATGTTGTTCTGTGAGATTTTTGGGATATTTTTATAACTATTAGCTTATTTGGTTTATTTCACTATTAAGGATTTCTAAATAAATGGTTATTGAGCTCTATGATCGGGTTAAGAGTAGATTTGGTCGGGCTTGCCTAGCCGTTGGGTTAGGCGCCATCACGATCGTGTTTGGGGTCATGATAAGTTGGTATCAGAGCCTAGGTTACTAGTCCTCATGAGTCATGAGCCGGTTGGTAGAGTCTCGTGGATCGGTACGGGGACGCTTGTTCTTATCCTATGTTGTTCTTATCGTGCGTACTCGATTCAACTTAACATATAATCCTTGAAATTTCTTCCACACATCTGTATGCGCACTCGAGCGCTTAGTAATATATTTGCCTTGATGGCTTGTGATTCCCCGATCGAGAGGGTGAGATATAATCTCCATGAGTTTATGTTGGGCCAGTCGGGAGGACTTGAGGCCGGATCTTTGCCTATGGCTTGAACAATACGGTGCTGATTTTGCGAGCTGGTATTATGAATTTATATGATTAGCATTGTCCATAATTGTGGAAATGGCAGCTTGATAATGGGTGAGATGTTAGGTGTTCGATTCTTATTGTGATCTGTTGTGTAGCCTAAATTATGAGCGTGAAGAATGTTTTCATGTCACTTAGTGGAAAGGTAAAGTGCATTATGTGCGGTGGTATGAGTTCAGACTCAGGAAGACTAATTGGTTGTGCAATGTGTATTATGGTGGAAGGTGTGCTGAAATACTAAATTGAGGCAAAGCATATGGGTTATCTCTTGCGGAGTGTCCTTAGGTCGGTTGATTCGTATGTGTAATTGAAAGGAATTTTATATGTGTTATATTCGAATAGGTGCGACGCATGTCCATGTATCAATTTTGATAATATAATTCATGTAGTATTGAGATTAATGTTGTTGATATACATTGTGATGACTTGTCGAGTTGTGGACGTGTTGTTAGGATAGTTTTGGTGATTCTCTAGCAGGTGGATAGGCTAAAATTACAAAGGAAACTCTGCCGAAATTTTTGGAAACTTTGGGACTTAGTAAGGATTTTGTCACCTAAAGAGCGGGCTTAACTGTTGTGTGAATGAATGCAAGAATTGCAGAAGAGTTAAAATTTCCGAGGATTCGTGTCTCCACAAAACTTGTAAATGACTTGAGTTTAATCTCACTATAACATTGTGGCATCACTAGAGTAAGAATGTTATGAGTGGTTAAAAGTTCCTTGATATATGGATTCGAGCCAAGTTGGGGAGGTTGCTGTTGATCAGCTGATTGTACTGTTGCGAGCTATGTTGGTTCTGTCTCGAGGTATGTTGGCGGATCTGTTCTGGTCGCGAAAATTGTGTGGGGAATGGCATGTGTGAAGGGAAAAATTTGGATAAAAGTTATATGGTGCTTCGCAGATGAGAAAGAATACCAGGATGTTCGAGCTGTGATTGATAAAGAATGCTCAGTATATAGAAAAGAAAAATGGCAGTCAGGTGTCTTAAGAATTGTGTATATGGCTAAAAACTGTGTTTTCGTTAGAAGAGATCTATACTTGTGGTATGTTATGTTAACTATTTGGATTCTATGTATCCGTATTGGAAGGTAATGATAACGAATTCAGAATCGCAGGAAGTTCTTCAAAATAAAGTATTATAGAATGTGGTACTTCTGGGAAATATCGGAGAGAGTAATCAATGGTCTAAGGGTCTTAAATAGTGTGGTTTTATGTGCAAGTCTCGTGTGGTAACCTGGGTTGAGGTGTTGTGGTGCTACAGTTAGGAAGAATATCAAATTAATGATGAATCAGAAAGGAAATTGGATAAACCGAATGGCTTGATAATAAATCGAAACGGTATGATAAGGATACGATTAATTCTGGGTACGTGTTCAAGGTAATGAATCTTACAGATATTATGCAGTGAAGCTCTTGAGTACTGGTAGTTTGCTTAGCTCGGTTTGGATAGAAAGATTGTCCTGGCAGTTCAGCTTGTGCAATGGTATTGGGGGTGAGAGTTCGTGATGTGTTTTAACGTGGTTTGAAAATAAGTATATTTCCTATTGGTATGCGAAGCTTGGAGTGTGTAAGAATTTTCTCCTGTATGGGATCATGAAAGTTCTTGACTAGTTGAGTGCGTTGATGTCTGCGGCGCAGGAGAGAGATGGAAGTTCCCATGTTATCTTGGTGTGGTATGGTATATGCGATGTGTTATGGAAAGTTGATATTGGCATGTTTAAGGTTTTGGATTAGTTCATAATAATGGAAAGTCATTAAAATTCTTGAGCAGCGCGGGCAACTGCAGATAATTTAAGAATCGATCTTTCTGGTGATTAAGGCAAATGGTACTGCTATTCTGGTGATTGGTGGGGATATATGTTCAAAGAGGGGCAAGGTAATGTAAAATGATAATATCTGGTGGTATTGCGGTATTCTCTTGTTGAATTAACTGTGATGATTGAGTTGTTGATGGCATAGGGAAATTTCTGAATGTCTTTCGTGGTATGAATGAATGCTTGATGTGTGTTATGTATTCGTACGACGGAGAGTGGGGGCAGGCATAGTGATTCATATGTTATATATGTGTTAGAGACTAGAAGTTCTCGTGATCCGACTATGCAGTGGTTGTAGATCGGGTGTATCGGTACCGTTTAGCGGTTATTGGAAATGAGAAGTCCTAGCGGATCTTCCTTTTCTTGATATGTTAAATTTGGGTTATGATATTAGATTGCAGACTGGTCGCCCCAATGTCAGGTTGTCTAGACTAATGTGTTATGGGCTATGTCAGAAAATGCCACAGGTTGCGTGGCAAGGTGCATCTAATTATGTTATAACAAGGTAGTTCTGTATCCCAAGGACCAGCGGATGGCTAACAAGTATTGCTTTGTTAATTGGGCTTTCGCGGAGGATGTCAGTGCAGAGGTTTTTTGATTCAATTCTGGTATTGAGGGACTTTTCGGATGCATTTCGTGTGGCCGAGCATATGACTATATATGTTTATTGTAATGAGCAAATTTGACTTGATGTGTATTTCCTTTTTGTGAGGCATATATGTGTGGATCGGGTGGCACGCCACCACGAGTATGGCATTTGGATCGGGTGGCACGCCGCCACGGGTACGATATTTAGATCGGGTTGCACGCCGCAATAGTGTGATATGAAAAATAGTCTTATTTATATGTTACCTTGTATGCATTACCTCCTGGTTTCTGAGGAAAGTCTGTATTGGGTATTGCTCGGCGAATAGCGCATCGGTTGTGTCCTTTCAGGATTCGATAGTGTATATTTATTGTTTCACCGCGGGTGTGATTGATTGCTTAGTTTCAGACCTCAATCTGTGCGTGGCTGACCGTGTTGAACTTGGTGACTTGAAATGCCTCAGGGGTAATAGTGTTTGAATAGAATCATGAGTTGTGGCAAGGCCACGCGATGTTATGACTTGTCGAGGAGGATTTAGGTACTCTATTTCTATGATGTGAGACGGGATCTCTGTTCTGTGTTGTGATGACGGAGGAATTGAATTACAGCTCTTTCGTTTGAGTTAGTTGTCATGATTTGAGTGTGTTCAGATCGTTTCTTATTGGAGCCTATGTTGTGAATGTCATGGCTTAGACCGATGTTGAGGTGTCATATCACCAGTGTGGTGTGTTATAATCAAAATGATCATTGGAGTCATTAATGAGTGCGAGCATATGTGATTTCAGCTGGTCAGAAAGGTAATATCGAGGTTTGGCTCCGAAATCTGTTGTGGTATCAGTCAAAAGGGAAATGGATTCATGAATGGTTAACCCGAGAGATGGGTTCGGTATATCGCGTGTTTTAGTTGCTGTGGGCAGAATATGAAGGTGTCGGAATAAGACTTTAGCTAATGAAAAAGGTTTTTCTGTTAGTATTTGGTTATTGTGGCCAATTGATGTGAATAGATGCCATCGTCTCGAGTGTTTGGGCTGTGTAGTATATCATATAGTCCCACCTGGAGTGGCAAGTATGGGTTATTACAGTTGGTTCGGGTTTATTCTGAGTATAGACGTGGGGTTCTGATCTGGTATATGATTTCGGGAAGTGCAATGTGGTCTATGGTTCAGATGGACTGTGAAATTTCAGCTATGTTGTGTTATCGAATCTATGCAAGATAGGGTGACGTGGGATCACCCCGAGTATATGCTTGGTAAGGTCATTCATCTATTGGGTTGCTTCTAGTACAACCCTGGTCCGCTCGAGGGTGAGCGTTTGTTTAATTTGGGGAGAATGTGACGATCCGACTCGTCGTCACGTGAGTTACCGCCCCGTTTCCCCTTATTGTGATGCTTCAGTTTTTTATATCTGTATTTGAGTTGATCGGGTGTAATTTAATTGGTTTTGGTTAAAAATAAGGCACATAGCCTCGTAGAAGGAAGCTTATTTTAGAAAAGTCAACCGGAAGTTGACTATGTGGTTAGAAGGCTCAGACGTGAATTCTGCTGATTCAGATAGCTTCTGGGGATGATTTATGACTTGGGAGAGTGATCAAAATCGAATTTGGAGGTCCGGTGTAGAAATAGGCTTGAATTGGCAAAGTAGGAATTTTGGCGAATTTCGGTTGATAAGTGAGATTTTGATCCGGGAGTCGGAATGGAATTCCGAGAGTTGCAGTAGCTTTGTTAGGTGATTTTGGATATGTCTGCAAATTTTCAGGTCATTCGGGCATCATTTGGTCGGATTTTTGGTTAAATGTTGGTTTCAGAAGTTATAGTTGAAACTTAGGCTTGAATCCGTCATGATTTGATGATTTTTGTGTTTAAGGACGTATTTTTATGATTGTAACAAGTTCGTATGGTGTTATGGGACATGTTGGCATATTTGGTTGAGGTCCCGAGAGCCTCGGGGTGATTTCGGGTGTTTAACTGATCACTTTTGGATGGCTAAGTGATCAGATTTTTGCTGTCATAATATTGTAGAGTTTTTGCTCTATGCGATCGCATAGGGTGTATTGCGATAGCATAGGAGGCCTTTGAGAGGGGTTCAATTTTATTCAATGCGATCACGTAAGGGGCAGTGCGATCGCATATGGTTGGATGACTGGTCAGTGCGGTCGCGTTCAGGATGTTGCGATCGCGTAGTGTAACGGGACCTGGGGTCCCCTTGTAGCAATTTGATCTATGCGAATGCGGTGATGAGAGCGCGATCGCGAAGGTGTGGGAGTCTGTGATCTGCGATCGCAGAGGCAATCGTGCGATCGCATAAGAGGATTTTGGGTGGTCGGATTTTTTTGTGCTATGCGATCGCGGCAGTGGTGATGCAATCACATAGAAGGAATGCCTGGGCAGACAGAAAGGATTTATAACTTTTTACCCGCGAGCATAACTCATTTTCCACTATTGTTGAGCATATTTTGGAGCTTTTGGACGAGGGATAAAAAGGATTTCATCTAGGATTCGATTGGAGGTAAGATTTATGAGCTAATTACATGATATTATTGAAGATTCATCCATTAAATCTCTGAAATTGGGTATAAAATTGAAGAAATTAGGGCTTGTTTTTTTCTATGTAAATTTGGGATTTGGTTGCCCATTTAAACTCTAATTTTGATAAATTTTATATGCATGGACTCGTGACGAGATGAGGAATCCGAAAATGTGAGTTTCATAACTTTTCGAGAAGCGAGCCTGGGGCTCGGTTTTGCTAGTTTCGAGATTTTTCTTATATTTCGATCGTTTTCAATTGGGTGTTATTCCATTACCCTATTATAATATATTTATAATGATTTTGGCTAGTTTCGACGTGCGTGGAGGCCGGTTTAAGGAGCAAAGGAGTCGCGGGCTAGAGTTTTCGCCGGATCGAGGTGGGTAATACTTGTAAATGATGTCCTCAGGGTTTGTAAACCCCGGACTTGCACATCATAGTACTATAATGAGGTGACTTGCACGCCGGATAACGGGCGTGGGGTAGAGCACCATTGGGGATCGCGAATTGGTCCGTCCCGCTTATTAAAAATACTACCTAATTGCTTGAAGTTGAAATAATACCCTAATAAAGATATTTGCTATCATGAATTGGATTGATTGTTGTAGTTTGGGCTTTGTGCCGAGTATTTGTATCCCCCGGGGATTGATATCATTGTTTTGCATTGCTGTGCATATTTTTATCTTAGTCTAAGGTTTTAAAATGGTATTTTGCAACTCAGCATTCTTTATAAGATATGAAAGCTTAAATAAGGTTTTGATGACATTTTTAGCTGAGAGCTGTTATGTTACTATTGCCCAAGGGGCTTATGTGCATTCATTACTATGCATGGATCGGGCTGCATGCCGCAGCGAGAGTGATATTGATATTGTGCTTGGGCTGTAGGAGCCCCTTTGGAGTCTGAACCCCCACAGTGAGCGCGTGCGCCTAAATAGGTCGGGTTGTACGCCACAGCGTCACGTGGCATGACATTTAGCACTCATACATTACTGGCATACATGTATTATTTGCCTTGTTGATCAGATACGATGGTGAAAATTGTTAAATGAGTGCTGAGCCCAAGGAGCTGACTTGAGTGCAAACTTGTACTATTTGATGTTGTACCCTGGTATTGAACTGTTAATAATGAAAGAAAGAGATGTTAAAAAGAGATTTCAAAATCTACTTAGATATGTTATAAATGAATACCATAAAAGTGTACTGAAATCTAAAAATGTGGTTCTGTATTTTTATGGCACAAGATGGTGCTTTGTGTGTTTTTTTTTTCCTCAGCATTATTTACTTTTTTTTACCACTGAGTTGGAAGTACTTACTCGACTCCCTGTACCATGTGCGCAGATTCAGGTATTTGAAAGCTTAGCTGAGCTTGGTGCTAGTCTAAAGCTTCATTTGGGATCGTCGAGGTAGCTGCTTGGCGTCCGCAGGGCCCGACATTCCCCCTTATCACTCTGTTGTTTATTTTATTCTGCGTACATTCAGACATATAGAATTATTTTCAGCATTGTCATGATATTCTAATAGAGGCTCTTGACTCGTGACCCCAGGTCTTTAGGAAGTTATGTTGTTCTATGAGATTTTCGGGATATTTTTATAACTATCAGCTTATTTAGTTTATTTCACTATTAAGGATTTTAAATAAATGGTTCTTGAGCTCTAAGCTCGGGTTGAGAGCAGATTTGGTCGGACTTGCCTAGCCGTTGGGTTGGGTGCTATCTCGACCAGGTTTGGGGTCGTGACAGGAAGAGTGTAAAAGCACGAAGAGTGATGTCATACATGATATTTGTGCGAAAGTGTTAATGCATGAATGATGATGTCGTACCGCGCGATGTACAATGTCGTGCCATTATATGAGTGCTAATGCACGAAGGATAATGTTGTGCCATGATTATGTGAGTTAAAAGAACAAAGGGTGATGCATGCCGATTATGTTAATTCTTATGGTGAGGACGTGAGTAAAAAGCACGAAGGGTGATGCCGTGCACTTGTCTTTGATTTTCTTGGTTCTTGCTGATAATTGAGCTATGGTGTTCTTTATGTTTATTTATTAGTTTTTTGTTGTTACTTGATTTCCCCGTGGTATGTTTTTCCCCTCGTATCTTAACCTGTAAATTTCTTCCTTTACTTTTCCGTTGTATATGATTTAACTGCATAGGTTTATTTGGTATTCTGGTCCTATCCTTGTCACTACTTCGTCGAGGTTAGGTTAGGCACTTACCAGCACATGTGGTCAGTTGTGCTGATACTACACTCTGTAATGTGTGAAGATCTCGGTGATGCAGCTTTTGGACCATAGTGAGGTTGCTATTTCCAGTTCATTAGGCAATCCGAGGTAGTCCTGCAAGCTTTTGCAGGCCTTGTCGTCTCCTTCTATAATTTCCTTTATGTTTTTACTTATTCAGAGACAGATTCGTGTATTTCTATTAAGACTTCATTTTTAGTACTCATAGATGGTCCGTGACAATGTGACACTATATTCTGGGTAGAGTTGTACATAGACTTTGGCAGTTTGTATTAATCTAAACTATTAAATTTTGTCTTCCGCATTATTTGTGTTATTATTATTATCACTGCTTTTGTTATGTTGTTTTGAAATTGTTAAGGAATTAAAAATAAAAATAATTAAATAATAAGAATAATTGGCTTGCCTAGCTTTTACTAGTATGCGCCATCACAACTCCCGAAGGTGATAAATTCAGGTCGTGATAGCTTAGTTTGATCTTGACCCAAAAAAATTCGTGTTATACCTTTATGATTAGTTATTCATAATATCAAATATATTTCGTCCATTTTCATACATTTACTAGAGAACTAAAGTCATTGTGTAGGCGGATATACCTTGCGGTAAGTAATGTCACGTGATATCTCTTCATCAGAATTTTTACTAAATACATATATACAGAGAGTATACAAATGAAAAAATTGGGTATAAGATGTGTTTGGTATAACGAAATTTTTTTTTCATAGAAATTTTTTTTCAATGTAAACAAGTAGTAATTTTATTCATTTATGGTGTTTGGTATGCAAATTGAGGAAAATAATTTCTCAAGAGTATTCATAAATAATTTAAATATAATAAACATGAAGCCATAACTTTCAAACTAACAACCTTCCGGACCCAAACATTTCATAAACTTTTAAAATCGCGGAATTTCGAACCCATAAACTTCCAATCACTTAAACCTCCAAACTCATAATTTTGGGATTTGTGAAGTTTTTAGCCTTTACACTGATAAATAATAAAATTAAAACTGAAAAATATAATTTTTTTTGTGAAGGAGAAAGGGGAAGGGACAAGGGGCGAGGCTGGAGGGCAACAAAATAAAACAAGCAAAAATTAAAATTAAAAAAAGTAATTTTTTTGTGTGGGGGGGGGGGATGGGGGGGAATGGAGAGGTGGTGGACGGTAACGAAAAAACGAAATTTGAAAGAAAAAAAAATCTTTTTTCGGAGAGGGGGTAGGGTGGGTTGGTGACGGTGGGGAAGATTGAGAAGGAGCTTTGGAAAATATTTTCCCTTCTCTTCTCTTGATTAAAAAAAAAAATTTCTCCAATTAAAGGAAAATAAATTTATAAAAAAAATAATTTTCAAAATATTTAAGGCAACCAAGTTGAAAAATATTTTCCTTTATACCAAACACACACATAAAATACCCAATTTTGTGATCAAGTCTAAGTTTACCAAAAGAGTTCCTATATCAACCTCAATAGCAAACATGGGACCTAAACAATTTCTTCATTTTAAAAAGAAGTTCAGACATGAAACGGACATCATGTGGTGTTAACAACTTGAACCAAAAGCTACATTAATTATGCCCACTATTATGCTTGTCTATTTAGTAGAAAACTTGTCATTTTTAATAACTACTGTAGGGAAGGTACAATGGTTGGTTATTAATGAATCTTATTTTATGAGTTTAATAAAAGATTTTCAATAAGTGTACTCCAAGCTTTTATCATAGCATAATTGACAATCAATTAAGTTAATTATGTTCTTCAATCCCTACTGGTGATAGTTTGTGCAAATAATTAAAAAAAATATATTTGACGGTCTAAAAAAAAAATTCATTTGATCTACTCGTACTGTTTCAGTTAGTGTTAATTTTGTGATATACTTAAGGAGAGAAAATTTAGTTCAGATAAATAGTATTACGATTAAGATTATTAGATATTTTTATGACCAAATACATAGCCAATACGTTAAACTTTGTCATTATTTTTTACATAAACACCTCAACTACAACGATGACTTAGTAAACACTCAGAACTATATTTAAATTGTGCCTATGAAAAATAATGAGGAAGTATTTAAAAGGCAAATAATATGAGGGAGATTAAGTATTTATTAAGTCTGAATTGCCTCCAACAATTATGGTCAAATCGTGCGCAGTTCTCCTACTATATGTAGCTTTTGTTTTTTTAAAAATTCAAATAAATAGAAAACAGGTTATGGTATGTCCCAACTTGACCAGGAAAGAAGGGACAAAATTCCAACTTCCAACTATGTTGGATCAAAGTAAAAAATTGAAGTACAACCAAGAAATTGGAAACTCTGATTTAATTCCCAAGTACATGCTGAATAACTATATGTAGTATTCTTTTTGTCCCAATTTAAATTTGGAGAGTCAAAACCTTTTAGTTTAGGCATGATACAATTTAAGTATTTGAAAAAAGTTACTACAAGTCATAATAATTTATAGTTTCAAATTGTATGTAAAAGAATTATTACGTTTAAAAAAATTAATTTGAATCTTGAAATCCGAATAATGTTATACTATAAGTTAAAACGGAGGAAGTAGTAGCATATTAAATCAAAAGAAGATATCTTTGGTATGTAATCGTCTTTTGTAGGAATGCTTTATAACTATTATAGTGGAACTTTTTTGGTGCGAATGCAGATTAATCAAGTTTAAATTAGAATATCGAATACCAGGTAAAACAAAAAAGAAGATGACCTAAATTTATTGTGGGCGTTTTATGAAATGTCATTAAAAATTATAAAGTAGGACAATATCGACATTGGGCAATCTCCACTTAAAATCATTTTATCTAGTAATTTCACCCACTTAGCTTTCCAACAACAATAGAGTCGGGTCTACTGAGTTGTCGGTGCCACCAAATCATCCAAAGGCATCTTCAAAATGTATGCAACTTAGAATGAAATGAGTCAAAAGTAGCAAAAATTAAGGAAGAAATTTAAAAATAGTCAGATTTATACGCTGTCCTTGAAAAATAGCCCAATTTTAAAAGTAATTGAAATTTAGTCACTTTTCATGTAAAGATAAATTTAAACGATTATACTATTCAAAATCCGAAAAAATACTACATCATATTATATTGGAGTTTGGAGCAGCGATGCTCCGGTTTCCGGTATATTATACTGGAGCCAGCAAAGTATACTGGTCCAGCATAATATGCTGAAAGTTTATACACATATACATCGAACTCCAGTATATTATCCTGGACTGATCTCTATTGCAGCAAAATAATGGCCATTTTGCATAACGCTGACTATTTTTGAATGACCAATCCGAAAACTGAGTAAACCATGCTATTTTTACAAGAATTAAACTATACCATTTTGTTATCCATTCGTTTGGTAAGCTCTTTGGATTGTTCTCGTAGTATACATTCAACAAGAACTTCCACGAATAGCCCAATTTACAACTTGTGCTATGGCCCAATTTGACTAGGAAAGTAGGGGGAGGTGCAAATATACTTTTTCTCATTTTCCTTTGGCCATTACAATTGAACGATCCTTCAAAAAAAAAAAACATATCACATCAAAAAGATATTAACATAAGTTGATATAACCCCCACAGAGAACATGTTTAACTTTATGTTTCATAAACATATCATTCAAAAGTATATGGTGGTTTGTGGGCGTGGGGCAAAAATCATCAATTTAAAAATTGTGTCCAAATTTCCACCTAAAATACTTTTAACTTGTTCTGTAACCCACTTAGCTTTTCAAAAATATTAAAGTTTGGTCTGCTAAGTTGTCGGTGTAAACAAAAAAATTTAAAGGCATCTTAAGACTACATGCAATTAGTTGCAACGTAGTATTACGAGTCAATAATCCACAAAAGTTTCTTAATTTAATTTGTTATTCACTTTACCAATAATAAAACACGAGTTCCACATTCTACATATTAGTCTACGTCAAAGGGGCAAATACGAATCCATAGTAGGGACGTATGAATGATATTTTTGTTTAATAGTCTATACATTTATTATTATATAAGATCAAAAAATGACGTTAAATATGACACTTCTAACTAAATAATTCTTGTCTTTCCGTTTGCTTGTTTTATTGATGTCTGAAGTGAAGCATAAAACAAGAAGAAATATATCACTGCTACTTTATTCCAAAGCAGCAACACCCAATAAAATTTTACTAGTGAAATCTCTTTGTTAAGATCAATTATGTAAATTAGTAAGAGCTTTACTTAGCCTAGTCCTCAGCTAGTTAGCTGATAGCTGGTAGCTGTAGCCAGTTAGTTAGTCGGTTATATTTAGCTAAGCTCTGCTTCATTTTTCACTTTTGTATATAATGGGTTCTCCACTAAGAATTCAAGAATCAGAGTTCTAGAAGATTCATTTTCTCCTTCTTCCTTCTTCTCTCCAGTGTCCTCTCTCTTGACGAAGAGATCAAGCTCTCATCACCATTGAAGTTCAACTGAGGTATGAGTTATTGTTTCATTGATAAATCTTACATTGTATCAGAGCCTATCACATGTTTCGCTAAATCTGATAGATATCAATCTGTCATTCTCTAATTCGATTAGATTGTACTCATGCAACTTTCGTTTTTCATCAATCTCAAGTCGTAACTTTGTAAAAGTTATACTCTGTCCACTGCTACCAAGATTTGTAATTACTTCTCTCTAGTCTTCAATCACTTAGAAATTTTGTATTGTGCGAGATGACTATTGTCGAAGATGATGAAAAGTCTACACAATCCATGGCCGAGTCTCCTAATCAGCCAATTGTTGATACTGGCAATCCCTTTTATATGCACCAGTCTAATAATCCTGGAGCAGCATTAGTTCATATTCGCTTTGATGGTTTTGGATATCGATCATGGAAAAGAGATGTAATGCGAGCCCTATCAGTGAAAAATAAACTAGGTTTCATCAATGGGGAATGCAAAATACCAGATCCAAACTTATCGAGGTATCGATTGTGGGAAAGGTACGATGACTTGGTAACTCTATGGATCCTAAAATCTCTAGCTTGAGAAATTGCAAAAAGTTCTGAGTATGTGACAAATGCAGTCGCATTGTGGAGAAAACTCGAGGATCGATATAATCAAACCAATAGAACAAAACTGTACCAGATTCAAAAGGAAATCAATAATCTATCCCAAGGAACCCTTGACATTACTTGTTACTATACTGAAGAAGTTATGGGAAAAACTCAACACTTTAATTGCCAAATCTCATTATACTTGCAATTGCATGTGTGGGGCCAAGGAAAGTATGCACAAAGATGAACAAGATAGGAGGTTGATACAGTTCCTCGTGAGGCTGAATGAGACATATACTTTAGTTCGAAGTAGTATCTTCATGATGAATCCTCTTTCCACAGTTGTCCAAGCTTTTTCACTACTACTTCAAGAGGAAAGACAGAGAGAAATTAAGCCAAATAACCATCTCGTCCTTGAAACCATGAATGCTAGCACAAGTAGACCAGGGCCCTTCAAAACTAATTACTCTCCCAACAATAATCACAACAATAGAAACATATCATTTTGGTGATCATTGCAAGAGACCAAGACATACTAAAGAGAGATGTTATAAGCTTTATGGCTACCCTCAGAGTTTTAGCCAAAATCAAAATACAGATAAAGGTCACAGTCATGCTTCCAACTTCAATCAGAACCCAAGACAAAAGTTTGACTATGGGCACAATCCAATGGCAACCTGAACACTAAGCTCAATAGAGAAAATAGAAGCAGTGGCTAATGCATATGTGTCAGCTACAGATACACAACCTACTGACACTGAGAAATATGTTGCTCATGATAATGCTCAAAATGTGAGCCTCGTCAAAGAGGAATATAGTCAGTTAGTGAGTCTGTTGCAGCAGTTTCAATCAGGAGGAGGAAGAGATTTCACAAACAGTGCCAGCATTCCATCTGGAGCAGCAAACTTTACAGGTATCATAGCTTGCACTTCCTCTATTAATTTTGGTAAGTTGTCATGTGAATGTTTCAAAAACAAGACTGACTCGTGGATTATAGATTCAGGGGCACCAAATAATATGACCTTTAACAGATCTTTATTAACCAGAATAATAACCTTACCCTATCCTTTGTTAGTTATACTTCCAAGTGGCTACAAAGTAAAGGTGAAAAAGATTGGTAGTGTGATGCTCGCTCCTAAGATCACATCAGATAGGGTAATGCTTGTTCCTTCGTTTAGATACAATTTGATCTCTGTTCACTCTTTGGCCTCTCATTTCAACTGTCTTGTTTCCTTTGCTAAACATTGTTGTATACTACAGAACCCCTCAATGAAGAGGCCTCTAGTGATTGGTTGGTCAAGGATGGGCAATACATCCTCTGCCCAAGTTGTTTGAAGAACAACAGTGCAAGCCCTACAGTAAATACCATTGATATCTTACCAACTACTTTTACTTGTTGCACTTGTAACACGCAGTGCCCTTCATATTTTGTTGTAAATAAGTCAATATATGTGTGATGACCCAAAAAGTCATCACTTACTCTAAAAATAAATTATGTGTTTTGAGGCTTTAAAACCTCCTTTTTGTCTCACCTTGATTTGCGTGTGCAGTCCAGCCGCTTATCCGGAAAGCCATTATGAGAAAATCTATGTAAAATAATAAATTTTGCTTTTAGAATGAATTTAAGTTGACTTAGGTCAAAATTTTGGGTAAACGGACCTGGACTCATAATTTGACGGTCCCGAAGGGTCTGTAGGAAAATATGGGACTTAGGCGTATGCCCATAATCGAATTCTGAGGTCCTAAGCCCGAGAAATAATTTTTTTAAAAAATATTTTCTAGAAATATATGAGTTTTTAGAAATGAAATGTGTTGGAAATTTGATGGTATCGCTCCTATATTTTTGTTCCGGAGCCCGGTACTTGTCTTATTGTGATTTAAGTTGATCTTGTAAAATTAGGTAAGAAACGAACTTGAAATAAAGTGAATCGGACCTTGTTTGAGAAAATTGAAAATTTTGATGTTCTTAAGTGATTCCATGAATTTGAGGCTTAATTCATAGTTATTGATGTTATTTTGGTGATTTGATTTCACGAGCAAGTCCGTACAATGTTTTTAGGTTGGTGTGCATGTTTGGTTTGGACCTTCTTAACAACAATGTAGCACACATCCCAAACCTTTCTATCTGCATAGCTCTTTTACCTCGACTGCATTGTATGAAGCCTCTCCTGAACCACCTCCACCTTGTCTAAAGCATCATGTACCAAATAGCCTGGCCTCGCCCGACTCAAACCAACCAACTGAAGATATACACCGCCTCCCATACAAAGCCTCATATGGAGCCATCTGAATACTTGACTAGTAGTTGTTATTATAAGCAAACTCTGCGAGCAGTAGAAACTGATTCCATAACCCTCCAAAATCAATAACACAAATGCGCAACATATCCTCCAATATCTAAATACTGTGCTCGGACTACCCGTTCGCCCGAGGGTGAAAGGCTGTGCTCAACTCAACCTGAGTCCCAACTCTCGCTGTACACACCTCTAAAATTGTGAAGTAAAGCATTAGAGGAAACATAATTTGGTTTAAGGTTAGGAAGGAAATGCACATAGTCTTGAATATTATCAGGTGGACTATGTGTTCTTTGGGATTGCCTCAATTGTAGAGGTTTGCATAGGATTGTTCACTATAATGTTATCGTGAAAAAGGTAGTGGAGAAATAGGTACTGTAGAAGGTGATGGAGAAGCAATAGGTACAGGTGACATAAAGTTGGATGTGCTGTCGGGACTCCTTTGACCAGTGAGAACATCGGACAATTATTGTGCAATGTTTGTGTTACCAGAATATTGTTCACATAAAGACTTAATGAAAGGAATTGAATAAGGAACACATGGTTGAGAAGATGCCTTCATGCTGACTGCAAAGAGAAAAAATGGACTTATTAAATACTATTGTTTTCTATGAATCACCACATTGCCTCTGATCTACTAACTCCTAATAGCCAAGTTCTTGTGAGAAATATTTATCATGACAGGGAACCATCATCATACGAGGAAGCATCTATTGATCCTTCATGGCAAGTTGCAATGACACAAGAGTTTGAAGCATTATATTTCAATCACATGAGGGACCTAGTAGCTTTACCACCTAGGAAGCAGGTAATAAGTTACAAATGGATCTATAAGGTGAAGCACAAAAGTAATGGTAGTATTGAAAGGTAAAGCTAGACTTGTTGTAAAAGGCTACACTCATCAGGCAAGAATTGATTACGCATAAACATTCTCACCAATGGTGAAGATGACAACAATGAGAGCACTGATAGCCACAACAATTAAAAAAGGTTGTGCCATATCTTAGCTAGGTGTGAATAATACTTCCCTTCATGGAGATCTTAATGAGGAAATGTATATGCAAGTTCCACCTGGACTTGTTATAGATAGATCAAGACTGGTTTGTAAGCTAAATAAATTTCTCCATGGTTTAAAACTAGCTAGTTGACAGTGATATGTAAAGTGGACTAAGGCATTGTGTTCAAAGGGCTATACACATTTCATGAATGACTACTCACTCTTCTACAAAAGAAATGGAGATTCATTATATGGTTTAGTATATATGGATGATGTGTTGCTCACTGGGACTGATCATCAAGAACTTTCACAACTCAATACCTTTTTTACATGAGCAATTTAGGATCAATGACCTGGGCCAATTGCATTACTTCTTGGAGTTGGAAGCAATGTATAAACATGATGGTGCCATTATATCTCCAAGGAAGTTTATGCTGGACTTGTTGAAAGAATACAATTGCTTAGATCATGTCTCTTGTTATTCACCCTTAGATCCCATTATAAAGCTAAAGGCCAGGGAAGGCACTATCTTGCAGAATCCTACTTATTATAAAAAACTAGTAGGTAAGCCAAATTTTCTAACTAATACACGGTTGGATATTGCATACAATGTTTAACACTTGAACTAGTCCCAGAGAACCTCATTTGAAGGCATCATTTTATATGCTCAAATACCTCAAAAGATGTGGATCACATAATTAGAGCTTATTGTGCTTCCATTTGGGCAGCTTGTCCGGACTCTAGGAGATTCATTACAGGTTATTTGGTGCTTCTAGGCAATAGCCCCATCAGATGGAAGTCTAAGAAACAAGCGGTTATATCTTTGTACGCCACAAAAGTAGAGTATAGATCCCTGAGTAAAGTAGTGGGAGAATTGGTATGGTTGAGCAGATTATTTGAAGAACTGACTGTCCCTTTTTCATGCCTATTTCAGTATAATGTGATAGTCAATATGCACTCCACATTGCCAAGAATCTAGTTTTTCATGAAAGAACCAAACATATAGAAATGAATTGCCATTTTGTTCGTGATCAACTACAAGTAGGCTTGATTTCACTCTACCATATCAAGAGAAATATTCAACCAGTAGACATTCTCACTAAAGCTCTAACTGGAATCAAACATAGTGCTACATTAGGCAAATTGGTTATGTTTACCACACCTCCAACTTGAGGGGGGTGGGGGGAGGATGTTAAGATTAATTACGTAAATTAGTATGAGCTTTTCTTATCCTAGTCCTCAGTTTAGTTAGTATAGTAGTTAGTTGACAGTTGTAGCCAGTTAGTTAGTCAGTTATGTTTAGCTAAGCTCTCTTTTATTTTTTATTTTTGTATATAGTGGGTTCTCCACTCAGAATTCAATTAGAGAGTTAGAGTTCTAGAAGATTAATTTTCTCCTTCTTCCTTCTTCTCTCCGCTGTCTTCTCTCATTGCAAATAGGCCAAGCTCTCATCACCATTGAAGTTCAACTGAGGTCCGAGTTACTGTTTTATTGAAATATCTGATAGGAGGTAGTGTGTATGTAGACCTTATCCCTACCCCGAAGAATAAAGAGGCTGTTTCTGAAAGACCCCTCGGCTCAAGAAGACGAAAAGAAAAAATATCAGTACCACCAATAGATACCATAGGAAAAATAACAACATCATGAAAATAAAAAATAGATGTAAAGAAAAGCCGATAACCAGTAAATAAACTCGGTGCTATGAAAAACAAAAGAATAATAAGACACAATATTATCACTAGCTGCTTCAGACAAAAACCTTACCAAACTAGCCTCACAAAGGTACGAAGTTAGAAAAGCCAAAGTAGAAGAATTAAAAAAAATGGAGTATGTAATTAAAAGCATTTGTTTAGTATGTAATGATATTATGCTTTTATCAAACACTGCACCAACTGGAAGTTCACAGAAAAGAAGAACTTCCTAAAGTTCGTAGCTTAATTAATTCTGTAATTTGTACTAAATTTTTAAAGAAGAATTACAAATACCATTGAGACGTAGATTGACGTAGAATTAGGTTTATGCACTCGGGACCTTTTATTACAATAAGGTGAAAGTTGAGTAAAGATTCAAAAAAGAACAAAACTCTCTTCTTTCCCATCTATAAGCTAGATGAATAACCAACTACTGAATTTTTATTACTATCTCTAACAACGCCACCTAATCCAACCTTCAAGGACTGAGAGAGAGTGTTATTTACAAGTTCGGACGAATTCAATATTTTTTACTTAAATTATATAATATATATATATATATATATATATATATATATATATATATATATATATATATATATATATATATATATATATAACTCAATAACAATTACAAGTTCAATTACTAACGAGCCATAAATTGAATAGCAATTTTTGGAATTCCTCCAAGAGCCTGTTGAATAATCTTTTTTGTCATTTCACTGATTCGTACTAATTAACGAGCTAATAAATCCCCTTCTCGCATATTGTATGGACATCTGGTCGCACAAATTGCATAGTATCATAAATAGCCACCCCGGGTATTACCCAGCCCCAGGAGAGTTTATAATAAATACAGATATTTGATCTCATCCTCGATACTGAGATATACTATAAGACAAATAAGTTGATTCGAAATCTCACTATCAACCTCTTGGTCTTAAAATAGTAATATTTCTCGATAAAGTCGATTGATTAGAGTAAAATTGTATCCCATAGGAACCGCACATGCACCTTTTGATGCATACCGTTCAAAAAATATGTGAATCAATGTATAGATTGCAGTCCTCTTTCTTTTGTTCTAGAAAGGTTGTTTCTTACTTCTAATGAAAGGGATTTTTTTCGGTTTTTCAATAAATACGGATTTTTGATTCCTTTTTTATATTTTTGATTTTCCATTATAAAATTTGGAAGGGTCATTAAACTTATCAAATTAACTTCTCATTGATGTATTCTTTCATCGAGATTTAATCCAAATCGTGATAGTATTTTCTTGTTCCTGAATGGTTTTGTTTCATCTTTTTAGGTTTATGCTCTACTCTGGGTAAAGATCCACCCAATTTGAATTTGTAAATATTGGACAAATTCTCCCATTAACATTTCTTTTTGTATTTTTTTTCTTTTTATATTTCTTTTTTTTTTCAATCAAGAAGTAGGATTCCATAAATTTTAAATCCCTACTCTATCTTTGACAATCTTACTTGTGTTTGAGGCACCATGTACACGAAGTTAAACTTCACCTCATCAAGGTCGTAAACTAGTTTGAAAAATGAGCAATTATTCATAAGCACTATACTTTAGAATTTAATTATTATATCTTATAATTTGCCTAATTATAATTTATAGCTATTGTTTCAACGTTACCTGCTTAAATTATTTGTACTCAGACGCACAATATATACAATTCATAACGAATACAATCAGTATCAAACGATATTCGTTCATGCAACAAGTACAACCAACATAAAAATACAAAAAATACAAAAAAATACTCTGATTAAGAGTCGAACTCAAAAACCACCACATACTAAACGAGCGACCTAACTAACTGAACTACATGAGCTTATTACTATCTTCTTTCAGTTTAAAATAAATTAATATCTTATTTGAGTTCAAAATAATTAGTCTATCATTTCAAAATTTGCTATAAAATTCAAATATGATATGAATGATAATTTTCTTCAAATATAGCAACGAAGAATAGATATGGTGCAAATATTTGTTGTATTACCTGATTTTTCCTTGGAAAAATGATATTGCGCAATTGTGATATCATACAAAAGATGGACATAAGGGAGCAGACCCTAATGAGAAAGGCTTGTAACCAATGCACCAGTATTATCTTTGAACTCACCTTTCTCACCACCACAATCCTATGAATCCCATTACTCAATACCACCAAAACCCCCAGACACTGAGCATGAAATATCTATTTCAAGTGAATTAATGATATAATCTTACTTCAAGGACATGTTAATTGCTTCTGAACCAATGAATTTTGCCCCAAACCTAGGACACTCCGACATGGACCTGACAAAGATTTTCACAGATGGGGAAACGCTCATGAACTCATGAATCTTTAGTGCACGAGGAATCAAACAAATCCCTCTAACTCAAGAAGACAAATAGCATATTTATGATCCATGTAAATGATCTATCATTATTAAATTGGTAGAAAAGCGTATGTTACCCCAATATTTAAACCAACGGAGGATGCTTCCCTAATAGATCTTAGTGAAGATTACTACATTATCAAATTCAAAAAGAGAAAATATGGAGAAAGCCATTCATCAAGTTTCATGGTTCATCAATGATCATTTTCTATTTATTACAAAATGAAAACCAAATTTTGTGGCTACAAAGGAGAACTAACCACCCCAGCAGTATGGATTAGGCTTCCCCATCTACCAACTGAATTTTACGATACATAAATTCTAGAAAAAATTGATAATGCAATTAGACTTTTATTAAAAATTGATGTTTGTATATCAACCACTGTAAGGGAACGCTATGCAAGAATTTGTGTGAAAATACCATTACAACTCTTAGTCCAACCTTTTCTCTATATTAATCACCATAAGAATTCATTTACTATGAAGGAGAAAACTTTCTCTGCAAAAAATATGGAAGATTCGGACACACAGTGGGACATTTCAGCTATGTCCAAAAATTCCCAAAAAAGGTAAATTCATCTATGGACCAAGCTATTACAGCAATAGAAAACTCATAGGAGGAATGAAAAACTATCTCATTTAGCAAAGGAAGAAAACAAGGTCCAAAAAATTCTCGTCGAGTTCTCACAAATCCAACCAACTATTCCAAAGTCCCAGATATCTCTGTTAATCTCTTCAATGCTAATTCAGGTAAATTCTTAAATACCCAACTATTACAATACAAACTTAAAGAATCCTCTAATCATAAACAAAGTAAAAACACGGTCATTACGAACATGGACCTAACTATTGTGTCTATGAAAAAACTACTTTTCTTTCCTGGAAAGTAAGCAAATGGTTTCAAATGATACCACCAATTTTTTCATTAATAATAAATTAAAAAATGCTAATACGAATGCTTATGAATACTTGTCTTCTCAAAACAAGGATTTAGCAGTGCTGGAAAATAATGTGGCAACTAATAATACAAACGAAAAAATGAGAAAAAAGCCATGCAAAATGATACCCAAAAGGACGAAAATAACCCTCCTACTAATGACAACCATACTAATCCTATTAAGAAACTAATCCAAAAATCTGCTAAAAATCCTATATTAGACAAGGGGGTGAACAAAATCTTTCCTTCAGATATGAAAAAATACCCACTTCTGGGCATGCAAGGCAAATGACAACTCGGGCTAATGAATATGGAATAATGTCCTACGCCCTTGAAGAAGAAATAGATACCGTCTCTATGAAGGATCCTCGTATAAGACAAGGTATTGGGCAACCAAAGCCATGCAATCATCACCTACCATTACCCTAACCCCAATCAATCACCTTCTACCAATAGCCCCAATCACATGTCTGCTACCACTTCTTTAAACTCTCAATCCCCTATTAAAAATGTCAAGACTAATTTCAACCCTAAGAAGAAGGAACATACTCATCCAGATCTTACGACAACAAAGAACACAAAACATGGAGAACCTACCACTCTTTCCCCCACTAGAGAACCCACAAATTGTGTATGCTCAACCTCTACAGACACATGAATACCAACCTGCCTCATGAATGGAACTAGGTTTAACAGGTCATGCAATCTTCTTCAATGTCCAAATCAAAGGGCAAAAGGCAATTATGATACTCCACAATACTTCGTACCTAGCTCAGCTAGTAACGGAGGATATGAGACTTGCCATGAACAACTATCTCAATCAGATGAGGTTAAATAATATTATCCAACCACTGATGCCCTCCTTAAATCCTCGGACGGTTCACGCAATGATGAATCAATGAAACATACCTCCACAATTCAACCCAATTCACCCACAAAATGCTCTACTAGACATGCCCTTCTTTCCAATAGAAATGTATACCTACCTGAACCCCATTACTTACCATGTCATATCAATCCAATACCCCAAGAACAACTACACCCTCTCCCCCCCCCATGCAGCAACAAGCTCCACCTCCTCGGGATCAAGAGAACCAAATACCAGGACCAGTAGAAGCAGCAATCGAGGAGGAGGAAGAACCTATCAACCTAAGCTTAGAGCGACTCCTAGAGTTCTCAAGTCTAGACGGAATAAAGGTATTTCTCTTCTGCGAGATGCAAGAGAAAAGGAATGTGCTCAGTTTCCCACTGGCACTCTTCAAGTGCTCGATGGACATCAGACCACCTCAGGATCCAACAATGGGCAACAGAGCCATGATCCTAGTGCCATCCATAAGAAGGGATCCTGTGTTTCCAGGAGAGATAAGGGAGAATGGGGAACCAACAAACTCAACCATTAATCAAGCCATGAATCGGCCAACCAACATTATTATATGGAATATAAGGGGAGGAAACAATGATAACTTCAAAAGAAATTTTAGGGGAATGGTTGATACTCATAGACCTTGTTTGGTAACTCTTCTAGAAACAAGAATGGGAATCTTGCAGAATTGCTTAATGAGTTTGGATTTACGAAGTTGATAGAAGTTCCAGCGGAGGGCAAAGCAGGAGGTATGGTCATGATGTGGAACCATGAAGTAGTTAGTGTCCACAATGCAGTTCATAGACACTAAGAGATCCATGCAATAATAGAGGTATTACCAATTCGCAAAAAATGTCTCTTTTCTTTAATTTATGCTAGTACTAATGTCCATAACAAAAACATGATGTGGGATAACCTAGTAAATATTAGTAATAGTCAATTTTATCAAATATGATACAGAAACCCAAACATGATACACTACCCAAGACTGGTGTCACAATACTCACGAACTTCTAAGAATAATACACACAATTGTTTGAAAGAAATATAAGATGTTTATCTCGAATACATGAGATAACAGAATGAAATACATAGATAGAACAGACAACGGGTCCTGCGGACGCCTGCAAGGCTACCTCGTAGTCTCAGTAGTCGGAATATTCACAATCATGCTACTGCCGATGCTGCTGTCCGTAACCTGTATCTGCGCAAAAAGAGCGCAGAGTGTAGTATCAGCACAACCGACCCCATGTGCTGGTAAGTGCCTGGCCTATCCTAGCGAAATAGTGACGAGACTAAGGCCGGTCACCCACATAAACCTGTACAGTTGCAATATATATATACATGTACCAAAAACATTTATATGGAAAGACTCTGCTCTGAAATAACAGTCAATAACTCATAATATCCAGAGTAATCTAGTCAACAGAATAAATATTACTTTCATGTCTCAATTCATTTTTTCATTTCATATCTTGTGGTAGGCGTACCACCCGCTCCCAAATGTAACAATAAGTTATACCTTGTGGTAGGCGTACCACCCGCTCCCAATTATATCAATAAATTATACCTTGTGGTAGGCGTACCACCCGCTCCCAAATATATCAATAAGCTACCGGCAACTATGGCCAATGCCAAGATTTAAATCACTTTGTGGTCGGCGTGCCACACGATCCCATTTCTTATCATATAAGTGGTCGGCGCGCCACACGATCCCAATTCATAAATATATATATATTACCGGCATTTAACCAATAATCTCTGCATCAACAATATTTATAATTACCGGGTTTGAACCGATAATTGATAATAATTCAACAATTTATCTCCATTACCGGTGTGACACCAATAACTCTTAATCAACAATTCATACTTAACTAAATTCCTATTCCTTCAAGCTAGGATAGAACAAACACTTACCTCGAATGTTTACGAACGATTCAATCCGTAGCAATGCCTTTTCCTTTCGAATTTGGCTCCAATCCAATCGTATCTATACACAATTGATTTAATATCATCAATTCTACTTAACAAACTAGTTCATATTGCTAAATATGATTTTTACAACATTCTGCCCGGAATAGTAAAAATCGACCCCGAGCCCACATAATCGAAACTCAAGTTTCGAACCAAAATAAGTTCACCCAATCATCCATGAGTTCAAATATACAATTTGTTCTTAAGTTCGACTCCAAAACGAGGTCTAGATCGCAAATTCTTTGAAAACCCTTACTATACTCAATTCTCAATTTTTCTACCCATTTACACCTATTTAGGCTTAGGAATTCAAATAATATTGATGGAAAATGAAGAAAAAGAGTTAAGAATCACTTACCCAAGAAGTTTGATGAAGAATCGCTCAAAAATCGCCCAAGGAGTTGTGGAGAAGAGAGTTGAACAGAAATGGGATTTTTATCCCGTTTCTGTTCTGGTTTGGGATTAAATTCACTGGGCAACAATTTTTTTCTACGCGATCGCGTGAATAGGGTCGCGATCGCGGAAGGCAAACGTTCAACACTACGCGATCGCGTGGTCAGTGCTGCGATCGCGTAAAAGAATTTCACTGGGGTGGCTTGTTTGTACTACGCGATCGCGTGAACAGGGTCGCGATCGCGTTGAAGGAGAACAGAAAGCTACGCGATCGCGTGCAGACGGCTCCGATCGTGTTGAAGTTGAACAGGAAGCTACGCGATCGCGTGCAAACGGCTGTGATCGCGTTGAGTAATTTGACAAGGCAGTGCGATCGCGTGTACAAGGCCGCGATCGCGTAGAGTAAAGTGTCTGTGTAAAAATTGCAGAAAATCTGCTAGTTTCCTAAGTCCAAAAACACCCCGAACCACCTCCGAAACACTCCCGAGCCCTCGGGGCTCCAAACCAAATATGCACACTAACTCAAAAATATCATACGAACTTGCTCGCGCAATCAAATCGCTAAAATAACATCAAAATCAATGAATTGAGCCTTAAAACTCAAGAATTCTTTCAAATTTCATAATTTTCAAAATTTCCAATTTAAGGCCGAAACACGTCAAACGACGTCCATTTTCAACCAAACTTTACAGGAAGCGCTTAACCAATATATATGACCTGTACCGGGCGTCGGAACCAAAATACGAGCCCGATACCAGTACTTTTTAATCAAAATTCAGTTTCATTTTCCTTAAACATTTTCGGAAAACAATTTAACAGAAAAATTCTTTTACCGGGGTTCTAGACCTCGGATTTCAATTCCGGGCATACGCCCAAGTTCCATATTTTTCTACGGATTTTTTGAGACCGTCAAATCACGGGTCCGGGTCCGTTTACCAACAATGTTGACCAAAGTCAACCATATCAATATTAATATCAAAATTCTTCAAAGTTTTCACATATTTCACATATTTCAACATAAAAATTTTCCAGCTTCGCGCTCGAACTGTGCACGCAATTTGAGGCAACTATAAATGAGGTTTTCAAGACCTCAGAAGCTCGAAATGATTAATAAAACAAGTGATGACCCTTTGGGTCGTCACATTCTCCACCTCTAAAACAACCGTTCGTCCTCGAACGGACAAAAGAAAGAAGTACCCGAGTCAAGGAATAGATGAGGATATCGGTTCCGCATGTCAAACTCGGACTCCCAGGTCGATGCCTCAGGAGGCTGACCCCTCCACTGAACTCGCACAGAAGGAAAACTCTTCGACCTCAACTGTCGAACCTGCCGATCTAGGATAGCTACCGGCTCCTCTTCATAGGACAGATCTTTGTCCAATTGGACAATGCTGAAATCTAACACGTGCGACGGATCGCCGTGATATTTTCGAAGCATGGACACATGAAACACTGGATGTACAGCTGATAAGCTAGGTGGCAAGGCAAGTTTATATGCCACTTCTCCCACACGATCAAGAATCTCGAATGGTCCAATAAACCTAGGGCTAAGTTTGCCCTTCTTTCCAAATCTCATCACGCCCTTCATAGGCGATACTCGGAGCAATACTCGCTCCCCTACCATGAAAGCTATATCTCTAACCTTACGATCTGCATAGCTCTTTTGCTTGGACTGAGCCGTGCGAAGCCTTTCTTGAATAATCTTGACTTTATCTAAGGCCTCCTGAACTAAATCCGTGCCCAATAACCGAGCTTCTCCTGGTTCAAACCATCCAACCGGAGAACGACACCGCCTACCATACAATGCTTCATAAGGAGCCATCTGGATGCTCGATTGATAACTATTATTATAAGCAAACTCTTCCAAAAGCCAGGAATTGATCCCACGAACCTCCGAAATCAATAACACACGCCCGAAGCATATCTTCCAGTATCTGAATAGTCCTCTCGGACTGACCATCCGTCTGGGGATGAAAGGATGTACTTAGTCGAACTTGCGTGCCCAACTCTCGTTGAACCGCCTTCCAGAAATGTGAGGTAAACTGTGCACCTCGATCCGAAATAATAGAGATTGGCACGCCATGAAGGCGAATGATCTCTTTGATATAAATCCCAGCTAACCTCTCGGATGAATAGGTAGTGGCAATAGGAACAAAATGAGCTGACTTGGTCAGCCTATCAACAATCACCCAAACAGCATCAAACTTCTTCCGAGTCATCGGAAGTCCAGAAATGAAATCCATCGTGATTCGCTCCCACTTCCATTCAGGAAGTTCAATTCTCTTGAAATAAACCGCCAGGTCTCTGATGTTCATACTTAACCTGCTGACAATTAAGGCACCGTGCCACATATGCCACAATATCATTTTTCATTCTGCGCCACCAATAATATTGACGCAAATCTCGATACATTTTCGCTGCGCCTGGATGAATAGAATACCGCGAACTGTGAGCTTCTTCTAGAATCAATTATCTAAGCCCATCAACATTTGGCACACAAATGCGCCCTTGCATCCTTAGGATCCCATCAGCATCTAAGGTGTCCTGTTTAGCACCTCCTCGCTGAACCGTATCTCTAAGGTCACATAAATAAGAATCATAATATTGTTGATCGCGGATACGCTCCAATAATGAAGAGCGAGCGATCGTGCAAGCTAGTACTCGACTAGGCTCAAAAATATCCAACCTCACAAATCGGTTGGCCAAGGACTGAACATCCAAAGCAAGTGGTCTCTGATTGACTGGAATATAAGCAAGACTGCCCATACTGGCTGACTTCCTACTCAAAGCGTCGGCCACCACATTTTCTTTTACCGGATGATATAAAATGGCGACATCATAATCTTTTAGCAATTCTAGCCACCTTCTCTGCCTCAAATTCAACTCTTTCTGCTTAAACAAATACTGAAGACTCTTATGATCGGTGTATACTTCACATGCTACACCATACAAATAATGCCTCCGGATCTTCAATGCGTGAATAATCGCCGCCAATTCTAGATCATGCACTGGATAGTTCTTCTCATGAATCTTCAACTGCCTCGAAGCATAGGCAATAACCTTGCCATCCTGCACTAACACTGCACCAAGCCCAATACGGGAAGCATCACAATAAATAGTATAAGGTCCCGTACCCGTGGGTAAAACCAATACCGGTGCTGTGGTCAAGGCTGTCTTGAGCTTTTGAAAGCTCGCCTCACATTCATCAGACCATTCAAATCGAACATCTTTCTGGGTCAATCTGGTCAGTGGGGTTGCAATAGATGAAAATCCCTCAACGAATCGGCGATAATAACCCGCTAATCCCAAGAAACTCCGAATATCTGTGGCTGATGTCGGTCTAGTCCAGTTTTTGACTGCCTCAATCTTCTTCGGATCAACCTGAATACCTGCTGCCGTCACAATATGACCCAGGAATGCAACTGAACTTAGCCAAAATTCACACATTGAAAATTTTGCATATAGTTGGCTATTTCTCAGAGTCTGCAAGGCCACTCTGAGATGTTGCGTATGCTCCTCCTGATTGCGGGAATATATTAATATGTCATCAATTAAGACTATTACAAACAAGTCTAAATAAGGCCGGAACACCCGATTCATCAATTCCATAAAAGCTGCTGGGGCATTTGTCAACCCAAAAGACATGACCAGAAATTCATAATGTCCATACCGAGTGCGGAACGCTGTCTTAGGGACATCAGATGCCCTAATCTTCAGCTGATGATAGCCAGATCTCAAATCTATCTTTGAAAATACCTTGGCACCCTGAAGCTGGTCAAATAAATCATCAATTCGCGGAAGTGGATATTTATTTTTGATAGTCACCTTGTTTAACCGTCGATAGTCAATGCACATTCTCATCGAACCATCTTTCTTCTTTACAAATAATACAGGTGCACCCCACGGCGAAACACTGGGTCTAATGAAACCCTTTTCAAGTAAATCCTGCAACTGTTCCTTCAATTCTTTTAACTCTAGCGGAGCCATACGGTATGGGGGAATGGAAATGGGCTGAGTGCCTGGAGCCAAGTCAATGCAAAAATCAATGTCCCTATCGGGCGGCATACCTGGCAAGTCTGAAGGAAATACTTCAGGAAATTCGCGAACCACAGGCACAGAGTCAATAGAAGGAACCTCAGCACTGGAATCACGGACATAGGCCAAATAAGCCAAGCATCCCTTCCCAACCATACGCTGAGCCTTAACATAAGAAATAACATTGCGACTAGTATGACCCGAAATTCCTTTCCACTCTATACGAGGCAAATTCGGCAGAGCTAAAGTCACAGTCCTTAGCATGGCAATCTAAAATAGCATGATATGGAGATAGCCAGTCCATGCCTAATATACTATCAAAGTCCACCATATTTAGGAGCAATAAATCAGCACGGGTCTCGAGACCCTCGATTACTATAATACATAACCGATGAACTCGATCAACCAATATAGAATCGCCTACTAGTGTAGACACATGAACATGAACACTCAGTGGATCACTAGGCTGAATCAAGTACGGTGCAAAATAGGAAGACACGTACGAATATGTAGACCCAGGGTCAAATAATGCCGATGCCTTTCTATCACAAACCAAAATAATACCTGTAATGACGGCATCAGAAGACTCAGCCTCTGGTCTGGCGGGAAGTGCATAACATCGGGGCTGTGCCCCACCACCCTGAGCAGTATCTCTAGGACGATCAGCTGCTGGCTGGTCTCTACCTCTATCGGTCCGAGCTCCACCTCTATGACCTCTACCTCCACCTCTATGTCCTCTACCTCCGCCTCTAGCCGGCTGGGCAGGCTGTGAGGGAACTGGGGCCTGAATCATGGCACGAGAACCCTGCTGGTGAGATCTGTCAGAAGCTCGAGGGCAATACTTTGCAATGTGCCTAAAGATCACCATACGTAAAACAAGCCCTGGGCTGCTGAAAATAGCGAAGTGGTGGTGCGTTTATAGGCTGCTGATCAGAGTAGCGTGGCTGAGAATCACGATCACCAGAAGCATCATGAGAAACCCGAAGAGCTGACTGATAAGGCCTAGGAGGATAGCCTCTATCATGAGAATCTCTACCTTCCGACGAGGTACCACTGAATCTACCCGAATTACGGGGCCTCTTATCTGATCCACGACCTGCTCCCTGTGACAGAGCCATCTCGATCCGGCGGGCTGCATTAGCCGCCTCCTGAAAAGTGATTTCAGTTCCTGCCCCCAAAGCCATCTGTAGTCGAATTGGCTGATTCAAGCCGTCGTGATATCCTCACTCTCTCCCGATCTGTGGGAAGTATGATAATAGCATGACGAGCCAGGTCCACGAACCTAGTCTCGCACTGTGTGACAGACATAGAACCCTGATGAAGACGCTCAAATTGTCTGCGCATAACCTCCCGCTGAGTTGCTGGAAGGAACTTTTCCAAGAATAATTCTGCAAACTGCTCCCAAGTCAAAGATGACGATCCCGCTGGCCTGGATAGACAATAATCTCTCCACCAAGTCTTGGCGGAACCAGATAATCGAAAAGTAGCAAAGTCCACACCATTAATCTCCACAATGCCCATAGTACGGAGAACCTCGTGGCAGCTATATTGAAAATCCTGTGGATCTTCTGAAGGAGTGCCACTGAATGTGGTAGTGAACAGCTTGGTAAACCTGTCCAATCTCCATAACGCGTCAGCGGACATAGCCGCACCATCATTAGACGGAATCACAATAACAGGCTGAGCTGCCTCAACTGGCTGAATCACAGGAACCTGAGCCTGGGGAATTACTGGCTCCGGAGTGCGCGTAGCAGGAGTCTGATTACCTCCTCCAGCCTGAGAAGTGGCTGGTGCTACTGGTAATAAACCTGCTCTGGTGATATGGTCCATAAAACCTGCTATCCGGACCAAAGCATCCTGAAGATCCGGTGAAAACATAACTCCTCCTGGGACCTGAGCTGGGCCTACTGGAGTTGCTGGGACTGGAACCTCCTCCTCGATATGAGCCTGAGGTTCTGCCACTTGTGTTGCTGCTCGGGGCTGGGCTCTGCCCCTACCTTGGCCTCTAGGACGACCTCGACCTCGGCCTCTACCCCTAGCGGGAGCTGCCGCTGCTGGGACCTCGGGCTGCTGGTCAGTAGATGAGGATGCACATGTTCTTACCATCTGTGGAAGAACAGAGTAGAAGTTCAATTAACTTTTGAAAGATCAAGTCGCACGACTGGAAAGAATAAAGGGAAAATTTTCCTAACTCTGTAGCCTCTGGAGGATAAATACAGACGTCTCCGTACCGATCCTTCAGACTCTACTAAGGTTGTTCGTGAGTTGTGAGACCTATGCAACCTAGTGCTCTGATACCAACTTGTCACGACCCGGATTTCCCACCATCGGGAGTCATGATGGCGCCTACTAGTGGAAGCTAGGCAAGCCAACTATTACTTACATTTTTCATTAGTTACCAAACTCCTCTTAAGACTTTAAATTAAAAACATATAATTACAACGGAATAATTAAACTTAGCGGAAGACTTAGTCAATTTTATCAAATATGATACAGAAACCCAAACATGATACACTACCCAAGACTGGTGTCACAATACTCACGAACTTCTAAGAATAATACACACAATTGTTTGAAAGAAATATAAGTTGTTTATCTCGAATACGTGAAATAACAGAATGAAATACATAGATAGAAGAGACAACGGGTCATGCGGACGCCTGCAAGGCCACCTCGTAGTCTCAGTAGTCAGAATATCCACAATCGTGCTACTGCCGCTGTTGCTGTCCGTAACCTGTATCTGCGCAAAAGAGCGCAGAGTGTAGTATCAGCACAACCGACCCCATGTGCTGGTAAGTGCCTGGCCTATCCCGGCGAAGTAGTGACGAGACTAAGGCCAGTCACCCACATAAACCTGTACAGTTGAAATATATATACATATACAAACATTTATAAGGAAAGACTCTGCTATGAATTAACAATCAATAACTCATAATATCCAGAGTAATCTAGTCAACAGAATAAATCTTACTTTCATGTTTCAATCCCTCTCTCATTTCATATCTCGTGGTAGGCGTACCACCCGCTCCCAAATGTAACAATAAGTTATACCTTGTGGTAGGCGTACCACCCGCTCCCAATTATATCAATAAATTATACCTTGTGGTAGGCGTACCACCCGCTCCCAAATATATCAATAAATTACCGGCAACTATGGCCAATGCCAAGATTTAAATCACTTTGTGGTCGACGTGCCACACGATCCCATTTCTTATCATATAAGTGGTCGGCGCGCCACACGATCCCAATTCATAAATATATATATATATTACCGGCATTTAACCAATAATCTCTGCATCAACAATATTTATAATTACCGGTTTTGAACCAATAATTGATAATAATTCAACAATTTATCTCCATTACTTGTGTGACACCAATAACTCTTAATCAACAATTCATACTTAACTAAATTCCTATTCCTTCAAGCTAGGATAGAACAAACACTTACCTCGAAAGTTTACGAACGATTCAATCCGTAGCAATGCCTTTTCCTTTCGAATTTGGCTCCAATCCAATCGTATCTATACATAATTGATTTAATATCATCAATTCTACTTAACAAACTAGTTCATATTGCTAAATATGATTTTTACAACATTCTGCCCGGAATAGTAAAAATCGACCCCGGGCCCACATAATCGAAACTCAAGTTTCGAACCAAAATAAGTTCACCCAATCATCCATGAGTTCAAATATACAATTTGTTCTTAAGTTCGACTCCAAAACGAGGTCTAGATCGCAAATTCTTTGAAAACCCTTACTATACTCAATTCTCAATTTTTCTACCCATTTACACCTATTTAGGCTTAGGAATTCAAATAATATTGATGGAAAATGAAGAAAAAGAGTTAAGAATCACTTACACAAGAAGTTTGATGAAGAATCGCTCAAAAATCGCCCAAGGAGCTGTGGAGAAGAGAGTTGAAGAGAAATGGGATTTTTATCCCGTTTCTGTTCTGTTTTGGGATTAAATAATAAATATAATGTTAACTGCGAAAGTCTACTTTATAAATCCGAATATAAATGTGAAATACTCAACATAAATCCTCTACCCAAGATGTGGAGTCACAAACTCACGAGCTACTTAGAATAACTACACATAATGGTCTGAAAGGAATATAACAACCGTCTGTCTCGAAACAATGAGACTACAACAATAATAAAAAATATAAGAAGAGACGCCGAGCCTGCGGACGCCTGCAATCTACCTCAGTCTCGGTCGTGATGGCGCCCAGCACATTGCTAGGCCAGCCTGACCAATCAATAACAACGACGGAGCTGGAAGCTCGCTTTATTCCATTTAAGCATATCAAAACATTAAGCAACAGTGATACATATATCGAAAACGGGGAACCAAGTCCCAATCTATACCAACTCCCATAGACCGAAGGGTCAAGAGTCATGAGCCTCTAATGAACATAAGTGTATAATGGTTTACAAGATACCAAGTGCGGAATGAAATATCAATACAGAATCAAAAGACAGTAAGAGGGAATATCGGGTCCTGCGGACTCTGTAGCTACCTCGTATATCCCACAGAAGTCGCCTCGAACAGCTACCGGATCACTGCTGAGAGGTACCTGAATCTACACACAAGGTGCAGGGAGTAAAATGAGTACTGCCAGACTCAGTGGTAATAAAGCCTAGTGCGAAAATCATGTGCTCACAACAGAATCAATATCAATTGTACCTGTACCAACAAGTACCAGCAAAACAGTATAACAACTATCGGATGTAGCTAAATGCAATGCAATGCATGATATGACCGCTACGGCGTGTAGCCCGATCCAATTTGGGTACCTGTGCTCACTGTGGGGGTTCAGACTCCGGAGGGGCTCCTACAGCCCAAGCACAATATCACTGCGGCGTGCAGTCCGATCCAACATATATACCGCTGCGGCGTGCAGCCCGATCCACTACCAGTCAGCTAATATGCAAATACAGCCTCGCAGGCTCAAAAGTAGTTTTGAAAACCTTTTTATCATTTTCAGTTGGAAAACAATAATATCAAGTTCCAGAGATTGGAAATAGCATGATAACAGAAATAGCTACGGATCGGTAGTAACTAACATGTCAATATGATAAGACAATGATAACGATCCTCGCGGGATCCAATAACTGGCTCACGGCCCACAAGTATACTCAACCGTCCAAGAAGGAGGTTCAACGGCTCAAGAGTAGCCAATATCACAATATTGTATGCAACCATCCGAGAAGGAGGTTCGACGGCTCAAGAATAGCCTAATAGCATAACACAGTATCAACAAGTCGGACTAAGCCATAGTCCCCAATCACAATCGACCCCGCACTCACAAGAGAGTACGTGTCTCGCTGCTATACAGCATCACAAAGTGGTATACCGGGGTTTCGAACCCGCTGGTCATCACCCACATCTATTACTCACCTCAATACAGCGCGATGACTACTCCGCAATGCCCTTGCCACGAGAATCAAGCTCCGCACGCGTAGAATCTGATCAAATACAACAGAAATACAACAAATTAGGCCAATGGGACGACACCCAATCAATACAACTCGATTTACACCAAAAATGGCGAAGTCGCCAAAATCCGACTTTCGGTACGCTTCTCGAAAAATTACAAAAGTCACATATTTGGAATCCTCATCTTGATACGAGTCTAGGCATATAAAATTTACCAAAATCGGACTCCATTTGCCCACTCAAATCAGTATTTTTCTTTAATTTTAGGCCTAGGGCTCAAACCCACCTTTAATCTTCCATTTACAGAGAATTAACCAAGGATTTCATGTTAAAATGATGTAATTAAGCCACAAAACTTACCTCCGACGAACACCCGATGATTTCCCAGCAATCTCCCGTGAGTCTCTCTATCTAGAACTCAAAAATTATGTTTATGGAGTGTAAACCCGCGACTGGCCAGTTCTGGTTTTTAATTCACTGCCAGGAAATTTTACCCTACGCGTTCGCGATGCTCCACACGCGAACGCGATGCATTAATCCGTTCCTTCATCGCGAACGCGACGCGTAGTCACGCGTCTGCGAAGACCATTCTCCCCAGCCCCGGATTTTTCCTCTACGCGTTCGCGTCCCATTCCACGCGAACGCGTGGCTTCTCTTTTTCCTCTTACGCGAACGCGAGCCTATCCCACGCGAACGCGATGATCAAAACTTTCCTCTTACGCGATCGCGTCCCCCAGCAACGCGAACGCGAACGCGATGACCATTTTCCCTCAGCCTACGCGAACGCGGGCCTAGCCCTCGCGAACGCAAAGGCTTAACTGGTGCCCAGTGATCTGCAGATTTCAGCAGGCCTTTTCTTGTTTCCAAATGCCGGATGATGGTCCGGATTCACCCCGAGGCCCCCGGGACCCCAACGAAAACCACCAACATACTCCAAAATATGATACGAACTTGTTCCAAGCATAAAAACACCATCATAAACATCAAAATCACCAATTATTCACGGATTCAAGCCTAAGTTTCTTCAAAACTCCCGAAACTAACATTCAATCAAAAACCCGACCAAACGACGTCCGAATGACCTAAAATTTTGCAGACATATCCAAAATCACCTAACGGAGCTACTGCAACTGTCGGAATTCCATTCTGACTCCCGGATCAAAATCTCACCTACCGTTCGGATTTCGCCAAAATTCAACCTTAGCCAATTCAAGCCTATTTCTACACCGGCCTCCAAATTCAATTTCGATCGCTCCCCTAAGTCACAAATCACCTCCCGGAACTAACCGAATCATCAGAATCCGATTTCGAGCCCTCTAACTAAATAGTCAACTCCGGGTTGACTTTCCACATTCAAGCTTCTTTCAAGAAGGCTATCTGCCTCATTTTCAATCCAAAACTCTCCTAATTCACCCGATAGACTCTAACACTGATGTAAAATCAATAAACACATAAATGCAAGATAACGGGGTGGTAATTCCCGTGACGACGAGCCGGGTCGTCACAAGACGGCTGCAATCGCGTTGAGTAATTTGACAAGGCAGTGCGATCGCGTGTACAAGGCCGCGATCGCGTAGAGTAAAGTGTCTGTGTAAAAATTGCAGAAAATCTGCTAGTTTCCTAAGTCCAAAAACACCCCGAACCACCTCCGAAACACTCCCGAGCCCTCGGGGCTCCAAACCAAATATGCACACTAACTCAAAAACATCATACGAACTTGCTCACACGATCAAATCGCTAAAATAACATCAAAATCAATGAATTGAGCCTTAAAATTCAAGAATTCTTTCAAATTTCATAATTTCCAAAAATTTCCAATTTAAGGCCGAAACACGTCAAACGACGTCCATTTTCAACCAAACTTTACAGGAAGCGCTTAACCAATATATATGACTTGTACCGGGCGTCGGAACCAAAATACGAGCCCGATACCAGTACTTTTTAATCAAAATTCAGTTTCATTTTCCTTAAACATTTTCAGAAAACAATTTAACAGAAAAATTCTTTTAATGGGGTTCTAGACCTCGGATTTCAATTCCGGGCATACGCCCAAGTTCCATATTTTTCTACGAATTTTCTGAGACCATCAAATCACGGGTCCGGGTCCGTTTACCAACAATGTTGACCAAAGTCAACCATATCAATATTAATATCAAAATTCTTCAAATTTTTCACATATTTCACATATTTCAACATAAAAATTTTTCAGCTTCGCGCCCGAACTGTGCACGCAAATCGAGGCAACTATAAATGAGGTTTTCAAGACCTCAGAAGCTCAAAATGATTAATAAAACAAGTGATGACCCTTTGGGTCGTCATAAAAATCCTAAATTTTTGAATGAGATATAAAATTTGAGAGAAAAAATATACTTATCACAACAATTGCCTATAACTATAAAAACTATTACATAACATAATCTATGTTCATCGGCACAAAAAAATCTTAGCACTGCAAATCATGTTCATATAAATAATTCTCGAATAGAAATCACTTAAAAATGTTGATAAAACAACCAATAAAATATTCAAACTACCATATGATACCAATATGGCGTATAACTATACCAACATGGTATACAATTATACTGGTAAATTTTTGGTAACTATGTGACTATATTACTATTACACAACACACATGCGTAAAGAGAATAGTAAAAAAAAAAGCATATTAATATAATAAAGTATTTCAAGAAACTATTATTAAAACAAAATTAAATAGTATACCAATTAATATAACCAAAAAAAGATTCAACTAACATACGATACCAATATAGTATATAGTGATACTAATATGGTATATAGTTGTACGGGATCGTTTAACAACCGCATATAACTATAAAAACTAATACATAATACACAAAATCTATATCCATATGTACAAGAAAATGCAACACATCAAAATATGATCATATTAAGAATAGAATTCATTTAAAAATATAGCTAAAACAACAAAAAAATATTCCAACTACCATATGATGCCAATATGCCATATAATTATACCAGTAGGGTATACAGTTCTACTAATCAATTCCAGGCAACTATATATGACTATACTACTATTACATAATACACATGCATAAGGAGAAAATTAAAACATAGTGTACACATATTAATATAATAATATATTTCAAGATATTGTACTATAATACTATTATATAAAACAAAAGCATAAAGAAAAAATCAAAATGATTACATAATACATATGCATAAAGAAAATTTAAAAAATTTAAGATATTGTACTATTCTACTATTACTAAAGAATATCAATTAAATGTCACCAATACAACCAAAAAAAGGTTCGAACTAACATAAATACTAGTTTAGTGTATGAATATACCAACATAGTATACAACTGTACGTAAAGAATTTAAAAAAGATTTTTTTAATTCAATTATTAAACTTAAATAATATTAGCTGTCACATAACCTAATTAACTCAATTTTATGCGTCATCGATTATACTAAAATTTGGATATGTTATAATAATATACTATATATCATTTTGAAATGGAGAATAAATTAATAAAAAATATTCAATGGACACGCACATCCTATTATGAAATGAGAAAGATAGAAGAAAAACTTTTATTTTATATTTGAGAAGACAATAAAAGAGAAAATAAAATGTGGCAATGAATGGAATTTCACGTGATCCGGGATTAGAAAGGAAGAATTTTGAAAATAGATAGTTCGGATAAATACTTTAGATTGGATAGGTACATTGGTAATACAAATTGGAATGGGCATTAACGGGTAATTAAAATTGCCTGAATAGGCATTTAGGGTAATTTTCCCAAAAAAGCTTTGTACTCTTTCAAACCTTTTAAGGCCCCAAGAATGGATGGTCTCCTTCCATTCTTTTTCCAGAAATATTGGAATAGAGTAGTCGGTAATATAGCTTTGTCATGACATATTCAACACACAAGAAGTCCCTAAAGATATCAACAAGACCTACCTATGCCTTATACCAAAAATTCCATATGCCAATAATCTAAGGAATTTCAGACCAATTGCTCTCTGTAATACTGTCTACAAAATAGTTATAAAAATTCTTCCCAATAACCTAAAACCACTCCTACAACATTTAATAATCTCTTACCAAGCATGTTTTATGAAAGTAGAAGAGCTTCAGATAATGCAATCACCATACAAGAAATAGTTTCCAAATTACAAAAAATGAAAGGCAAACAAGGCCAAATGATATTGAAAATTGACCTAGAAAAAGCTTTTGATCATTTGGAATGGTCATTCACACTTTGAAATATTTTAACTTTCCCCTAAATTCTGTAAGCTTTTACTAAATTGCATCTCACCCTATATCTTCATTTTATGCCTAGAAATGTTAACTAGATATATAAATTACCAAGTTGATATTAGGAAGTGGGATCCAATAACTTTAGAAAAACAAACTACCCTAAATTTTCCTATCTTTTTTTTGCTGACAGCCTTACACTAATGGCAAAGGTTAACAACAAGTCACGTCACACCATTAAGAATGGCCTAGACCTTTTTTTGTAATCTTTTGGTCAATGTATTAACAACACAAAATCGAAAATTCTCTTCTATAAGAATTGCACCCCCTCCCTTATTAATTATACTGTAAATAAACTAGGGATAAAAAAAATATGATAACTTTGGTACTTGCCTAGGTTTTCCAATTCTGAGTAATTGTCCAAGACCTAGAGATTTTCAATTTGTTGTAGAAAATATGAGACATAATCTAGCATCTGAAAATTAAAATTCATCAACATATCAGGCAGAACTACCGTAGCTAACTCGTGCCACACTACAATTCCCAATCACTATACTCATTACACTCTACTTCCTAAAATAATCCTTAATAAAATTGATAAAACTCAAAGAGATTTTATATGGGGTAGAACCAATGAAAAAAGAAATCAATACCTTATCAATTGGCCTACTGTTTGTCAACCAAAACACAATGGAGGCTTAGGTATTCATAGTGCTATTTCAAAGAACTTATGCATATTATCAGGTTTTACATGGAGAATTATAACAAATGCTATAACCTCTTGGGCCCGTTAATCATAACCTCTTACAGTTCAAACAAAGGTAATAATCGAAACTCCTTCATCTGGAAAAGTACCCAAAGAGGTTGCGACATTTGCTATAAAGGTATCACTTGGTCACCCCATTATATTTCCAACATGAATATATGGGAAACCAACTGTATTACTAATATAGGAAACCTTAGAAAAGAAGTGACGGGTGCACTATCCACAACTGGCCTCTCAATAAAAATAAGAGATATTTATGACAAAAAAATTTTGGTGCTTAGATAATCTAAGCCTCAACGTGCCTATCAATATCGACGAGAATATCTCCAAAACAAAAAATTTGCAAGAAAGGTCCTACCAATGACATCCCTATATGGTTCTTAAAAAAGAAATTCACATCAAAATCTTATTACGCCTTAATAAAATCACCTCCAACCAATCAACTAGATTTCTCCTGAATTTGGAACCTAAATTGCCCTAATAAAATTAAATTCTTTTTTTGGTAGTTTCTTCATAATAGACAACCATACGATAAATACCTCTCACAAACTGATATGAACATTAACTCTATATGCCCTATATGTAACTGTCAAGGAGAAGAGACTATAACTCACATTTTTCTTCGATGTCAAGTGGTAAACTCCTTTTAAAAAAATTGAGGTGGGATAAATCTTATAATAATAATAAGCATGGTCTCTTTCAAGTAAAAGGCTTAGACTTCCCCCTTGCAATAACCTTCTCAATTGGAATTATTTCTTCTCTTTCGCCATTTGGCGTATTTGGCTCAATAGAAATGAGCCAAATATGTACCAAAATCCCCATACATATTAAACGGGACAAGCCACCTAGAGGGTGGTTCAAACTAAATATCGATGCTAGTTTTAAAAATCGTAATGAAAAAACTGCTTTAGAGGAGTAATCAGAGATACCTATGGGAATTGAATAGTTGGTTTTGCTAAATCTATCCGGGATAATGGCTCACTACAAGCAGAAATGAAGGCACTTATAAAGGGGCTCAAAATAACACAAGAATTAAGAATATTCCCGCTAGAAATAGAGACGGACTCTGCGGAGGTGATCCATATGTTTGCAACAAATTATTTGTGATACAAAAATAAATTGTAACCACAATATAAATATGAAGAAACATAATTTTATTCATAAAAAGATGCGGGTACAACTCTGTTTATCTCCTTGATTCTTCTCTCCTGATTATCTCCGTAATTCGAGGGCTAGAACAATGTATTTCTCGAATGTAGGATGGTGCAGGCTTTCATGAATTTATTTGATATCCATGAAGTATGTTGTGAATCTTCTTGAAGTATTTGATTATCAAGAATTATCTGGTCATGTCTTGATCTCTTTGTGAATATCCCGTGAGTTTATGAGATTTTCGAGATGATCTCCTTTTTTTTTGAGATATTTTTTAAAGGATTATGAAACCCTTTTTATATGAGTGATCTAGGGTTTTGGTAGAGTAAACCCCTACCAATATTGAAAGACTCCTAGATCTTCAAGAGGTCTTGTAGTATCTTAAATTTAGGATTTAACTTGATTCATTAAAATTTCGATGTCAACAAATGCGCCCTACTTCAAGGTTTGTCGGGGTGTAGGCTTGGCGAAACTTGAAGACAAGACTTGAAGTACCCGATCACAACGAAAATTCTAGAAGTAATTTTGATTTGGAGGAGGAAGAGATTGAATGGCAGCATTGGTCCCATTGAGCGTGCCAATTTATTTGCAACAAATTATTTGAGATACAAAAATAAATTGTAACCACAATACAAATATGAAGAAACATAAATTTATTCATAAAAAGACGCGGGTACAATTTTGTTTATTTCTTTGATTGGTCTCTCCTTATTATCTCCTTGATTAGAGGGCTAAACACTATATTTCTCGAACGTAGGATGGTACAGGCTTTCATGGATTTATTTGATATCCATGAAGTATGTTGTGGATCTTCTTAAAGTATTTGATTATCAAAAATTATCCGGTCACGTCTTGATCTATTTGTGAACGTGGGTTTATAGGATTTTCGAGATGATCTCCTTTTTTTTGAGATATTTTTTAAAGGATTATAAAATCCTTTTTATAGGAGTAACCTAGGATTTTGGTAGAGTAGCCTCCAACCAATATTGAAAGACTCCTAGAGTTTCAAGAGGTCGTGTAGTATCTTGAATTTAGGATTTAGCTTGATCCATTGCAATTTCGATGTCTACATCCTTCAGTACAATAAGGGAACAAATTATATAACAACATTAAATGCAGGTTGTTCATGCACCAGCAGAAGATAGATCGTCCAACACACCATCAAGCAAAGGAATAGAATTGCACATCACTTGGCATAACAGACAAGACACAAGGGATCCTACGTAAACTCTCGAGTAGGAAGTAACCAAAAAAAACTCTATATTTGTATACAATGGCGGATCCATGATTTTAGGTTCATTGGTGCTTAACTTTTTTTTGACATAAAGTCACTATCAATCCCATCATATAAGTATGCAACTATTTAAATACAATGAAAAAAATTTAATTATAAAACCATGATATTAATTTTATGGACGCCGTGAAATTATGATGGATAACACAATTAGCGAGAAAAAATAATTAGTGGATTTTGCAGTTCTGGAAAGATTCTTTATTTTTCTAAAGAAATTATTATTTTTCTTTCTTTGCTACTACAATTTAGTAGATAAAGTAAGAAAAAAAAAAGCAAAAAAAAAGAAGTTAGAAGCAAAAGAATAAAAATAGTATTGGCTCAAAAAAGTCGCTAGTGAAAATTGAAAAAAACAGAAAAAGGACCTCATAATAGGGGCAAAAAAAAATACATGATAATATAAGAAAAAATATTTACATAGAGTGGGATTCGATCCCTCACCCGTTGGCTTCTATAGCTCTCCAACACCCTCCATAAACCAAAGCACCCACTAAGCTCCTAATTACCTAGGTGCTTTCTATTATTTTATATTCTTTTTCTTAACTTCTCTATATAACTATACCCATTCCGAGTCGAGATTAATGGGTGCTCGAGCACCCAATTATTGTACGTAAATCCGCACCTGTTTGTATAATATTCCTGTTTGCCTTATAAAAAAAAGCCCGTTATATATAAAGATATTAAAGAGAAAGAAAAAAAAGTAAAGAACTAGAATGGAGATGCGGGGTATCAATCCACGTGCCTCTCGCATGCTAAGCGAGCGCTCTACCATCTGAGCTACATCCCCTGATTATTTAGTGCAAGCCTCTATATATATATATATATATATATATATATATATATATATATATATATATATATATACTCCCTCCGTTTCAATTTATGTGAACATATTTCCTTTTTAGTCCGTGCCAAAAAGAATAACCACTTTACTTATTTGGAAACAATTTACCTTTATGCAATGATTTACAGCCACACAAAATAAAGGTGCCCCATTTTACACCACAAGATCAAAAGTCTTCTCTCTTTTCTTAAACTCCGTACCAAGTCAAATGAGTTCACATAAATTGAAACGGAGGGAGTATATATCTTTGAGTACAGAAAGGGAGAAATAAATAACAGTAACTTTTACCTTCGACCCAAACAATAATAATAATGATGATGTAATAGAACAGTAAAGCAGAACATGCATTCCTATCATCTTCTCGAAAGAAGGAAACAGTGACATAATAGTAAACTTTCAATTTTAAACAAAATTAAGACCAAGTACTTTGGTAAACATAATTATTCTATTTTCTGGAAATACCTAGGTTGACAAGTCATTAAAAACCCTTACACATTAGTTTGTAAAACAGGATCAACAACATCAACTCTTCCCACACCTTCATTATTTGCAACTATAGCCACATCAATTTCTCCAATAACCAAACCTTCAACTCCACTAACTTCTCCCCTTAATATCCTCCTTTCTTCTTCCTCATCTACATAATTTGGATCATTTTCATCTATAGCAACTGGTGCAACATCCATTTCATTTTCAATTACATCCGCTGGTCCTTCCCATGTAAACTTCCCACCGTGCCCTGATTTTGACTGTTTTGTTAAAGAAATTCCATCTATTGGACGTCGATCTTTTCTGTGTAAACCTTTGTCTATGAGTTTTTTCTCTATGTGTTTTAGGGTTTCGATGTTGTGTGTGTTTACTTCGTGTTTTGTTACCTTTGTTTTGCCTTGTTCGTCGTGGCTTACTGCTCGAAATGTCACTGTTTCCTTCTTATCGTCTATAGGATTCATTTTCTATTTTTTTTGGACAATGTTTGAGCAGAAAAGTAAAGTTGAAGTGTTTATACGAGGAAGTAATAAAATTTATAGGACGAGTTTGTCTAAGAAAATGTAAGCGGTGAGAAGCGACGTGTAGCTTTGTGAAGGAAGTAGAGTTTGACACTTGGTGATTTTGGATTCTCGCCACGTTTGTTCCCTTCAGAAGAGTGGCGAACCAAATATTTTTGAAGGATAACATAAACATATGTGTACTCTCCACTACCACGTAAGTTTCCCCCCACCCAAACCCTCCTCTGTTATAAGAATTTAAGGATTATTGAAAATCTGATGCTCTGTGTTCCTGTTGTCAAAACAAAAGAGTTATACAGACGATGGTTCTGTGAGTATTATCATTGTTGCACTTGTTAAAAGAATCTTTTGTTTTGTGATATGAAGTGCACTTGTTCATATTTGGTCATAACAAGAAAAAGTTATGTAGTTCTGATCTTCCTTGACCACTTTGACACTTGAAATAGGGAATCGTGTATAAAACTTGACCAAATAATTGAAGGTGTAAAATCATGAAAGCCCAAGTTGATAATAAATAGGTTAAGGTGGGGCATACCGAAACTATGACTGCGCTTAGGACTCTTGTATCTAGAGATGAATCCATATGATGCAAAGGATATTATTTTGTGACAGTAATTTCATATATATGAATGAATGGTCTGATGTTTTACGTCGAATAACCTATAAATTGACAAAAGTTACTTATTAGATAGCATAACAGAATAGCCGGTGTCGTTCGGACAATTTGAGAAAGTAATAGGTGAATATGAACCTAAGAAGATGCAGATTAATACATCAAGTCATAGTAGTATTCCAGTTGATATTGTTTTCCTGTTTTGTGGAACTTGAGTTTCATGCGTCTTTGTTTCTGAGTTTGAACAGCTTAGGCAATAGACAATTATTATCTCATAGTTGATTTTCTACTATTGTTACAGAAGGTTGTAAATTTTTTATAATTAAGTGAGTTTTAGCCAGACGGTATATTTACGATAGTCTCATTTTCAACACTGAAAATGGCAAAAACTGATTTAGAATTTTAGTGTACGGCGATGCCCATGTTCAAAAAATTTTAACAGGAGTAAACATTGTGACAAAGGATAATGATACAGGATTACATATTAACATGATCCAATCATTTTCTAGATTTAGTTACATTCAAATTGATCATGATATGTATCCATGTATATCCGCATATTCCTTGTACTTATCTTTTCAAGTTTAATCTCTTGTAAACTCTATATATTTACAGCTCCTATCAATGAAAGAAAAAAACAATAATAACAACCCAGTAAAATTCTACAAGTGAGGTCTGGAGAGAATAGTGTATACGCAGACCTTACCCCTACCCCGAAGGGATAGAGAGGTTGTTTCCTAAAGACCCTCGGCTCAAGATAATAAAAAGACAAAAAAAGAGAATATTAGATTCACCACGAAAATCATAGGGAAAAAGGAACAAAGAATGCAGGAAAAAAAAAATATCAAAGAAAAAATGATGGTTAGTAAATGGATCCTACATCAAAATTAAAAAATTGTAAGACACGACATTGCCCCTAGCTATCTTAGACAAAACCCCACCGAACTAGGCTCACAAAGGTACAAAGTAACGCAAGACTCAACTACCTCCTAGTCTACAACCGTAATACGCGACTTCCATAACCTCCTATCAAGTGTCATATCTTCTGAAATCTGAAGCCTCACCATATCCTGCCTGATCATCTCTCCCCAATACTTCTTAGGCCGCCCTCTACCTCTTCTCGTGCCTTCCATGACCATGCTCACACCTCTTACTAGAGCATCTAGGCTTCTCTTTTATACATGCCTGAACTATCTGAGCCTTGCTTCACACATCTTGTCATCAATAGGGGCAACGTGCACCTTCTCCAAACTTTCAATCGTTCGTTAACACTGGCTCGTGGCTCATCAACCAAAACTATATCATCGGCGAATAGCATGCACCATGGCACCTCCCCTTGAATATGGTCTGATATCGCATCCATCACCAAGGCGAATAAGAACGGACTGAGCGCAGAGCCTCGGTGTAATCCCATTTCAATCGGAAAAGGCCCAGAGTCCCCTCCTACTGTCCTAACCCGAGTCTTAGCCCTATCATACATGTCCTTAATTGCGATAACATAAGGAACTGGTATACCTTTTGCCTCCAAGCATCTCAAGAGAACTTCTATAGGAACCTTGTCATACGCTTTCTCTAGGTCAATAAACACATGTGCAAATCCTTCTTTCTTTCTCTCTACAGCTCCGCCAACCTCCTAACAAGGTGTATAGCTTCTATGGTGGAACGACCCAGTATGAACTCGAACTGGTTGTCGGATACAGACATTGTCACCCTCACTCTTGCTTCAACCACCCTCTCCCATAATTTCATGGTATGACTTAGTAATTTAATACCCCTATAATTGTTACAACTCTGGACAATGAAAGAAAACAACTTCATCATAAACTCTATGTTCCTCTATATGGTATCAGAGCCAGCAAATGCTCTAAAGAGCCTCTCGATTCTGCTCATTTTCTCCTCAAACCAGTTACCAATATTTACCACACAAACCATATATGGGGTCCCCAACCAACGCTACAACAATTGTGACTGCTGCATGTGGTATCCCACAAATTCCTCAATTGATCTCAATCAATGCAGCTTCGTAACTACCCTTGAAACTCACTAGGAGTCATAATTTTTCTACTTGGAAAGCACAAATATCTACCCTTCTCTTTGGGTATGATCTTATGGTCTATCTCGACGGCGCTGAACCATGTCCTCCACAGTTTCTCAACTCAACAAATGGCTCAAATACTTAACAGACGCTCAACCTGGCTTACAAAATCTTGACAAGACATGATAGTCTTCTCTGAAATGCAATCATGGCCTCGGTAGATAGCACGATTGCACCAGTTATCAATAATTCCCCAATAACTGCAACTGCTTGGAAAAGTCTACATACTGCATATGCAAACAAATCACACGCATGTATTTTTGGACTTCGCAAACAACTATCCACTCTTAAGCGAAGCTCCAGGTCCATTGCTGAATTTATGGGAGAGATCAAGACTCTTGCAGATGAACTAGCTGCCTCAGGCTCCCCTCTTAGCACTGAAGAATTAACAGTTAAAGTTCTTAGTGGTTTGGGACCTGAGTACAAAGAAATCTCTGCCGCCATTCGTGCCAGTGACACACCAATAAGCTTTGAGGAACTCTACGACAAGCTACTTGGACATGAAGTCTTCCTTAAACATGAAGATGCCAAGAAGGAACAAATAATAATCACTGCAACTCAATCAGAGGAACTCCACAAGCTTGGGAAGCAGATCACGTAATAACTACAACACCAATCACAAACAGTTTCCCACGAATGGACACCCTAACATCACTAATCAGTATAGACAAGAAAATGGAAATCCATCGAGGCATTCTAATAATCATCGCATTCAGTGTCAACTCTGTGATAAATTTGAACATATAGCCAAAGTTTGCCAATCAAGATCTCACTTTGCTACTGAAATGCAAGCAAATTTTGCTGCTCGCACTAACAACCCGAGTAGTCAGTAGGTAATTGACTCAGGTGCTTAGCACCACATGACAAATGATCCACAAAATCTTGCGCCAGTATCAGGCTTCTCTGGATCGGATGAGATTATCATTGGTGACGGTAACAATATTCCTATTTCTCAAATATGTGATACCTCTCTCCTAAAGCCCTCTTCCCATTCCAGTCCTTTTGTGCTTAATAATGTGTTGTGTGCTCCAAATATTTGAAAAAAATCTTATTTCAGTGGCTACGTTTTGCAGACAAAATATACCTCTATTGAATTTTTCCCATATTCTTTTCTTGTGAAGGATCTTAGAACGGGGCATCACTTCTTCAAGGCCGAAATAATGGGGATCTAATGGAAATCAACCCAATCACCCACCAGGATATCACTAGCGACCACCCAGTTCGCAACCTCCACGAGTCGTCCTTCACTACACTTATGGCCTGCTCGCTTTGGACAACCGCAACCTAGAATAACCAAGTTGATGGTTTCATCATTGAATCTTCCATTCTTTACATCCATGTTGTTTATGTAATAAAGCCCATATACTATCTTTTGGTACAAACACCTTGCAAAGTGTTCGTCCTCTTGATATTATTTAATCTGATGTTTGGGGACCTTCACCTGTCATCTCTTTTGATAAATATCGCTATTACATAGTCTTTGTTGATCATTTCACAAAGTACTCTTGGCTCTTTACTTTAACACAAAAATCTGATGTCACCAATATTTTTGATTACTTCAAAAATCAGGTTGAACAATACTTTAATACTTTGATTAGGTCTGTTTATAGCGACGCGGGTGGTGAATATGTTGGCATGCGCTCCTTGCTTAATAGACATGGTATCCAACACCTTACGAGTCCACCTTATACTCTCCAAACACGTAGGAACAGCCGAAAGAAAGCATGTCACATAATAGAGACGACACTCACGCTAATGCACCATGCTTCAATTCCACTCTCTTAATTAATTGTTTAGCAGTATACTTAATTAATTGTTTAGCTTCCCCCAATCAAATAATAAATCACCTTATGAAGCATTATTTCATACCTCACCTAATTATTCTAAGTTGTGTGTCTTCGGTTGTCTATGTTACCCATGGCTTAAGCCATATACTAATCACAAGCTGAACAGTAAATGAAGACCATGTGCCTTCTTGGGGTATGCCAAAGCTTCCAGCAGCTACATCTGCTATGACCCTCAACATCAAAAAATTGTTAGAAGCTTCCTCCAATTTGCTTATTGATGTAAGCAATGACATCAATAAATGGTAGGTGAGATGGGAATATTGCAAATTGATCCTTTTTGATAGGTGAGATTTGCACTTTTGGTCCCTATCTCAAAACTATAAATACCCCCTTCATCTCATTGTTTTAAACACACCAAAAACATTCAATAACTCAAGTATAAGAGTTAGAGAGAAAGAGAGAGTTTGTTTTTCTTTAGGAAGTTTTTCTAAAGGGGGAGTGACAAAATAGTGAGTAAAATACTAGTCGGGTATTTTCGGGAAACACTTTTGTGTGCGCCACTATTTTGGGTAGAGCTCGGAAATTGTTGTACCTCCAAACTATTGGAGAAGTCTCTCTTTGTAAGCCTACTAAAAGTTTTAGTGGAAGTTGGTGCCGGGTTTGTGGACGTAGCTTAAACGTTTTAGGTGAACCACGTTAAATTCTTTGTGTCATTTATTTTTCGTTGATCATTTATTTTCCCCGCTGTGAAGAAGTGTTTAGTGCCACCGGGTCCTAACAAGTGGTATCATAGCTTTGGTTAGAATACTACTCATACGTACGGTACTATTCATACGTACGGGTACTATTCATCCATACGGGCACTATTCATATCTACGGTTACTATTCACCGCCGGAAATATGGAGGCAAGGACAAGCAAGATGGTCAACCTAAACGGCACAAATTACCACTTATGGAGAAACAAGATGAAGGATCTCCTGTTCGTGACGAAGATGCACCTGCCGGTGTTCAGTGCTCAGAAACCTGAAGACAAGTCAGACGAGGACTGGGAATTTGAGCACAACCAAGTGTGCGGCTACATACGACAATTTGTTGAAGATAATGTGTACAATCACATTTCTGGTGTGACACATGCAAGGTCGTTATGGAACAAGCTCGAGGAGTTGTATGCCTCTAAAACGGGTAACAACAAATTATTTTACTTGACAAAATTAATGCAAGTAAAATATGTAGAAGGGACAACTGTGGCAGATCACCTTAATGAAATACAAGGGATTGTCGACCAGTTGTCGGGAATGGGCATAAAGTTCGATGACGAGGTACTTGCTCTTATGGTGCTGGCAACACTCCCAGAGTCATGGGAAACCTTGAAGGTTTCAATCACCAATTCTGCACCCAACGGTGTGGTAAACATGGAGACAGTCAAAAGTGGCATTCTAAATGAAGAAATGAGACGCCGATCACAAGGATCATCTTCTTCATCAGAGGTGTTGGCTGTTACGACTAGGGGGAGAAGTCAAAACAAAGGCCAGAGTAACAGAGATAAGAGCAGAGGTAGATCCAACAAATTTGCACATGTTGAGTGCCATTACTGCAAAAAGAAGGGCCATATCAAAAGATTTTGCCGACAGCTCCAAAATGACCAGAAGAAGAACAAAGGCAAAAAGGAGAAACCCGAAGAAAGCAGTGATGATGAAGCGAACTCCTTTGGTGAGTTTAACATTGTCTACGATGACGACATTATCAATTTGACAACCCAAGAGACGACATGGGTGATTGATAGTGGAGCTACCATTCATGCAATGCCACAAAGAGAACTCTTCTCATCTTACACACCCGGAGACTTCGGTCGTGTAAAGATGGGAAATGCCAATTTCTCAACAGTTGTAGGCAAAGGAGATGTTTTCCTAGAGACCATGAATGGGATGAAGCTACTTTTAAGAGATGTCAGGCATGTTCCAGATATGCGCCTGAATCTGATCTCCGTAGGCAAGCTTGATGAGGAAGGTTATTGCAATACCTTTCATAATGGCCAATGGAAGCTCACGAAAGGCTCATTGGTGGTGGCGCGGGGCACGAAGCAGTCAAAGTTGTACGTGACCCACGCAAGCATCTCCCAACAAGTTATAAATGTTGCGGAGAATGATAGCAATACCAAGTTGTGGCATAGACGTCTTGGCCACATGAGTGAAAAGTCAATGGCGCGTTTGGTGAAGAAGAACGCCTTACCAGTTCTAAACCAGATCCAGTTGAAGAAGTGTGCTAACTGTTTAGCTGGGAAACAAAACAGAGTTTCTTTCAAAAGATTCCCTCCTTCCAGAAAGCAAGACGTGTTGGATCTGGTACACTCAGATGTATGCGGGCCTTTCAAGAAGTCCCTCGGTGGTGCCCAATATTTCGTGACCTTTATTGATGATCATTCACGAAAGACATGGGTATACACGCTGAAGACCAAGGATCAAGTGTTTCAAGTTTTCAAACAATTTCTGACCTTGGTGGAAAGAGAGACCGGTAAGAAGTTGAAGTGCATCCGGACAGACAATGGCGGTGAATACCAGGGTCAATTTGATGCTTATTGTAAAGAGCATGGTATTCGACATCAGCTCACACCTCCTAAAACTCCACAGTTGAATGGCTTGGCTGAGAGGATGAACAGAACCTTGATCGAGAGAACCGGATGTTTACTCTCTCATTCAAAGTTACCAAAGGCTTTCTGGGGTGAAGCACTAGTTACAGCAGCCTATGTGCTAAACCATTCACCCCGTGTCCCTCTTCAGTACGAGGCTCCAGAAAAGATTTGGTCAGGAAGAGATATCTCTTATGATCAATTGCGGGTATTTGGTTGCAAAGCCTATGTCCATGTTCCGAAGGATGAAAGGAGCAAACTTGATGTCAAGACAAGGGAGTGTGTATTCATCGGCTATGGTCAAGACATGCTTGGCTATAAGTTCTATGATCCGGTGCAGAAGAAGCTCGTTAGGAGTCGAGATGTTGTGTTCGTTGAGGACCAAACAATTGAAGACATTGACAAAGTAGAGAAGTCCACCGATGATTCTGCTGAGTTTGAGTTGCCTCCAACAATGGTGCCGAGACAAGTTGGAGACGATGTTCAGGATAATCAACCTGAAGCCCCTGATCTTCCAAATGAAGATGAACCAGCAGATGCTGAAGGTAACGAGGATAATGGTGATGATGATGCAAACGAGGATGATCAACCTCAACCAGCAATCCTCAACAACCCTCCTTATCACACAAGATCTGGAAGAGTTGTGCAACAGTCTACCGGATATTCTCCACATGAGTATGTGTTACTCACTGACGGGGGAGAACCCGACAGTTTTGAAGAAGTTGTTGATGATGAACATAAGGAGAAGTGGATAGAAGCCATGCAAGACGAGATGAAATCCTTGCATGAGAACAAGACGTTTGAGCTGGTGAAGTTGCCGAAAGGCAAGAGAGCTTTGAAGAATAAATGGGTGTTCAAGATCAAGCATGATGAAAACAGTTCCCGTCCGAGATTCAAAGCAAGATTGGTCGTCAAAGGTTTCAATCAAAGGAAAGGTATAGACTTTGATGAAATATTCTCACCAGTTGTGAAAATGACCTCAATACGCACGGTGCTGGGATTAGTAGCAAGCCGCAACCTGGAGGTTGAGCAGATGGATGTGAAAACCGCCTTCCTACACGGTGATTTGGAAGAGGAGATATACATGGAGCAACCAGACGGTTTCCAGCAAAAGGGGAAAGAGGACTGCGTTTGTAGATTGAGGAAAAGCCTCTATGGCTTAAAACAGGCACCAAGGCAGTGGTACAAGAAGTTCGAGTCGGTGATGGGGCAACACGGCTACAAGAAGACAACTTCAGACCATTGTGTGTTCGTTCAGAAGTTTTCTGACGATGATTTTATCATCCTATTGCTCTATGTGGATGATATGTTGATTGTTGGCCGGAATGTTTCCAGAATTAATAGCTTGAAAGAGCAACTAAGCAAGTTCTTCGCCATGAAAGACTTGGGGCCAGCAAAACAGATCCTTGGGATGAGGATTATGCGAAGACCGAGAAGCCAAGAAGTTATGGTTGTCTCGGGAGAAGTACATCGAGAAGGTACTTCAACGGTTCAACATGGAGAAAACTAAAGCAGTTAGTTGTCCTCTTGCTAACCACTTTAGATTGAGCACCAAGCAAAGCCCGTCAACAGATGATGAGAGAAAAAGGATGGAGCGGATTCCATATGCTTCAGCAGTAGGAAGTTTGATGTATGCCATGGTTTGTACACGGCCAGATATCGCTCACGCTGTAGGAGTGGTAAGTAGATTTCTTTCTAATCCAGGAAAGGAACATTGGGATGCTGTTAAGTGGATTCTCAAGTATCTTCGAGGAACCTCCAAACTATGCTTGTGTTTTGGAGAAGACAACCCTGTGTTGGTTGGCTATACTGATGCAGATATGGCCGGAGATGTTGATTCTAGAAAATCAACTTCAGGATACTTGATTAACTTTTCAGGGGAGCTGTGTCATGGCAATCAAAGTTGCAAAAATGTGTTGCACTATCAACTACTGAAGCTGAATTCATTGCAGCAACGGAAGCTTGCAAAGAACTGCTGTGGATGAAGAAGTTCTTAACTGAACTTGGATTTTCGCAAGACGGTTATCAACTATTTTGTGATAGTCAAAGTGCTATCCACCTTGCGAAGAATGCCTCATTCCATTCCAGATCCAAGCATATTGATGTTAGATATAATTGGATCAGGGATGTGTTAGAGAAGAAGATGTTGCGGCTTGAAAAGATCCATACAGATGAAAACGGATCAGACATGTTGACCAAAACTCTACCAAAGGTAAATTTGAGTTCTGCAGAGAAGCTGCAGGGATAGGAAACTCTCCAAATAGTCGGAAGGGGAAGAATTGTTAGAAGCTTCCTCCAATTTGCTTATTGATGTAAGCAATGACATCAATAAATGGTAGGTGAGATGGGAATATTGCAAATTGATCCTTTCTTGATAGGTGAGATTTGCACTTTTGGTCCCTATCTCAAAACTATAAATACCCCTTCATCTCATTGTTTTAAACACACCAAAAACATTCAATAACTCAAGTATAAGAGTTAGAGAGAAAGAGAGAGTTTGTTTTTCTTTAGGAAGTTTTTCTAAAGGGGGAGTGACAAAATAGTGAGTAAAATACTAGTCGGGTATTTTCGGGAAACACTTTTGTGTGCGCCACTATTTTGGGTAGAGCTCGGGAAATTGTTGTACCTCCAAACTATTGGAGAAGTCTCTCTTTGTAAGCCTACTAAAAGTTTTAGTGGAAGTTGGTGCCGGGTTTGTGGACGTAGCCTAAACGTTTTAGGTGAACCACGTTAAATTCTTTGTGTCATTTATTTTTCGTTGATCATTTATTTTTCCCACTGTGAAGAAGTGTTTAGTGCCACCGGGTCCTAACAAAAATTTTATTCATCCAGGCATGTTATCTTTGTTGAATTAATATTTCCTTTCAAAGATTACCAAATAAATCTGCCTCGCGCCATGCTAAAAGATTTAGCACTGTGGCTTTCTCCCATTTGTGCAACACCATCAACTACTGAAGACACAACCTCAAAATCCACATCCAACCTACACAAATATCCGCCAATTCTCACGACGCATAGTCTTCCCCAAGATCCTACCTTGAACGAAGAAGAGCCATCTACCCCAACTTCACAGGTAAGAGTTCTTCACATATCTCCTCTTCCTTAATCCCTTATGCACGTGTGAAACACAGCCCAGATCCCCCATCCAGCAACTCTAACAAGTCTGCCCCACCAACACCATACCCCGATTCCACCAACTCTTCTACTGTAAAATCAAATATACTTCCAAATCACACCTCAACTCAGCCTACAACCTGCCAAAAAGACCAGTGAGACGCTCTATGAACAACATTTTCAAGCCTAAACAAGTCTTTGATTACCTAGAAACCACAGGATCGTCGGCACTCCCGTTAGCACCTAGCATTTATCGTCAAGCATCTAAATATCCTGAATGACGTGCTGCAATGCAAGTAGAATTTGATGCTCTACTATGTAACTAGACCTGGACTTTAGTACCCCCATATCCTCACCAAAATGTTGTCGGTTGCAAATGGATCCTCAAAATCAAGCACAATCCTGACAACACGGTAGAACACTACAAAGCACCTCTTGTGGCGAAAGGATATAGCCAAAGACCTAGCCTTGACTTCAACTCCACCTTTAGCCTTATTGCAAAACACACCACAATCCGATTTATCATCACTGTTGCCATCACCCTTGGTTGGACCATCTACCGGTTGGATGTGAATAGTGCCTTCTTACAAGGCTCTTTGCATGACACTATTTTAATGAAGCCACCCCAAGGATTCGAGGACGCTCGATTTCCCAATCATGTGTGTCTTTTGAAAAAGGCAATTTATGGTCTACGACAGGCTCCACGTGCTTGGTACATGGAGCTTCATTCCTTTCTTATCTCGTATGGTTTTACTAATGCTCAGTCAGACACTTCTCTGTTTGTTTATTATCATGGTGAATCTCACTTGTTTCTTCTAGTCTATGTAGACGATATTATTCTTACAGGTAGCTCGGCATCTGCTGTTCGCTCGCTCATCGCAACACTGGTCAATCGATTTTCTTTAAAAGATTTGGGATATCTTTATTACTTTCTTGGTGTCGAAGTCACTCCCTGCAGTGGGATTACTTCTCACACAACATAAGTATATCTATGATGTGTTAGAATGTCACCATATGCTAGATGCCAAAAGTGTATCCATTCCAATGTCTTCTTCTGAAATCTTGACAGCTGATGATGGTTCAGCTCCAACAGATACTACCGAATATCGACGTGCCATATATGCCTTGCAATACCTCTCTTTCACTCGTCCAGACATTTGCTTTGCAGTTAATAAGTTTGCTCAATTCATGCATTGTTCGACTACTAAATATTGGCAAGCAGTCAAAAGACTTCTCAGATACCTCAAGAATACAATCACATATGGTCTGCATTTCAAATAGTCCACCTCTTTTCATTCACAGCATTTTCAGATGCTGACTAGGCAGGGAACCATGATGATCGTATCTACATATCAGCTTACATAATATTTCTTGGGTCCACTCTGATTAGCTGGTCCTCAAAGAAACAACATACAGTTGCTCGCTCATCCACTGAAGCAGAATATAAGGCAGTGGCAGAGATAAATTGGCTATCTCATCTGCTTCGTGAGCTTTCCTTACTGCAGCTCAAAGCTCCTGTCATATAGTATTATGATAATATTCGTGCTACATACCTCTGCAAAAATCCTGTCTTCCATAGTAGAATGAATCATGTAGCAATTGACTTTCACTTTGTTCGTGATCAAGTTGCCAAGAGAGAAATTTGTGTGAAACATATACCAGCAGGTGCAAACCGCTTCCTAAGCAGCAATTCCTTCAACAAGTTACCAAGATTGGCCTGTTTAACCAAAATATTGAACTTCGATTAAAGCTAGAAAATAATAGAGAAATCGGGTTACTCATAATCAAGAGACCGAAAAAATGTAATAGGCTTTCAATAATTAGAATAGACAGTAAAAAAGATTGTATTTCAGTGATTGTTGTGTGTTACAATGGGTTTAAATTACTCCTTTTATAGCTGACTCTATATGGAGAAATAAAACGTAAGATTTAATAAGCAATAAATGACATTAAATAGGTTGTTACACAATCATTTTCAATAAATGCTGATCCTCTAACGTATATGGTATTTAATGATTGAATTTAGACTCCTTTCTGCCTTCAGATCCATGCTCAAAATGCTTTTTGACCCGTTGTTTTTGGATGTTTCGAATAGATACGGTGCTCGTATCTACTTCCTTTGTCTTCTGAAATCTCGTTCTAACCTGCTTCAAATAGGCACGAGTTTTGCAGTCTTATTGCGTCCCGTGTCTATTTTATCCTCTTGTGTCTTTCGTTCACCTTCCTTTAAAATACTAACCTTACGCATATTCCACGTGTCTTGTCACGTCAAAAAAAAAAATTTCCCAATACAGTCAGTCCCCCCACTTTTCATTTGTTTATCATTTAAATATATGGGAAGTAAAGGTGTCTAACGGGTGGGTCGGGCCGGTCCGGCCTAATTTTTTTGAACCCGTACGGGTTCCTTACCGGGCCGGTTCCCGGCTCCTTCATAGCGGGCTTAACGGGTTGGGGTATTTTCGGGTAAAAATTGACCCGTACGGGTTACGGGTTAAAGGGGCCGGGCCGGGCCGGGTTTAACGTTTTTTTAATTTTTTTGTAAATTCGTATACCTATTATAATTTATTTTAATAGTTTGTAACTTTGTATTAATTTAAAGAACACAAAGTAAATGAGAAAAACTTGCACTAATAAAGTTTCAATGTAAGACTTCAAGTTTGTATTTCAAAATTAAGTTAGACTTATAAAGTTTCAATTTAAGAGTTTAAGTTATAATTTAAAAATTAAAGTTTCAATTTAAGACTTTAAGTTTGAACTTTGAAACTTTGAATTTAAAAATTGAAGTTTCAATTTAAGACTTTAAGTTTGAATTTCTAAATAAAAGTTTCAATTTAACACTTTAAGTTTGATTTTCAAAATTAAAGTTTCAATTTAAGGATTTAAGTTTGAAACATTGAAGTTTGAATTTCAAAATTAAATTTTTAAAGTTTCAATTTAAGATTTTAAGTTTGAATTTCAAAATTAAAATGTTAAAGTTTCAATTTAACACTTTAACTTTGAATTTCAAATTTAAAGTTTCAATTTAAGTTATATTAAGAATTTGGAGCACTTGGTTATGCAATTCCGAATTTCCGATGTTACCACGAACAAACGTCAAGCCAATATTCCAACTTGAAGTTCAAAACCCGAATGATAAAATACAATAATTGAATTTCAATTATTCAACAAAAATGAGCCAAATAAATTCGAAGATGAAATGAGAAATTATTAAGACTTGAAGTTGAAGACTTGAAGTCTTGAACTAGATAATTAGAGAATAGGTGAATGAGAGAATTTGAGATTGAGATGAGAAGTGAGAAATGAAGGGGGGGGGGGGTATTTATAGATTTACATAAGGCTACATTTGTAAATTAAAAATATGTTAAAAATTAAAAAAAAATGGCCAAAACTTAAATAGATCCGTTGGCCAACAGATTTTTTTGATTATAGCCGTTTGGGGTGGGCCCCATATATCTGAATTTAAAAAAAAAAAAATTTGACCGTTGAACCGGGCCGGGCCGGGCTGGTTTACCCGTTAAGGGTACTGTTTGCCGGACCGGGCCTACCCGATTTCGGTTCACCGTTCACAAAAAATTCCCGGAACTAACCCCTACCCCATGATAACCCAGCCCACCCGGCCCCTTTTCTATCGGTCCGGGCCGGTTCCGGTTTCTACCGGTCTGGGCCGGTCCGGAACCGGTCCAACCCGGCCCGTTTAACAGGTTTAATGGGAAGTGGATGCTTAAAAAAGGGAATCTTTGTCACAATAAATGTTATGTCAGTGTTGACGCTTCAGTTGTCTCTTCCATTTAATGCACCATATACGTGTCACTTCTCCACTAGTTCTGCGAGTTTGCAGCCTTTTCTTTGCTTTACTCTCGAAGTGATGGTTACCTTTATTATAGGCATGTCATCATTACTTTTCCTGGTTTACCGATCACTTTTCGTATATTCTTGTGATTTCTTTTTCTTTATCCTTTTCACTGAGTAACTCTTTGCTTCTTCCTTCTACTCTTCTTTTGTAAAAACGTGCTGAGCCATGGCATCTTCTTACCCTAGAAAAGTTCCAATCTTTGACCAATTCCCCAATGCTCCTGCAAGACATAAAAGGGACGGAACTGGTGCTCCTCGTGGTATGAGATCAATACGGGGCGGCATATCTGGTTCTGCTATCCTTTCTAGTACTTCTTCCAAGGGATCTTCATCTAACAAACCTTCTTCCAAGGGAAAAGAATCTGCGGAACCTCTTCATGAACCGACGGTAGATGAAATTGTACCATCGGACTTGTCCTTTGAGCATGATAAGGTGGTTCTTTGCGAGCAAATGCTCAAGTTGGATAAGATTGATAATTACCCCTCTATAATTACTGAACCAATGATTCCTTTAATTCGGGAGGATTGTCATTGGAGAGCTAGTACCCCCATAGTTATTCCCAACCCTAACCAGAGTATTTCTTCTTACAACCCTGGTTTTTCTTGTGTTTATACTTATCCCTTTACTCTGGGATTTTCTCCCGCTATAGACCCAGTGATTCTTGAATTTTGTCGCTTCTTCAAGATCTGTTTAGCCCAAGTCGGTCCTCTGGTTTGGAGTGTGGTAGCGTGCTTAAGGTTTATTTCAACTAAGGCAGGTGTAAATTTTACCTTTCCTCACTTGATTCACCTTTACCACCCCAAACTTTTCCGCAACGGAGTCTTTACACTGTCTGCTAGAGGAAAGAGGATTTTGATAAACCCTGAAGATATTAATGATCGTGGTTGGTACGTACGGTTTGTAAGTGTTCCCACAGTTGATCTGGTTGGTGAATCCAACATGCCTTTTCCGGAGAAGTGGAACATGACTCGTAAGTGTTTTTTAATTTTTGCCGTGTCTATTTTTTGACATTCCATTCTTCTGTTATTAAAGCACTTTTGTTTCGCTTTTTGGAATAGCTATCATGGGAGATGGGGAGCTCGTCCCTGATTTCCGTGCTTGGGTCGATGCTCTTTTGAAGGCTGTACCCATGGAGGCACGTACTTGGAAATCAATCTCTGCTAGGCGTGGCTGGAGGGTCAGAACTCATGGTATTCACTTGCTATTTCCTTTAGAATAAAAATTTTTGCATATCCGATCTCATATCCTTCTTTTTGTCAGGATTTCCCAATCGAGGTATGAAAGCTGAAGCGGCTCTTGCTCTTAGAACTTCTTCTCAGACTACTTCAACTTCAGGGAGGTCAGGAGATATTTTAATAAAGAGGAAAGAATTTGAGGACAATTCTGATGTGGAAGAAGATGAAGATAAACCCTTGGTAGCTCGTCCCAGGTCTAGGACACGAGTGATAATTTCAGAAGATGAAGCCGAAGCTCCTCTTTCTACTGAACTTCCTCCAGTTCGTTCCTCTGAGCCCGTCACTATTATATCTGATGAAGAAACTTTTCCAAATGAAACTCCCGAGTCTACTCAACGCCTTTTCCTCGAAGGTTTCGAGGGTGGTGATTTTGGCCCAGTTTTGGAGGAAATCCCCCTTTCAACTTCCGTTTCTATTCTATCTGTCTCTTTTGCCACTTCAAATAACCACACGGCTACAAATGAAACGAACTGGTTTTGAGGGACCTGGTTTTCAATATCGTTGTTGTTGTTGTTGTTGTTCGACATGATGTTTACGACAAATGAAACGTATAAGTTCTAAAAAGAATTGATTATCAGATTCCCGGCAACGGAACCAATTTGTTTAACCAAAATATTGAACTTCGATTAAAGCTAGAAAATAATAGAGAAATCGGGTTACTGATAATCAAGAGACCGAAAAAATGTAATAGGCTTTCAATAATTAGAATAGACAGTAAAAAAGATTGTATTTCAGTGATTGTTGTGTGTTACAATGGGTTTAACTTCCTCCTTTTATAGCTGACTCTAGATGGAGGAATAAAACGTAAGATTTAATGAGCAATAAATGACATTAAATAGGTTGTTACACAATCATTTTCAATAAATGTTGATCCTCTAACGTATAGGGTATTTAATGATTGAATTTAGACTCCTTTCTGCCTTCAGATCCATGCTCAAAATGCTTTTTGACCCGTTGCTTTTGGATGTTTCGAATAGATACGGTGCTCGTATCTACTTCCTTTGTCTTCTGAAATCTCGTTCTAACCTGCTTCAAATAGGCACGAGTTTTGCAGTCTTATTGCGTCCCGTGTCTATTTTATCCTCTTGTGTCTTTCGTTCACCTTCCTTTAAAATACTAACCTTACGCATATTCCACGTGTCTTGTCACGTCAAAAAAAAAAATTTCCCAATACAGTCAGTCCCCCCACTTTTCATTTGTTTATCATTTAAATATATGGGAAGTAAAGGTGTCTAACGGGTGGGTCGGGCCGGTCCGGGCCCAATTTTTTTGAACCCGTACGGGTTCCTTACCGGGCCGGTTCCGGGCTCCTTCATAGCGGGCTTAACGGGTTGGGGTATTTTCGGGTAAAAATTGACCCGTACGGGTTACGGGTTAAAGGGGCCGGGCCGGGCCGGGTTTAACGTTTTTTTAATTTTTTTGTAAATTCGTATACCTATTATAATTTATTTTAATAGTTTGTAACTTTGTATTAATTTAAAGAACACAAAGTAAATGAGAAAAACTTGCACTAATAAAGTTTCAATGTAAGACTTCAAGTTTGTATTTCAAAATTAAGTTAGACTTATAAAGTTTCAATTTAAGAGTTTAAGTTATAATTTAAAAATTAAAGTTTCAATTTAAGACTTTAAGTTTGAACTTTGAAACTTTGAATTTAAAAATTGAAGTTTCAATTTAAGACTTTAAGTTTGAATTTCTAAATAAAAGTTTCAATTTAACACTTTAAGTTTGATTTTCAAAATTAAAGTTTCAATTTAAGGATTTAAGTTTGAAACATTGAAGTTTGAATTTCAAAATTAAATTTTTAAAGTTTCAATTTAAGATTTTAAGTTTGAATTTCAAAATTAAAATGTTAAAGTTTCAATTTAACACTTTAACTTTGAATTTCAAATTTAAAGTTTCAATTTAAGTTATATTAAGAATTTGGAGCACTTGGTTATGCAATTCCGAATTTCCGATGTTACCACGAACAAACGTCAAGCCAATATTCCAACTTGAAGTTCAAAACCCGAATGATAAAATACAATAATTGAATTTCAATTATTCAACAAAAATGAGCCAAATAAATTCGAAGATGAAATGAGAAATTATTAAGACTTGAAGTTGAAGACTTGAAGTCTTGAACTAGATAATTAGAGAATAGGTGAATGAGAGAATTTGAGATTGAGATGAGAATTTTGAGTGAGAAATGAAGAAGGGGGGGGGGGTATTTATAGATTTACATAAGGCTACATTTGTAAATTAAAAATGTGTTAAAAATTAAAAAAAAATGGCCAAAACTTAAATAGATCCGTTGGCCAACGGATTTTTTTTATTATAGCCTTTTGGGGTGGGCCCCATATATCTGAATTTAAAAAAAAAAAAAAAAATTTGACCGTTGAATCGGGCCGGGCCGGGCCGGTTTACCCGTTAAGGGTACTGTTTGCCGGACCGGGCCTACCCGATTTCGGTTCACCGTTCACAAAAAATTCCCGGAACTAACCCCTACCCCATGATAACCCAGCCCACCCGGCCCCTTTTCTATCGGTCCGGGCCGGTTCCGGTTTCTACCGGTCTGGGCCGGTCCGGAACCGGTCCAACCCGGCCCGTTTAACAGGTTTAATGGGAAGTGGATGCTTAAAAAAGGGAATCTTTGTCACAATAAATGTTATGTCAGTGTTGACGCTTCAGTTGTCTCTTCCATTTAATGCACCATATACGTGTCACTTCTCCACTAGTTCTGCGAGTTTGCAGCCTTTTCTTTGCTTTACTCTCGAAGTGATGGTTACCTTTATTATAGGCATGTCATCATTACTTTTCCTGGTTTACCGATCACTTTTCGTATATTCTTGTGATTTCTTTTTCTTTATCCTTTTCACTGAGTAACTCTTTGCTTCTTCCTTCTACTCTTCTTTTGTAAAAACGTGCTGAGCCATGGCATCTTCTTACCCTAGAAAAGTTCCAATCTTTGACCAATTCCCCAATGCTCCCGCAAGGCATCAAAGAGGTGGAGCTAGTGCTCCTCGTGGCATGAGATCAATACGGGGCGGCATATCTGGTTCTGCTATCCTTTCTAGTACTTCTTCCAAGGGATCTTCATCTAACAAACCTTCTTCCAAGGGAAAAGAATCTGCGGAACCTCTTCATGAACCGACGGTAGATGAAATTGTACCATCGGACTTGTCCTTTGAGCATGATAAGGTGGTTCTTTGCGAGCAAATGCTCAAGTTGGATAAGATTGATAATTACCCCTCTATAATTACTGAACCAATGATTCCTTTAATTCGGGAGGATTGTCATTGGAGAGCTAGTACCCCCATAGTTATTCCCAACCCTAACCAGAGTATTTCTTCTTACAACCCTGGTTTTTCTTGTGTTTATACTTATCCCTTTACTCTGGGATTTTCTCTCGCTATAGACCCAGTGATTCTTGAATTTTGTCGCTTCTTCAAGATCTGTTTAGCCCAAGTCGGTCCTCTGGTTTGGAGTGTGGTAGCGTGCTTAAGGTTTATTTCAACTAAGGCAGGTGTAAATTTTACCTTTCCTCACTTGATTCACCTTTACCACCCCAAACTTTTCCGCAACGGAGTCTTTACACTGTCTGCTAGAGGAAAGAGGATTTTGATAAACCCTGAAGATATTAATGATCGTGGTTGGTACGTACGGTTTGTAAGTGTTCCCACAGTTGATCTGGTTGGTGAATCCAACATGCCTTTTCCGGAGAAGTGGAACATGACTCGTAAGTGTTTTTTAATTTTTGTCGTGTCTATTTTTTGACATTCCATTCTTCTGTTATTAAAGCACTTTTGTCGCTTTTTGGAATAGCTATCATGGGAGATGGGGAGCTCGTCCCTGATTTCCGTGCTTGGGTCGATGCTCTTTTGAAGGCTGTACCCATGGAGGCACGTACTTGGAAATCAATCTCTGCTAGGCGTGGCTGGAGGGTCAGAACTCATGGTATTCACTTGCTATTTCCTTTAGAATAAAAATTTTTGCATATCCGATCTCATATCCTTCTTTTTGTCAGGATTTCCCAATCGAGGTATGAAAGCTGAAGCGGCTCTTGCTCTTAGAACTTCTTCTCAGACTACTTCAACTTCAGGGAGGTCAGGAGATATTTTAATAAAGAGGAAAGAATTTGAGGACAATTCTGATGTGGAAGAAGATGAAGATAAACCCTTGGTAGCTCGTCCCAGGTCTAGGACACGAGTGATAATTTCAGAAGATGAAGCCGAAGCTCCTCTTTCTACTGAACTTCCTCCAGTTCGTTCCTCTGAGCCCGTCACTATTATATCTGATGAAGAAACTTTTCCAAATGAAACTCCCGAGTCTACTCAACGCCTTTTCCTCGAAGGTTTCGAGGGTGGTGATTTTGGCCCAGTTTTGGAGGAAATCCCCCTTTCAACTTCCGTTTATATTCTATCTGTCTCTTTTGCCACTTCAAATAACCACACGGCTACTATTCCCACTCCCCCTTCTTTTCCAACTTCTGCTCCCTTGCCTGTTCCGAATTTCGCAAATACCGTCGTCTTTACCTCCTCTACCGTACCTCCTTCTATCAGTTGCGTAGAAGAATTTAGCAATAGGAGCATGGCTATGAGGAGTGTTACACTTGAGGTTCCAGCAGACAGGAGCCTCTTAAGGAAGTCAGGCGGGGCAGATGCCTGGCTTAAGCCCTTGATTGGGGATATTGAGAAAGGAAAAATGGACAGCCATAGTTGCCTGACTCTAGTGAACGACATAGTTCATAACACTTTGAAGGTATGTTTCTTATCTCTCTTTTTTAAGAAAAAGCTTTTCTCTTGATTTCCACTCATACACATTTGTTATACAGGTCAACCTTATAGGTACGGAGCTTATGGGGAGAATTTCCATTTTGGAGAAGAAAGCTCGTGAAGCTGACCGAGCTATTTTTGAAGCTGAAAGTAAGGCTAAGGAAACGGATGCCCAAGCAGCTAATTGGCGAGAACAGTTGAGAGATGCTCAGAAGAAGGTTACGGATTTACAGGAGCACAGCCACAACTTAGAGCAACAAAATCGAACTTTGGCTTCTGAATTGGACGGGGTTAAGGCTTCCCTTGGCGAGGTGGAGAAAGAAAAAGAACATCTAGAATGTTCTTTTTCTGAACAGTTGTCTAGGTCCAGCGAGGAGATTAGGGAGCTTAAGGTTCACTTGAAGAAGAAAGATGAGTATGCGGGAGAGCTAGTGCAAACCTTATCTCAGGCTCGGGCTGATTTGCAAACTTCCTCTGATAAGGCACGTGACTTGGAAGAATCTCGTGCCTCCCTAGAAGTCTCCTTTAACTCCGCTTTGAATGAAAATCAATTGTCAAAGGATGAACTTACTTTAAGGAAGAAGGATTATGCCCTCCTTGAGGAGAGTTTTGATGCGGAGGTGAGCTGGGCTTTCCTGAATTCTCGTCGGGATGCCTTAATAGAAGCTAGCCAAGAGGGTTTCGACCTGAAGTCTGAGTTAGCCAAGGTTTTGAGCACTATTAAGATGAACCAACAATCTCCTTCTCCTCCTAATGACTTGACCGTGGCTAATGATCCCCCCAATGAGGGAGTTGCTCCTTCCGCAATTCCCGCTACAACAATCGAGGCTGTCGTGCCTTCTTTCCCTCCTGGTGATTCAACTGTTTCTGCTTCCTTAGCGTCCGTAAATCCTGCAAATGAGGAGGTTAACTTAACAGCGTCAGAGAGGTCTACTTCCTCAGGAGCGAGTTAAGATTTTTAATTTTTGAATCAGTTCCCAGTTTATGGGATATTTGTATTTTGTTTGAATCCTTTATATTTTAGAGATTGATTAATACCTCTTTGTCTTTTATTTTTGCACTTAGGACTTATGGAATAATTTTGCATTTTTGTCCTTTTGAAAATGCTTTGCTAATTCACTCGTGGACTTGTCAACACGAGGATTTGCATTTTTATCTTTTTAGAAAATGCTTGTTGATTCTACTCGTGGACTTGTCAACACGAGGATTATAAAAGAGGGCCCTTTTATATATTGGCACTTAATGAAGAAGACGTCTCAACTTCATAAATGGTGCTATACGATGAAAGAAATAGGAAGCACATGTTTGTGTAAAGTAATTTGGACAAGTTTTTATTCATTAACTTGAGCAAATTTTGAATAATACATGCGTTGTGGTACGTATATGACTTTCTCGCAATTGTTTTCCGTGCAACAGATTTTTTTTTTAATAAAAAATACACAAGGTTTTCCTTTACAACCTGTTTTAGCATATAACCATAGTTCTATCTTTAGAAAGGACTTGAAATGTGTCTACAACATTGAAAAAATGTTTTTTGCAGAATAAAACGTAGCTATTCGTAGTTATTGCAGCTTTTAGTTTTCTTTTGAACTCCCGTATCTCTTTATGGTCCCGTGTCCACTTTCTTGCTCGAAGCTATCTGTACTGTGCAGTCCCCAAGTGTGCAGGCATTGTAGGGATGAGGACTTGAGTATTTTGGTTGTTACTCGTAAGTTGACCCTTTCCCTGAAACAAAACATACACGGGACTCGAAAACATAGCTTTCAGATGTAGACTACCTACCCGTATGCATTTTCATCAGATCTATGTAACCTTAGGCTTAGAATTTATGAGTATTCTATTTTGTCATGCAGGTTGTATCTCATTATTTGATACGGGTTAGGATTTGTGCCTAGCATCTAAAATCGTTAGTAAAATCACGACAAACGATAAGCATTATAATTTCCAGTAAAGGCTAGCAACTTTCTACAAAAACTCTAGTATAAGACTTGAAAGGCTTTTCACGTGTCAGTTGAAGAGTTCTACACAAATTGGCTATATGTTGCTTGAGATATACTATAATCGAATATATCTACCTTAGAATATACCTTCTAGTGATGACTGAGGCAAAAATCATATACGACGTTTTTTCTTCTTAGGTGTTGCATGAACCTATGCTTTCATTCCATAAATCGATTTATTTCAAGCATTACGATTATGAATATCATGCTTAAGAATCAAAATGTCACATATGTAAGAAATTTACAAGTTGGTCTTAGAGGGTGCTTACCGTAGCTTTTACTAAAAGGATATCACGTACCTTCCAAGTTGACTTACCTCCTGACTTTTAACTTCTCTATTTGGCGCTACGAGATGCGTATTGTTCCCCATAAACTTGACGAATTCCCCATGGTGTTGGGAACTTCATGATTTGATGCAAGGTCGATGGAACAGCACCCATCTCGTGGATCCATGGTCTTCACATGATTATATTGTATGCCATCTCCAGATCTACTACCTGAAATTTGGTATCTTTTTCTATACCTTCTATAAAAGTTACTAAATTTACCTCTCCTTTCGTTACTATGCTGGAGTTATTGAATCCTGATAAAGTATGCGCCTTTGGGATCATCTTGCCTTCCATTTGCATCTCCCGTAACACCCTTAGTAGGATGATGTTTGTTGAACTTCCTGGATCAATCAAGACTCTTTTTATTTTAATATCATGTATGAGTAAAGATATTACCAGTGCGTCGTTGTGAGGGGAGATGACTCCTTCCATGTCAGCATCGTCATAAGCAATAATTTCTCCTTCCCTCGGCTGGCGTTCGCATTTCTCGGGCATAGTTGAGAGTTTGAAAACTTTGTTGGAAGATGGATACGTTACCTCATATATACCTTCTCCCCCATTTATAACATTCACGGTTCTCTTAGGTGATGGGGGATTTGGCGGTTCTTGTCTATTTTTCATGTAAGACTGCTTTCCTTTCTCACTAAATAATTCAGTGAGATAACCCTGCTTCAATAGATGGTCTACTTCACTTTGTAGAAGCCAACATTCCGACGTCTTGTGACCATGATCATTATGAAATTCACACCAATGGTCTGGATTGCGTTTATTTGGATTTGAACGCATCTCTTTTGGCCATCGTACTTTATCTCCCATGCCTCACAAAACAGCTACGAGCTCTGAGGTGGTAACGTTGAAATTATATCCACCGAACTTTGCTTTTGAGCTTCCGTCATCATCATATAGGTCCTGCCTGTTTCTATCATTTCTAAATCTTGAAGTGGAACCTGAGTCTCTACCCCTTGATTTTTGATCATATCGCTGACTCTCTTGCTTTGTTCTTGAATCTCTTCCTGCAGGGCCCAGATATGGATCGTACCTGCTCCTACTTGTTCTTTTTTCTATTTCGGATCTCCGGGATCGGCTCCTTTCATCATGGGAATGCGCGGTATCTTCTTCAATTCTGAGCTTTGTGCTGTACCTGTTATAAACGTCGTTCCACGTGGTAGCAGGAAATTCACGTAGGCTTTCCTTCAGCTTTCTTGTAGCTTCAGAACTTTTCTCATTCAGGTTGCATGTGAAGGCTATAGCAGCCCAATTATCTGGTACCCATGGCAAAGTCATCCGTTCCCGTTGAAACCTATCAACAAAATCTCTGAGTAATTCTGTATCCGCTTGTTTAATCTTGAAGATGCCCTCCATCCTCTTTTCAACCTTTTGCGCTCCCGAGTGTGCTTTTATAAAAGTATCTGCAAGCTCAGCAAAAGAGTTAATAGAATTTTCAGGTAAGAGTGAGTACCAGGTTAGGGCTCCCTTCGTGAGTGTTTCTCCAAATTTCTTAACCAAGACAGATTCGATTTCCTGCTTGGTTAAATCGTTCCCCTTAACGCCTGTGGTAAATGCCGTCACATGATCTCGAGGGTCGGTTGTACCGTCATATTTTGAAATATCTGGCATTTTGAACTTCTTTGGAATAGGAAGAGGGGCTGCACTGGGCTTCCAGGGTTGCTGAGAATATTTATCCGCGTCAATCCCCTTAATTACTGGGGGAACTCCCGGAATTTGTTCGATCCGTTCGCTTTGTTCCTTGAGTTGTGCCTGCAGGGTTAGTATCATGTTTTGTAAATAAGAATTGTTTGCATTACCTGTATCCACTTCATGTGGTCCGCTGGGAGATCCTGCATTTGTGTTATCAAGACTAGAGCGAGGGTTCTCGGGAGTGTTGTTATTAGGAGTTGGGGCAGGTGAGGACGATGGTAACCGATCAACCAAAGTTTGGAGGGCTTGACTGACTCGTGCGTCGATTATGCGCTGAAGAGTTTGTTCAACCCCTTCAAGATGTTCCGGTTGCTCCTGTTCACTAGAAGTAGGTATGGGAGTGCCTTCTCGAGATTGACGTGGAGAGGCTGGAAGGGACAAAACCAAATTATCATTGTTCAAGTCCCCTTGATCGTGAGGGACCTGGTTTTCAACATCGTTGTTGTTGTTGTTGTTGTTCGACATGATGTTTACGACAAATGAAACGTATAAGTTCTAAAAAGAATTGATTATCAGATTCCTGGCAACGGAACCAATTTGTTTAACCAAAATATTGAACTTCGATTAAAGCTAGAAAATAATAGAGAAATCGGGTTACTGATAATCAAGAGACCGAAAAAATGTAATAGGCTTTCAATAATTAGAATAGACAGTAAAAAAGATTGTATTTCAGTGATTGTTGTGTGTTACAATGGGTTTAACTTCCTCCTTTTATAGCTGACTCTAGATGGAGGAATAAAACGTAAGATTTAATGAGCAATAAATGACATTAAATAGGTTGTTACACAATCATTTTCAATAAATGTTGATCCTCTAACGTATAGGGTATTTAATGATTGAATTTAGACTCCTTTCTGCCTTCATATCCATGCTCAAAATGCTTTTTGACCCGTTGCTTTTGGATGTTTCGAATAGATACGGTGCTCGTATCTACTTCCTTTGTCTTCTAAAATCTCGTTCTAACCTGCTTCAAATAGGCACGGGTTTTGCAGTCGTATTGCGTCCCGTGTCTATTTTATCCTCTTGTGTCTTTCGTTCACCTTCCTTTAAAATACTAACCTTGCGCATATTCCACGTGTCTTGCCACGTCATAAAAAGAAATTTCCCCAATACATGGCCTCCTCTCAATCTCGCCAATCTTGCGGGGGCATGATGAAGGATAATGATAAAGGATTACAGATTAACATGATCCTATCATTTTCTAGATTTAGTTACATTTAAACCGATCAAGATATGTATCCATGTATATCTGTATATTCTTTGTACTTATATTTTCAAGTTTAGTCACTTGTAAACTCTATATATTTACAGCTCCTATCAATGAAAGAAAACAACTTCATCATAAACTCTCTGTTCCTCTATACATTGCACATAGTTGTTGAACTTGTTAAATATTTTAAATACCTTTTCTTTTTAATTTTTTCATGAAATCCTATGTGGGAATAAAATAATAATTAACTTTTAAAAGACAATTAGATGGAGGCTGTAGTTATTATTCTTTTATTTCTATTAATCACTAAAGATTATCGAATGGAAAACATTTAGATTTCTGTGAATGCCAAGAGATTTTTTTTTGTTTCTGCGAATAGAGCAACTAATGCCAAGAATTTTTTTTGTTTCTGTGAATGGAAAACATATAAGAAAACCTATTATTGAGGAGTTTAGGATTAAATATTGTAATTTAAACGTGAGAATAATAAAATTTGTATTTTTAACCCTATTAGAATACAATATAATTGTCTTTTCAGAAATAACCTGCGAGATTTATCTAATTATCCACATAATGTAAGGAGTATACCAAATGACTTGGGGCAGATTAAAAATTCAAACCCTTGACAATGGTTTACTTTATCATTGATAACAATCAGTAGCTAGGGAGAGATGATTTTGTTAATATTTAAATTGTTAGAGGGCATGATCAACACTACTACAAAATTTGCAAATGACTTTCTACTTATTTATTTAGGGGAAGGCGAGTGACAAAGATGGTTAGGGGTGAACTTTGACATAATTTGTTTATTCTTATTTCCCTGATTTATATGTGTTATATAAAATAAAAAAATTTGTATACACTTTTATGATCTTTGTCCTAAAATCAATAGCATATAACTTTTTTAATATCTCTTGACTTTCATGGAATTAAGTTTATCTGAAATTTATTATCATTTTTATACACTAAATTATTAAATTATTATTGTAGATTAGTCTATGACTTATGACAATTATACTCTTTAAATTAAATGCCTTAATTTTTTTGTTCTATTTGAATTCTTTAATTTTTATATGTTGAAATAGTTTAAATAACTGTTTGTTACGACCATTGCTTTTGTTTGAGAAATCATTAATTAATTTGGATTATATAAACATTTAAGAAGCTATTCAAATTTAATTAGTCTTTAAAGACTTATAGAATTTGAGTGTTAAAAAATATTAATTTAAAAAATAAAAATATATTAATTAAAGTGCTTTGACACAATGATATGTATATTTCAAAAAGAAAGAGTATAACTTTGTAACCAGTTTAAATAAATTAAATTATTTTAAATATCTCATTTACATATTTCTATATGCGTAGATGGAATTTGTGCATTGTAGATGGATATATAATAGGAATTATCCTAATCGTGCGGGGTTGAGGGATAGATTTATTGGAAGAACGGCAACAAACTCGGCCTCTTTCAACTCAACCAACACCTGATGATATGGCTTCATTGTGGACAGAGGTAACATGTGGAGTAAACAAAGGCATAATATACGGATTAGGAGTACGTCAAATTACATGTCATCCAAATCCACTCTTAGCCAATTCTTCTTCTTCTTCTTCTCAAAATTAAGAACTGATAGAAGATATGCGAAGCGGAATTCGTGATTTGAAGTAACAATTGGACTCCAATACGGAACATTTGTTAAGATGCGAAAATCCATGAAAAAATATGGGCATAATTTTTCTGATAATGAGGAAGAACAAACTGAATCCGATGTGTAATAGTTTAGTTATGATGTTATGATTGATTGATAAATTGTGTTAATGTATTGTTGGTTGATATTATTATATTAATGTATCGTGTTAATGTATTATTGGTTAATATTATTGTATTGTAATAATTTGACAAGTGGTGTAGCTCAAAATTGGGCAAAATTCTGCCCAATTTTATATAAAAATCCGACAAAAAAGGTGAGATAACTTTCCAGATTTAACCATAAAGGTCAAAAATTTTAAAAAGAATATTCAATTGTTTTCGACAGATTCCGTCGGAAACTAAATAACATTTAATTTTTAACTATCAGTTTCCGACTGATTCAGTCGGAAACTTTAAAAAAAAAAAAAAAGATATCCAGTGGTTTTCGACGGATTCGACCTAATTTGAGTTACATATACTTCAAATTAAACTCTTTTGCAAAGGTTTCGACCTAATATGCTGAATTTTTTTGTGATTTACTATATTCCCTATAAAAGAACTCAAAGTCCAAGTAGTCAATGGCCTAAATATGGTCTCTTTCTCCTGTTAATGTGGTAAAAATGCAGTTTCTGTTTTTCTGATCAATTCCGCTCTCAACACCTAGCCAAAAAATATCTCCCAAGTGTTTTCTGCAGTTTCCTTATTAAATCTATTGAGTGGTCAAGGCATGGAGTCGGAGTGTTCAACCCGAATCAAAAAATTTTATCAAATCGAAAATTCAAATCAAATCAATTAAAAATTTTCAATTAGATTTGATTTGACTTGATTTGAATTGGTAAAAAAATTCGAACCAAACCGGCATAAATATATAATTTTATTTATATTTTGAAGACTCTACAGTAAATTTTTTTTAAAATATAAAAATATTTAAAATTCTCTCATATATTAACCTTAAAAGCGTAAATTAAAAATAAAATTATTATTAAATAATTAAAAAATAACTATCTTATATTAAAAAAATAATTTTCCCATTAAATATTTAATAAATTATATATTTGTTAGGTAATTTTTTTCATCTATGCCTTTAGTCTGATTTGAATGATCATTTCACTCTTCTAAGGTGACCGAAGTACTTCAAAAGATTATATAGAAGGAACCTCTGCTAAGTATCAAAATTTTATTTGTAATTTTAACAAAATAATATTAAAATAATATTCATATAGAAAAAATTCAAAAACCTAAAAAATCCAACAAAACAAAACCAATTCAAACCATTATAATTGATTTAATTTAATTTTGATAAATATCGAACCAACTCAGATTTATGTAAACCTATAATAAAGAGCAGGGAGTGAAAAGGGGCAATGATTTTGTGGTTTACATATTGTTTTTCGATTAAATTAGCAAAGAAAACTGTACTTATTATTACACTACATGTCACCAAACACGATTCACACCATTTTCAGTTCTCTCCTAAATTACACAAAAGTAAACAATCTAATCAGTAACTTCAATTAAGCTTCAAATTAGGATCAATTTCAACTCTAGCAACACCTTCTTCAGCCACTTTTGCCACTTCAACTTCCCCCACCACAACTCCTCCAATTTCCTCCTCTTTCATCAACTTTTTCTCTGCTTCTTCATCCACATAGTTCGGATCCTTCTCGTCCAATGCCGGCGGCGCTGGATCTAATTCGTTCACGGCTTCTTTATCAGGTCCTTCCCACGTATACTTTCCGCCATGGCCTTTTTTTGGATCATGTTTCAATGGTAGCCCATCTGCTGGATGTCTTTCCATTCTCTGCACTCCTTTTTCTGTTAATTTTCTTTCAATATACTTAATTTTGTCGACGTTTTTCGTGTCAACTAATTTCTCCTTGTTTTCATGCACCACTGCCTTCATTTTGCTTCTTTAATTACTGCTACCCAACTCTGTTTTTTGTGCGAATAAACTGAATTTTTCTATTTGGTGAGGCTGAGGATAGTTGAGGGTTTGATTGTATATATATAGAGAGTTTTTGTGTTGATTAAATGTTGTGGAAGGTGCTGGAAAAGCTAGAAGGTTCTGCTGGCAACCTTATATGGACTTTTCTGGAAAGGACTGTGGCTATTTTTGAAACTTTTGGCTAAAAAAAAGGGTAGATTTTTGTAGAACTTCCATCTTTTGGATAATTTGTGGGACACATGCTGGTCTCTTTCCAGTCACTTCTGTCAATTTTTACCTGGTGGGTTCTTTTTTAAATTATTGTTTATATTTTATTTTTGTTAAATTTTTTTTTAGGAGAATAATCTTGAGTTAGAATGTTAAAGCATATAGGACCGAATTTTGAAACTAGAAATTTTGACCATCACTAGAATTTTTAGGGATAATGCGAAAAATTAGTGGTCGGTCAGAATTTAGGGTCAATGGCACCAAAAATATGGCAATCGTTACATTTTTGCGAGAACCCCCGTACCTTATATGATTATAGCAACAATTGCCATAATATTGGCCAAGGATTTCTGAACAACCTACTTCAGAATACATACTTCAGAATTTTAATTAGAGACTATTTTCCTAAAAAAATTGGTACTGAGATCAAAATTTAAACAATAATACCAAATGATCCAACTCCAAATATGTACCTTTGAACAATTAAAATGCTCAATCATTCAACAATTAATGAAATTATGTACTAACAGCAGGGTCTTCTTAAAAAAAAAAAAAAAAACTGATTTCGTTGTTCCAAAAGAGCAGACTCGTTTTCCTTCAGTTCTCAAACAGTTTTATAGATATACTTCACATTAGTCTTGAAATAATATTCGTAGAAATGCTTTAGGCATAATTAATAATAAAATCATCGTGATTATGATACGGTTTCCGTAGCATAATCATGATACGTAATTTTTAATTTAAGTGTGTGTTTCACGTAACTCGACCATAACTACAAATAACAATAAAATTAACATGTTGTAAATCGCGGGTGCATTTCACGTGAAGCGATTCGCAATGTGTACAAAAAAAAAATGAACACGCGAAACTGCGACTTGTTCAAATAAACTCCATAAATATTAAAAGCGGTTTAAAATGTTAAAAATGCGCAATAGGTTTTAAATATGTGTTCAGATAATTAGGCCAATATATCTATATATATATATAAAGTTGGGACAATAAGAGATGAGTTGGCACCTCTCTTTATCAAGCATTGCTATTTATCTTTTCTCTCTTTTTTTGGGATTTCTTTTGAGCAACTTCCTTCTTTTCCTTTTTTTTCGCCCCTTAAACGTATTTGTTCCTCCCATTATTTACAAACACTTAATATATCATAATAACTCAATTAAGAGATTTTTTTGTTACTAATCTTTTTTTCTTCCAAACTTTCAGTTACTAATTCATATTGTATTCCCTTAAATTGAATCTATTCTTTTCATTTTTTTTGAAGCACTTATAACTTAAAACATACAAGGTAATATTTTGTTCATAAGACTCATATAATTTTCATTTAAAAGATTCTGAGAAACAACGGTGACCTCCTTACATTCCTTGAATTAGTGTTAAGAGCTAATTCTGACTGAATTGGGGAAGTGCTTATTATTCTTTTAAATCTATTTCTGTTTTGGTTATTTCTTTATGCACATATTTCTAATGGTGTTTAAAGTGCATTATGAGTCTATTAGATGATCTATGCAGGTTTCCTATGTGGTTTCATGATATTTGATAAATAAAAAGATGTAATATGGAGAGCCAATTTTATTGTATTGATGAATTTGTAGGTGAGTTTTTTATAGAATTTATCATATGCATGTATGAAATAATGCTTGCTGTTAACTCGATTCTATTGTGCAGGAACTTATCTGGAGAAATATCCTCGGGTGATCAGGAAATTTAGTTGGCTTTGGTGGTCAGCATATAACTTTACTAATTACAGAGCTTGTATATCTATTCATGAAGCTTTCTCATGCGTTCCTCAATTACATAATATTGTTTAGGCACTATTCATCATATATGCCAAGGAAATATTTTGTAGCAGTGCATTGTGCATAATTATAAAATTTCCAACCTTCCTCTATTCGGCCTTTTTCGTTCTTTCTTTACTTCGTCTTTTAATTGGTTCTTCATCTTACTGAATAGATGGATGAGAAATTCAAGAACTGTGTGAGAAATTACAACTACACAAAAATTAGATAGTAAGGACTTCAAAGTAGCCATATGAAAGCCTCTTTGTGGTCTTGAGAGAATTACAGATATTTTCTCGCGTTGAATAAGACAAATATTAAGTTATAAAATATAGTTAGTGTTTTAATTTCATGTTTGGTTAATTTCTTAAAGTATAGGGATTGCAACTTTGTCAGGTTATAGTTGTAAACTTGTATATTTTGGTTACGAATAAAAATGTAAGTATATTTTAGTTTTTTATTTGTTTATTATTTTTAATATTCGAGTATAAGAAATTATTTCCTAAATGAGGTGCTTTATGACCGCACGAAGCGCGGTTAAGTGTACTAGTATATATATAAAGGTGGGAAAATAGAAGATGAGTTGGCACCTCTCTTTAACTATGATTGTCATTTATCTTTTTTCTCATTTTTTGGCTTTTTTTGTGTTCAAAAATATTTTCCCATTCAATGGACTTTTTACTATTAAACATATTACAATTATTACAATTAATATTGATTCTATTACAACTCCTAAAGGTACGTTACTTCTCTTTGTAATTACTCAATGTTTACCTATCATTATTATTACCTTTAGGACCATGTTCTTCTCTAATAATATGATGAAAATATGCCACTCAAGAGTCCGTCTCTTTCAAATAGTCCCTCTGCTCTCTTCTAATGTTGTCATTCCTTTTGGCATTCATTAGGTACCTTTGGAATTTCTTTGTTGCACTTTATCATTTTGTAATATTTTGTCCTATGGAACATTTTTACTTTGGATGTAATACCATTTACCCTACTTTGATGTATTTATTTTCTGATAATAATTGTTTTCGCATGTTATTTTTTCCCTTCTATTTTCGTTTTGGTGGATATAATTCTTTTGCCATGTTTTTTATTTTTAGTGATTCATTGATATGTTATTTTTAGCAGATTATTATAGTTTTTAATTGATATTGTTCTCTTCCTCTTTTGTTAATATGTTTCTTTTTGAAATTTATACATTTTACTCTCTCTATTTTAGAGTATATAAATAGCCCGGATACTTTGATATCTTTCATGTATATACAAATGTTGTTTATGATAAGTTTTATAAGAAAATATTTAAATTTACTAAAGTATAGTTCGATCGCATCAGAAGAATTTGGTGATTGTTTCCCACTAAGCATTTTATACCCTTCGGTACTCTTTTTCACTCCAATTTACAAGATTATACTATAGTAATATTTTAAGTATATATCAGCATTTTTTTTTCTTTAATATATAATAATGATAATTATTTTCCTTTCTTTTAAACTTCGTTTGTGACATCCTACTCAAATGTTTGCAAGAGGAGTTGCATTTTAAATAAAGTAAATGACAATGTGTCCTCGCGCGCTATAAATCAATAATATAATCTGTAGAACTTTAAATTATAATAATATAATCTGTAAAAGTTCGTCTGCATAGGTTTTAGTTGATAGCATATTTCACAAACATAAATATTCTGCTAGAACTTTAATATCCATATTTAACTTTTTTTAATATTTGATATCTTTTATGACCGCGCAAAGCGCGGACATATATACTAGTTATTAATAGTTGAGCGACCATGCTAAAACCACGGAACTCGAGAGTGCCTCACACCTTCTCCCAAGTTAACAGAATTCCTTACCCAGTCTTCTGGTGTCGCCGACTTTAAAATAGAGTTAAATTTCCTCGATTTGGGATTAAAATAAACCGGTGACTTGGGACACCATAAATTATTTCAAGTGGTGACTCTGGATTAAATAAATAATCACATTTTGATTAATATCACTTTAATTGGAAAAACTCCTTACCCCTTCGCGAAAAAAGAGGTGTGACATTCTTTTAAGCCAAAGTATATCTTTTTGCCAAAAGTATTTTTTCCAAAGTTAAGATATTTGGCAAAGTTTTTAGAAAGAAAAAGTGATTTTGTGTAAAATGCATAAGCAAAGAAATCTCCATTTTTTTATAAAAATATACACTTTCATAAGTTTGATCAAACACTAGTTGATGTTTTCAAGCCTATATAAATTGCCAAGGTTGAGAAGTCTCATTTCACTACATATTTTGCGAATGAATGTTGGACTGAGCCACCTCGAACGGCGTGAGCCTCGTGCGGGGAGACTAGGGCTGCTCATTGGGCGAATTGAGCAGTTATTTACTCTTAACGGTTTGGATTATCGGTTATCGGCTCTTAATTATATTAATCCGCTAGCCACCCGAGAAGATGTCATTGGGCGATTTATCAACCTAATTCAATCTATATCGTAAGCCTCCACTCACAACTTACCGACTTACCGTAGGAAGCAAAAAAATTATTGTCCAACCGAATGCAAAAGGCAATCTTCACAGCAATAAGTATACAAACCATCACTATACCAATGATGAGCGTCTTTATCAACTCTTTTCTGTTGCCATTCGTGTTGGAGCCATTATTATGATCAAGCTCAGGGATTATGTTCACATGATTACAATCCCAACATCAAGAAAAAAAAGTCAACTATCTAAACCTTTACCTTGCACAAAAAATTTCTTCAAAAGATTTTCTGAAACATCGTCTTTTTTTTTTCAATCGCTACTTTATTTGCTTTTCTTCTTCTTTTTTTACACTTTTAAATAGTTATTTAGTTTTAGAAAGTTATAAAAGCTCATAAATAGTTGAGTATAAGATTAATGTGTAGGTGTTTCTCAGTTAAAAATTAAAAATTAGATATATAGCAATTCAACGTCGTGCATGGAATGAATAAATTATGAGAAAGCTAAGAAAGTAATTGGGAACATACATAGGTGTATAAAAGGTAAAAGTCTTCGTTTATGCATGATAGAGCATGATTCTAAAATATGGGTCAAATTGGATGGTTGGGCTATGATCATTGTTTAGACCATCTTGATTTAACCCATCTTAGCCCAAGTATATTTTAGGATGGGTTGGACGATGACCCATTTAATGACTCAATCTATCCTGACCCGTCCAAATTAAGTTCAACCCGCTTACTTTTCACCGCTAGGTCAAACCTTTGAAACTGAAACAGGGTCGTCCTGCGTCCGGAGAGATGAGGATAAGGGGAGGCATTTACCTTAGCAAAATTCTTTATACCACTAATATTCCAAAAATTATTTATGTGTACCAAAATAAAAGACCCATCTAAAGTATCCACATGAAATAAATATCGGATCTTCTTGTTGCAAGTGTTCCCTTTAGTAAAGTTGTCTCCATCTGATCTATATGCTACAGATTCGAGCTGTGAAAATAACCAATAATATTTGCATTCGGTTTGGTTGTCTACATCACACCCCTTGAGGTGCAACCCTTCCCTGAACCCTATGTAAATGCGAGATACTTATACAATAGGATGTACTTTGTCCTAAATAACACGTCTATGACGAATAATTTTGTAACCACTATGCTAGAAACTTGAAATATTTATTTGACAATTTAATTAATAATGTTATCCACCCCTTGATAAACTATTTCTCTTTAGGTTACTACTGATTTTAGCAAGATTATGATGATTGTAGTAAACTGAAGAGATATTGAAGAAATATGCATGCACTGGAAAAGACATCAATGGCGGAATTAGAGGAAGAATATTCTAGAGAGTTTCAGTGAAATAAGAAGAAGAAGAAGAAGAAGAAGAATTTCATTTCTCTGAACTACTAATTACAGTGTACTATTCGTGTATATATACATAGACTAACTAACTCTAACTCATCTAGCCTCCACTACTCTTAAGCTGACCAATCCAATAATTAGTTATAACTAACTAATTTGCTTAGCTCCTAGATGCCTTCACGTGATAGGCACATGCACATGACTACCCCTTTCTTTAACACTCCCCCTCAAGCTAGATGGTGCAAACAAGTTTAGCACCCCTAGCTTGCTCATTAGGTAATTATGTTGTGATCTTCCCAATGCCTTCGTGAACAAATTAGCCTCTTGCTCACTGTACATTACATGTCTTGTTTCAATATCTCCTTGCTGAATCTTTTCTCTGATGAAATGCAAATCAATTGCTATGTGCTTCGTCCATTCGTGGAATGTAGGATTTGCAGCAATCTGGATCACTGCCTTGCTATCACAAAATAGCTGCACTGGTTGCTCAACATTCGCACCCAATTCCTTGCACAATCCAGTTAGCCATAAAATTTCTGAAACAGCAGCAGCCATACTCCTATATTCAGCTTCTGCTGAGCTTCGTGATATTGTACATTGTTTCTTTGATTTTCAAAACACCAAGGAATTTCCTAGCTTCATCACATACCCTGCCATGGACTTTCTGGACACGGGACATGAAGCCCAATCAGCATCACAAAAGGTTGTGAGCTTTGGGCAGGGCTTTGAGCTCATTAGTAGGCCCAAACCTAGTGCTCTTTTTATATATCTAACCACCCTTATTGTTGCTTCCATATGAGACCTCTTGGGGCGATGCATAAGCTGGCTCAACACATGCACTGCATAATAAATTTCAGGCCTTGTCATAGTTAGATATAGCAGCTTTCCAACTAACCTTTGATATGGACCTACATCTGGGAGCTTCTCATCACCTTCCAACTCTAGGTGTTGATCATATTCTGTTGTTGTAAATCTTTGATTGCATTCCATTGGAATAGCTATTGGTTTTGATTCTGCCAATTCCAGATCAGTAATTAACTCCATTGCAAACTTCCTTTGATTTATTAGTATTCCTTCCTTTGACCTTGCTATCTCAATTCCCCAAAAAAAATTCATTTCTCCCAAATGTTTGATCTTAAAACTGCTTTGCAATACAGACTTTGCTTCTGCAATTAGGCTGTGATCATTCCCAGTTATAAGAAGATCATCCACATACACCAAGATAAGTACTAGACTGGTTCCTTGCCTCTTTGTGAACAAGGAATAATCAAAATGACTTTGTACAAATCCTGAGCTAACCAAGTCTTCAGACAACTTCAAATTCCACTATCTAGAAGCATGTTTCAATCCATAAAGGGATTTATGCAGCCTGCACACTTTCTCCCTCTGGCTATGAAATCCCTGAGGCAAACACATGTATACTTCTTCATGAAGATCACCTTGAAGAAAAGCATTATATACATCTATTAAATACAAATTCTCCATGTGAAAATGCTAGAGCAGGGACAACTCTAACTTCCACCATTTTGACAACAGGAGAGAAAGTCTCCTGATAATCCAATCCTTCAATTTGATTGTATCCTTTAGCAACCAACTGGGTCTTATATCTTTCAACTTCCCCATCAGCTATGTATTTGATCTTGAATACCCATTTGCAACCAATGGGAACTTTGCCTGTTGGTAAATTCACTAAGGACCAAGTGCCATTATCTTGAGGGCAACCAGCTCTTGATTCATAGCATCCACCCACATAGGATCACCTGCAGCCTCTTCAAAACGGTTAGGTTCCTTTATGTATATGATCTTGGATATATAAACTCTATATTTAGCTGAAACTCCTTCATGAGTCAGAACATCTTGCATGGGGTACTTGCAAGTTGAGGATGAACTTGAATGTATCAGTGAGTTGTTGCAAATATAATCCTACATCCATCATGGTTCCCTCACAGTTCTGCTGGATTTTCTGAGCTGATTGTTGAAATCTGGCAAAGAAGGTACTTCTAAAGGTGGTAAATCAAGCTGGTGGGATTGTTGTGAAACTTCAAGGCCTGGTGATGGTGAGTCTACATCAAGAGCTAGTTCATGTATGGTAGATGTACTAGGTGATGAGCTTACATCGGGAACTAGCTCATATGTAGGGTTAGTAGTTGTGGATGGAGGTAGTGTATCATTTTTTATGGTTGGTGTGATAACACCATTTGGAAAAACCTGCAACTTCCCTTCCTTCAAGAGTTGAAAACGAAAAATATTCTCCATGAATTTGACATCCCTGCTAACAGAAAAAGAGTTATTCAAGAGATTATAAAGTTTGTATCCTTTCTATGAGGAAGAGTAACCCATATGGACAGCTCCAATAGCCCTTGTTCCAAATTTGTCTCCCCTAATTGGAACTTTGGCAAAATATAGGTAGCCTAAGATTCTCATATGTTGTAAAGAAGGTACTCTCCCATACATCAACTGAAAAGAGATTTTGCCTGAAAGGAATGATAAAGGGACTTTGTTGATGATATACACTGTTGCATGTATACACTCTCCCCAGAACTTAAGAGGCAGATGACCCTGCAATCTAATTGCTCTAGCCACTTCTAGAATATGTCTATGCTTTCTTTCCACTACCCCATTTTACTGTGGAGTATAAACACAAGAACTCTGATGAATCATACCATACATTTGAAATAGATTGCTGCATTCAGAGTTGAAGAATTCAGTCCCATTGTCACTTCTTAGAATTTTCACTATTGCTCCAAACTGAGTTTTTATTAAAGCAAAAAACTGTTTTAAGCATACAATGACACCACTTTTGAGTCTCAACAAGTAGACCCATATCATTCTAGTGCAGTCATCTACTATGGTAAGAAAAGATTTGTAACCTTGATGGCTAGCTACTCTATATGGACCCCACACATCCACATAAATTAGCTCAAATGGTGTATTTGATCTACTTGTACTTTTTGAAAATGGTAATATGCCTTGTCTAGCTAGAGAGAAAATAGTGCAATCCTTATTTTTCCACTGTTTGACTTGAATTTTATGTTTGGAATTTGCTTCATCACTTTGTCAGGGACATGACCTAGTCTCCCATGCCAAACTTGGCCAAACTTCCAAGTCTTCTTCTATTCTGAGATGATTATGAGATATCACAATTGCAGCTTTGATCTTGTCCTGCTTATGGTGCAAATTATATAGCCCTTCAAGTTCCTTACCAGCCCCCTTCACTTTCCCATTGTGAAGGTCCTTCATGATCCAGAAATCAAGATAAAAGGATAAAAAAACATTGTAAGTCTCTTGTAAGCATAGAGACTGACAGCAAATTGTATTTAAAACCAGGGATGTAGAGCACATTTCTGATGACACCACATTCACCAATCTTACTCTCTCCTGTGTAAGAAACATCTAATGATGTACCATTATGCAAGTAAACTTTTGGCTGTAATTTTAGCCATTGGTAGAAATCTTATCAAGCAATTTTCTGGTATGAACCATGAGATTGGTTGCACCAGAATCAAATATCTAATTCTCATCTTTTGTTGTGTTATCTAATGTAGTGGTATTAGATGTACCTGAAAACTGCTGAGGGTTGTCACCTGAATCTTTGTTTAGTAGCTTCAAGATCTGGTCATATTGTTCCTGAGTGAACATTATTGGTTGAGGCAATGTAGATGTCGTACGTCCAACTACTGAGTCCTGCATCTGATGCCCTTCCTGAGACACTGAGTTTGCAACTGCCTTCCCCATATGTTGTTGTTGCTGTCCATCTCTCATAGTATTATTGGCCATTGGTCTTTTTGAAAAATTATTTGTATTCCTTCTCATCTTGAAATCACTTGGATAGCCATGTAATTTGTAACATATTTCTCTAGTATGTCTCTTATAGTTGCAGTAGTCGCAGAACAAATTCTTTCTAGGCTTAAAAGAACTATTTGCTGTCATACCATGGTTACCTGTAATCGTGCCTCTTTTATTAGTGAACAAAGTTGTACTATCTCCCATGTCCAACATCTGTGTAGATTTCCCTGTATTCCTTTGACTCTCTTCAGATACAACCATAGAATAAGCCTTATTGACAGAAGGAATTGAACTCATCATCAAAATTTGACTCCTAGCTTGTGCATACGTCTCATTTAATCCCATCAAAAACAGCAAAAACCTCTGGTACTCGAAATGTTCAAAGTAACTCTTTGATTCTGGACATCCACATCCAGGACATGGCATCAAGGTATCATATTCTTCTCACAAATCTGTCAGTCGTGAGAAATAAGCTGATACACTAGATATTCCTTGCGATAGAGTCGCAATTTCCTTATGTAGGAAGAAAATTCTAGATCCATCAACCTTATCATACCTATCCTTCAGATTTGTCCATACTTTGTGCGCATTTGATTTATACACAATGCCACTAAGTAATTCATTGCTCACGACATTCATAATCCAGGATAAAACTATTGCATTGCATTTTTCCCAAAGCTCATGCAATGATCGGTTAAATTTATCCTTAGTACATCGTCCATCAACAAAACCTAATTCACTTTTGCCTATTAATCATATTTTCATATATCTACTCCATATCGCATAATTCTCACTCCAAGTTAGTTGAGTTGAAATCAATGAACTACCTGGAGTATTGCTTGGTTGTAGATATAAAGGATGATGATGATCAATAGTAGTAGCAGCTGTGTTCGTGCTCGATTCAGCTACAGCTTCATCTCCAATCGCCATGTCTATTAGCTTCAATTCACTCTTACAAAAAATAATTCTCGGTCGCTAATTTTGCGAAAGAAAAAAAAAATGCCCTAACTGAATCGATTTGAGTAGAAGAGTCCCAATCGATCTACGACATTATTGTCGGAAAGGAAAAAATAAATGCAATGAACATGAATCTATTGTTCCTGCTCTGATACCATGAAGAAATATGCATGCACTAAAAAAGACATCAATGGCGGAATTAGAGGAAGAATATTCTAGGGCGTTTCAGTGAAATGAGAAGAAGAAGAACAATTTCATTTCTCTGAACTACTAATTACAGTGTACTAATAGTGTATATATACATAGACTAACCAACTCTAACTCATCTAACCTCCACTACTCTTAAGCTGACCAATCCAACAATTAGTTATAACTAACTAAGTTGCTTAACTCCTAAATACCTTCACGTGATAGGCACGTGCACATGACTACCCCTTTCTTTAACAGATATATATTTTACTGATTTTCCGATGACTGAACATAATCTTTAAGATAATCATGCTGTAGTAACTGATCAGATTCTATCCTCTAGAATTTTGAGCATGCATGAATCTTGGGAAATGAAAAGACTCCATTACAGTATTTGAAGGGGTTTGTAACCGTTAAACCTTGAATATATAACATTATAAATATAGAATCATGCAACCATATGTTTTTCAATTGTCTTAATTAGTAGTATTATCATTAAACTTTCTTCCAAATTGAACTATGGCAAGAAAGCTTTCAAATCTGAAGTTGAAAAAACTGGTTTTTTATGATGATTATAGTGATCATGAAGATGAAACAAAGGACATTGGAAAAGAGTTAGACCTTCCCTTAGAGAAACTGAACCTTGGTCCAAAAAAGAAACTCCTTGTGCTTAATCTTGGAGGGCTGCTGGTTCATAGGGTGCATCGTCGCGACTGGTTCACTGTTGAAAGCTACAAACCGGACTTAGTTTGTGGAAATTTCTCAGGTTTGAGTGTGTGTATGTGTGCACGCGCAACTGCATGTGTAAATAATGATTCATTGATGTTTGGTTAATTGTGATGATCTTTTATTTTATTTTTTTTGTTGGTTTAACTTATGTTGTCATGCCTTGTTAAAAGCAGTTTTCAAGAGACCTTTCTGTGATCAATTTATGAAGTTTTGCCTCGAAAGATTTGAAGTCGGACTATGGTCATCTGCAATGGAGTTAGTATTTCAATTAAAATGTTTTATACCTAGAAAGTTAATAATTATTGTTGCTATAGTTTGCTTTTGTCCTTATAATATAGGAGAAACATGGATGCTATTCTAGACAACATCATGGTTGGACTTCGACGAAAGTTGTTATTTGTATGGGTAAGTGGCTTTTTAATTTAATCTATCTAAGAACTCATTTTGTTTATTGACGTTAAATTTGGGTAAGAAGGGAAGTATTGCAGCAAGGTTAAAGTTGTTCCATTGTGACCTATAAGTCACGGGTTCGAGCCATAAAATCAACCTATCTTGGGGTGCGACCCTTCTACGTATCATGTGTAAACGCGGGATGTTTCGTGCACCGAGCTACCCTTTTAGGTTAAACTTGAGAAAGAAGCATTGGAGCAATGGTAAAGTTATCTCGATGTGACCTATAAGTCACGGATTCGAGGCGTAGAATTAGCCACGGATGCTTGTATCATAATAGGTTGCTCACATCGCACTAGCTTGATGCTGCCATTCCCCGTATCTTGTGTAAATGCTGGATGTTTCATGCACCAGACTACCTTTTTACATTAAAATATGTGAAAACAAACAAATATTTTGAAATTTCATTTGTTTTGTAGGATCAAGAAAAATGTATTGACAGTGGCTTTAAGTGTTTGGAGAAGAAGGAGAAGCCCATATTCTTGAAACAAATGAAGAAAATATGGGAAAACAAGTATCATATCCTTCCTTTTCGTGGTGGAAATTTTCAGAGTCCAACACACTTATGATTGATGATGAGCCCCACGTAGCTCTTCTGAACCCTGTAGGTTTTGCATTTCATTGAAATTTGAAAACACGAGTACAAGATTGGCTATAGACATAAGAAATCTCTTTATAACAAGACTAACTTATGATAATTCTTGTTTGATTTGCAGCCTAATACAGCAGTTTTCGCTCCTGTTTTCAAAGTTGGAAAAGGCAAAGACACGTTACTTGGTAATATATTCTACTAGTCCTTTCGTATTGACGGATTGAGTTTTAACTTTTACACACTGTCAAGTCATTTAGAAGTGATTACACATATTGAATAGGTCCTAACGGCGATCTACGGAAGTTTCTGGAAGGTGTAGCAGATGCAGATGATGTTCCAACGTACGTGAAAGAACATCCTTTTGGACAGCCTGCAATAACAGCTTCTCATCCTGATTGGAATTACTATGCTAAGATTGTTCGACGTTTTGCCATAAAAGTGGAAGCTCCTCAAGTTTAGTCCTTGAGATTTCATTTGCCTATGGGCTACAGATTATGTGGCTAAAAGTTTCAAGTACCTATATCATTGATCTATACTATGTTTATTACTCCTTCGATTTCAATTTATGTGGCAACATTATTGCTATTTAGGAGTCTATGAGGTTGTTTTTTATCATATTTTCCTTAAATGTTTTGCAAATGTTTTAAATTATGAGTATGTTATTGTTGCGGTACTCTTCCTCCACACTATCTCTTTATATTCCACTTGTGCAATTTCACTGAATTTGTTATTGTTGACTCTCGTGCTCTGAATCATGCTCTACATAGAGTGGAATGGATGGAGTATGTCCTTACCTGCCTACTAATTGCAACAAGGTCTAAGGAATCACATATGACATTGGAAGTATACCATAGCAATCATATATGACCTTACCCCTGCTTGCACCAAGCAGAGAGTCATATATGACATTGTGTAATCAGCTAGACCTTACCCCTACCTTTTGTATGTGGAGAGGCTGTTTCCGGACAAAACAACCTCAGAGAGACTGCATTAAGCCTTTCACAACCAACTGGGCATAAAAACATGATATCCATATAAGAATAAGTGAGTGTTCTTGGACTTAAGACGGATATTAATGCAACTATATAGCATCTGTTCCTAGGTAAAATCCTTCAAAAAAGAAAAGAACAAAGATCTGTATAGACATTACAACAACCAGAAAACAAAAGATATATTAGCCCTCTTCTAGTCATGTCAGCATACTTCAAAGTCTCTAAGGCAGTCCTAAAATGATTCCTTAGGTTACAATCAGCAGTCAGGTAAACAAGGAATCAGCTAAATGGAAAAGAAACTATCGTCGAGTTTGGTTTCCCGACTTAACAAGCTACTCCATAGGTATAGACAGGTTAATATCAGGATATGGTCTCTGATCAAAAGTTGGCTCCGATCCATTACAGTCAGAAGTGTCGGTAGATGTGGAATTTGGCATATCTTTGTTACTCGTGCTGTTATCGACCTCTCCATGGTTTTGCATTGGTATTTGAGGTGCCTGAGTCAGAGTCATGTTGTTCACGATTGGTGCATGTGATACAGGTCTTACCATTGAAACAGGGTCCGGAGAGCTGTGGATAACGGGAGCCATTCTTGGTTCGACTTGATGATGCTTCCTTTTATTGTGTTTTATGAAAGCATTTGGCATGAAACTTCCGACCACCATCTAGCGACATAAGAAGAAATGGCATCAATAAAGAGTATGCTATCGATGTTGGCTGTGGACACGTAATTCAGAAAATTTAACAGAAAACAAATTGGCCTATAATTATTACTCCGTATATAATAACATAACAGGACTTACTTGGATGGGGCTTGCAGCGATAAGTGAACCAGCAATACCACCACCAATAACACGGCCATCTGGGCCAGCCAACGAAACACTTAATCCGCCGGACCTACTTTTCATGCCACCATTTTCAGAAACAGTGTAAGATCCAGTTAACGCTAAGATCTCAAAGCGACCCTGCATCGTCAGAGTAACTACATATGAATTTTCCAGGATATAAAAGGCAATAACTCCTGTTTTCTCATAGACGACATAACAACTCTTAAACAAAAAGCACATGACAGCTGAGGTAGCAAAACGATGCACAATGAAATTCAACGGCTATATAATTACATCAGCAAGCATATTAGGTTAGACATTTATGGGAAAACCTAGAACTGCTTTTCCTTTCTAGACTGCAAAAACACTTTTCGTGTTGAAGAGAACAGGCATGTAAACTGAAGAATTAGGGAGCATAAATTAATCCAAGTGAGACGACGATAGACATCTGTGATCCACAACCATTTTCATTCAGACGTGTAGTCTCTATTTGATCCTCGCCTTCCATACATTAAATGATGCCAATCTGAGCTTAAGTTTGGATCTGCTAACAACAATTTATGTGGATCTTTGTTTAATCATTTAAATCTGAATTTTGGCAGGATGGGTCAAATTCAGAACTGTTGTTTTAAAATAAGAACAGCACTAGAACACAATTATCAAGCACAAGGAAACAAAACATTAGGCAGAAGGAGAAACACGATTTCTCCAGAATGGTGGACACTGATTCAATCTTTGTACTGTAACAGAAGCAAAGCCCTTTAGAATGAACATAAAAATAGCCTAAATATCAAGAGCTGCAATACAGAACGTAAATCTGGGAACCCCATTTGAAGGAAATTACTAGAACACAGAAGAGAAGTTACGGCAATCAGTTAAAGATGGGAAGCTCATGCAATAGCAGACTTGAATTTCCTAGTAATGGATACATCTTTGATCCTTAAAATTATTGTGCTTTGATGAATAACCACTGGAGCACCCTACGATGCTTCGCTACTTATGAAGTTCAACCATGTAAAAGCAATATGGCATTCAGGCAGTAGCCAAAGCTTGCTTGATATTGATTCAGACAATATATACACCACTCTCCTATGAAGTGTTTTAGTCCTAACTAATGGTGTAGATCACAAATACACACATGTAACGGCAAAACTAATCAAGGTCACCAAGTACACTGCAGGATGGATTTAGCCAATTTCCTATAAATGGTGATACAAATTTTCAAGACCAAATAAAGTCAAGTCACAAACAACTTGTTTTGAATACCCGACAAATCCCCGAGGCTGACTAGCCCATGGTTCTAACTCGTGACGTGTACCTAACACATCACTCAGGTGCTCTTACTACTGAATCAAAGTCCTGGAGGCAGCCACCAACTACCCTTCACCAGCTATAACTACATTTTCGCAGAATATATACTTTATCAAATAAAATAAAAAAGAAACTATATCTCCGCAGAGAAACCATCTTTTAATTCTTTAGAGCTTGATTCTTGAGACATTCCTTATTGTTTATTTCTTTTCTTTTTTCAGGTGGGGGTGGTTGAGGCAGGACAACCACAATAACAGAAGCTTATAGAAAACTAAAAATCAGTAAAAGTTATTAGCTAACACAACCTTAATAAAAATGAAACAAGAATAGACATGCCTCATAAGTCAAGAGACCACCAGAAGAACCAGGCTGACGAATTGTAACATTAGAAACAGCCCCATTTGCAGACAGAACACAGATCCCTCTTGAACCCTTCTGCACAAAAGAATAAACCTTCCCTGCCACATCCTAAAACCAGTACATAACACACAACATTTCAGATCTGAAAAGGAAATCCTAGTATTTCATTTCATTACATCATTAAAAACAGAAAAAAAAGGCATCAAAAAGCAAAAAAGAAGAAATTACCTCTCCAGTATGCACAGTAACCACATGTGGCATAAAATCCCCTCCAGCTGTATGTGCAAACAGCTCGCCTTCAAACACCAAAAGGCACATATCACTCTTACGTCAGAAAAATCATTAGGTAAAACAAACTAAAGCTAACAAAACCAAATCATGGATTTTTTGCCTGCCTCGTTTCAGATTCACTCACCAACAACAACAACTCAGTCAAGTCAGACAAAATGGAGTATTTGGAGGGTAGTATACACACATAACTTACACTAACTTGACAAGGTAAAGAGTTTAGTGTGCATAACGACCTCGTCGCTAACAAGATAGGGAGGCTATTTCGATTCACTTGGAAAATAAAAATGAAAAAGACCATTCTAGGGTTTTTGTCCCTTTAAATCAACAAACATATAAAGATTAATTTTTTTTTTTAAGAATTAACAGATCTTTGAGCAAAATCTCTTAACGGACTTACCCAAAGAAGCAATTAATTGCAGGTTACCAGAAGAACCAGAAGGTCTGCCACGTCCTCTTTTAGTGCTAGAAGAAGAAAAAACAGTAGAAGGCGGTGACGTTATAGTAAAACCTGACTGTGGTGTCACTACACCACCACCACCACCAGGTGACGTCACTGCCGCCGCCGCCACTGCTGCTTTAGCTGCAGCAGCTGCTGCTGCAGCTTTTATATATTGAGGTGTTAAGTTCCCTTCAGCATCATACTTTCTTGGTCTCCCTCTCTTCTTTTTCTCTCCACCACTACCCACTACCCCACCGCCCCCACTACTCAACACCACCATCCCTACTGCACCACCCTCAGTTGTTGCCATACCCATGTTCATGTTCATGTTCATATTCAGCACTTGTGGTGGCACAAGCCCACTACCACTGCCACTTGTCAAACTCCCATTGGCTGCTACTGGTGGTGGTTGGGGGTGTGGTGGTGGTGGTGGTGAGTCATATTCTGAGTTAACACCGAGTGAACCAGATTCTGTACTCTCTTTGTCTTCCATTTCCATCATTTTTTCCCCTAAAAATAAACCCAAAAACAAAAAAGGAACACAGTAGTGTGGGAAAAAATCAAGAATGTAACTTTAAATAGAGTTTAAATTAAAAAAATAAAGGTTTGGTTTGAAATAAGGGTTGGTAAACAAATGGCGCCAGAAGAGAAAAGGGGGTTTTGGAGATTATTACTACTATTTAGTTTTGATTTTCAGAAGTAAAATTTTGTTTGGTGTTTTTTGGAGTTTGTAAAGTTGAGGTTCCCTCCATTAATGGGGTCAATGAAGAAAATAAAAGTGAAGAAAAAACAACTGATATAGTAATTGCCTTTTGTCTGGACTCTACACCTAGTATTTGTTAATTGTGATGAATTGTCCAAAATGTCCTCAGTTTACTTTTTATGTTGTCATTACCCTTTTATATTTTTATTTTTTTATCTAGATAATGACAAGATTTTGTTTTCATATTTGGAGATTTATGATTTATGAATTATAATTACCAAATCCCTTTAATTTTCCGTAAATAGGAGAAGTGGTGTTAAAAGAAAATATTACACGTTATCCTATTCACTCATTAGAATATACATAAAATATCTATGTTATATGTATATTGATAGGACAATTAATTTTTACATTAAATTGTATTGATTTTCACTCTATTCTCTAGATTTTTATAAAGCTTGACATGAAAGGTTGCGTATTACGATTTGGGCTATGCATAATATGATAAGTACTGAATAATTGTATCGAAACAATAAAATAAAATAAAATTTTGGTATTTGGCTGGTACTATTTGATATGGTATTTAGTTTAAATTTTTAATAATTTTGTATTAGTTTTGGTATTTAGTATTCAATGAATAAAATATCAATATTATATCGAAATATATAATGAGCTACGCAATATATATATTATTGATTATAACATATCGAGTTATATAATAACTTTTTTTTGTTTCCCAACCCGGTGCCTAGTATTCACATTGGTGCCGACTAAATTCGAATTCGCGTCGAAAAGTCCTATATTGGAGGTAAAGCGATTACTAATAAAGGCGACTACATACCCAATGACTCGAACCCGAGACCTCTAGCTAATGACGTATATAATACTTTTCTTTGGCACGTTGAGGTTGGCAATCCTTGTTGTATTATCTAAGTTTAGCAATTAACTATAAGCAAGTAATAAAGATATTTTTAATGATCAAATTTACTCTTTGATGTACACTTTTCTCTTTATGTGTTGATACTTTTTTTTTTCTTTGAGTACTTTAACTAATGAGAATATTACCGTTTATGGCTCTATGAATTAGCTAATATTCAAGCCGAACAAATTGAAGCTGTCGGACCGAGTAAATCAAATTGAATACCAGTCGAATTAATTAAATATGATATTGCTATAACATTTTCAGAAATCGAATATAAAAAAATATTAAAGTAAAATAATTAAATACAACAATGTATAGTATCGACCAACGAACAACCTTAATTACTATACTTCATATTTGCCTGATGATTTTCACCAAACTTAGGGTGTGTTTGGTATGAAGGAAAATGTTTTCCTAGAAAATGTTTTCATGTAAAATGAGTGGTTTTATCACTTATTTTCTCTTGTTTGGTTGGTAAGTGAAAAATATTTTCCGGAAAATATTTTCTATTGTTTGGTTAGAGAGTAGAAAATAGTTTTTTTTAAAAATATTTTTTATGCAATTCTCCTCACCCCTCCCCTCCCACCTCCCCTCAACCATTTCCCACCCCTTCCCTAAGTCTCTAAAAATTTACACAATCTAAAGGAACTAGTGGTGATGCTTTACTTTTTAACGCAAAAATCGCATATTTTCGAACCCGTAAACTTTATAATTTTTAGACCCGTAAACTGTCAAACACATAAACCTCCAAACTCATAATTTTGGAACTTGTAAAATTTTGCAAAAAAAAAAAAAAAATTAAGGTAAAAAAATATTTTTTTTTCGGTGGGTAGTGGTGGAGGGGTAGCAGGGTGGATGGAAAAATTGAAATTTAAAAAAAAAAATTGGAGAGGGGGTGTGGTGGATTGGTGATGGTGATAAAGGTTGAGAAGGGGCTTTGAAAAATGTTTTCCCTTCTTTTGAAAAGGAAAACATTTTCCTCCAATTAGAGGAAAATGAATTGATAATGAAAATGTTTTCCAAAACATTTAAGCCAACCAAACATGAGAAAATTGGAAAATATTTTCCTTCGTACCAAACACAAACTTAAACTCGTATTTAATTTACTGGGATTTGGTAAGTTTAAAATTTGAATTATTGTGATATCTTTTTTTTTTTTTGAATATGTGTCACTAACTTGTCTATATTATCATGAAATTCCGGAAACGTTATAATTTGAGTGAAAAAGAAAGTATGTGCATAGTATTTTCTTTATCAGTAAAAAAAAGAAAAAAGAAAAAAAACGTATGCTTTTGGGCCGAAAATGAAATCCCTTTAATCATAATGATTCCTTCTACTATACCCTTTTTCATCCGTTACAAAAGAGGAAAAAAATTTAAGATTAAGATGTATCTGTGTCAAAATTTATTTTAAATATACATATTTAATGTTCATCAATATTTTAGTAAAATGTTTAAAATTCCTACCTACATTTCAAGGAGGTTTCAATTTCTATAAAAGTAAAATATATTATACATTGTTGTTTATAACCTTCAACTTAAAAAGTTTAAATGATAAAAATTTCTTATTGTCATATTTTAAATATGATAGAGCAAAAAAAAAAGGAATTAAGCTCACAACAATAGCGTAGGGTTGTGCATTATATGGTAAATAACAAATTACCTTACTTAAATCGAAATTTTGGTATTTAATATAGTATTTGGTTAAAAAAATAGTACTAGGTATAATATTTGATAATACTTGAATATTGGCACCGTATCGAAATATATATTAAGTTACATAATTCACATATTATTGCTGATAAAGATTTTATCAAGCCGGGTGAGCTATGAACATTTTTTTGGTTTTGCATTTGTGAGTACTTTAATTAATGAGAATATTATTGTTAATGGCTATATGTATTAGCTACTATTCAAGCCGAATAAAGCAAATGAATCAGAACGAATAAACCGAAATTGAAACAAAAAAAGTCAAGTTATATCGAATTCAATTAGGTATGGTATTAGAATAGTACATTAAGAAATCAAATATCTAAAATACCGAACTGAAATATCTAAATATCGTACCGTATCAACTGATGAATGTTTCTATAGTAATTTATTAAACCAAACAATAGATTATTTGATATAAAAAAGAGATATGCATGTGAATAGTAAAGATCAAGTTTCAAAAAATACTGTTAAATATTGAAATTAGTGGTATAAATAGCGGATACATGTTTGATGAATATATTAAAATTATTTATTTGATGATATCCACTTTTGCATGTAAAATCCTTAGCATTTTATGACGATTCTTCTGAAATCAAACTAATTTCCCATCACCCTATGTTAATTCATCGTTTTATATTTTTATTCTCATTCAAAATTAAAATTAGATATGTAATTTTTTTTTATATAAAAAAATCCGGTAAAAGTACATTGCATTCGATATTTCTAGAAGTTCAACAAACGGAAATAGAAAAATATAAAGAGTGAAAAAAGACGTGTACATTTAAAAGGAAGGGAGAGAAAGAAAAGAACACGTTAATTGTAGGGACATAAACGACCAACGAAAAATAATTCAGGGGTAAAATCGATCTTTCAGAAAAAGAAAGGGGTTAAAACGATTTTAAATTATTGTTTTATGCAATTAAAATAAAACGGTGAAAGTATTCAAACCACAAAAAGCCAGTCAACCGATGATGTGCTGTTAAAGCTTCAACTCCTGCAATAAAATAATGCTTTATTTCAGTTTTTATTGCTAATAAAATGTACAAATCCCTAAACAGAGTCATATCTTCCTATTTAAATATTGGATACTGAAAAATCTAAATTCGAGAAACATTGGGTTTGCTTATTTCCCACTACACTAGATACTTTATATATTCTGTTAAAAATTTAAGAAGAATTAATCTAAATATCGTACATCTAATTTATTCGTTTAAACTAATAACTATCAAATTTATAATATATGTATAATTTATGTATAATATGTATATGATTAATATATAATTTATATATATTGACTAGAATAAGTAAACGGTAAATCCGTCCAATTATTTGTATAAAGAACCTATTTTTGAGCTATATAAATGGAAAAGAAGAAAAAATTCCAACCTAATTATGCCATTATGGCCTTTTCAACTGTAATCTTGACTTCTCACCTAATTACTCCTTGCAAAATAAATACCCTTTCCGTTTTTACCGGACAAACCCATCAAATATGATTTTAACTATTTATTTACTGAACTTCAATTCTTAAAAATATAAAATTTGGTCACAACCATTATTAAGTAGCATTAGGTATATATCGGTTATAACTGATAACCTGAATCAATAAAATGCTATTGGGTAATTAATATCGAAATTATGGATAAATAATTTGGTAACAATTTAATATTATTAGGCATTGGGTTATCGATTAGGATTTCGGTTTGCCCAATTTTATTAATAGTTTAAATAACCCAATAAGCTTTATCATTTATGATTTAGTTTAGTATGAGGTATAAGAAGGTATAGTGCTGGTATAAAAATTTAATACCATCTTAATACTTCGTTTGATTAACAAACCAGGTACAAGTTATCCCAAGATTAAAATTAACATCGTGATAATTTATACCTTATAGAGGGTGAGGTAATTAGCACCGGTATAACGTATACGTTCGTCTTACAAATTATGCAATTATCATATTTAAATACAACATACCAAACAACGGATAAAAATAATCTCACCATAATTAATTCAAGCATAACTTATCCTAGCATAACTTATCCCGGCATAAGCCGTATTCAAACCAAACGGCCCCCAAGTATATAATTAATCCAAGCATAACTTATGACTTCATTCTCTTATCCTCTCAATTTTCTCAACAATTACACCTCATCCTCACACCTAGTCATTAGAGTAAGTTTTAAACTTTTCTATTTCTCATCTTAATTTTTCATTTAAGATTTTTAATTTAAAACTTTAAAGAATTAATTGTTCATATTTTTAGTTTTTTAATTTATTTATTTTGTTGCACCGATTCTTTAGCATTTACAAAATTTTGATTTTGTTATTTTTCCTGTGATATATGCTCGCCCGCGGTGAGATTGTTAGTAGATTAGATTCTTGAATGACTTATTCTTTACTCCTACTAACTTATAACTTTAAAATTGACATCACTAATAAGAATTTTTATTAGTAAACTATATTTGTAAAATAATTTTGGAGAAAATAAAATAACATAAATAGAAATATAAGCAAAATAAAAGTTAATCCGAGCCCACTTAATTCACATTGTTTTCTTAATGAATTTAATCTCCTTCTGATACCCAAAGTTGGATTATTTCCTCCTGAGATGGAACTAATTACACACTGGTGTAGTGGTACTTCAAACCCCAGTGTTTCAGCAAACACAACGTTTGGTAGCAAAACTCACTTACTGTTGTACTCTTTGAAGTTAAAATAATGCATAAGAAGGGAGAAGGAACTCAAAAAACCGTAAGGAAAATCTGAGAGAATGGACTTGTATTTGTAGCCAATAGTGGGCTGAAATCTGAAGAGCTGCAACACTTCAGAATGGTCCATAGCATAAATGTCATAACATAAATGATTATTTACTCAACAATAAAGAGGAAAAAAAGAATAGGGTAGTTAATTTTCTTTTACAAAATCAGAAAATAAAAAAATGGAAATTGTTGGATTTTAATATTAATATTTTATTATTAAATCAAAATTTTAATAATATTTCTCTTAATATTTACTATTAATAAATAAATTTGGTCCAAAATATTAATCAATCGATTATTTGACCAAATCCAAATCCAAATCCGAAACAGAATCTATAAAACGAAGCTGTTGTGTTCGTTTCAGCCATGAATACCGCTTGGTTTCATAAGTGCCTAGAGAACTAGCTTACTAAGTTCTCATTGAAGTGGCTAACAGTACAATAGATGATTCTGAAACGTATCATCCCGTAGATATACTATTTTATATACCTCGTATCAAATTTAAAAATTATTAAAAAGCCTTAATGTTTTATTATTGTAACTGAACATTGTCTTATCACGAGATTGGATCAAAAATTTAGTTGATAATTTTGAACCGTCATTAATGAAATTGTTTGATCTCATTCAACCTAGATCTTAGGATATCCAGTCTTCTAGGTAGAGTTACCGCCACAATGACTTGTTCTCGGCCATAATCTCATTCCCCTTAATGATTTCTCAACTAGCTCTCTAGTCAAGCTTTTTGTAAGTGGATCTGATACATTATCACTTAAATTTACATAGTCAATTTTAATAATTCCTCTAGAGACTAATTGCCTAAGAATTTTATGTCTTTATCGTATTTGATGAGATTTACTGTTATACGTAATGCTTCGAGCCCTTCCAATTGTCGTTTGACTATCATAATGAAAGCATATTGGTGCTAACAGTTTGAGCAAAATGGAATGTCTTCCACAAAATTCCGGAGCAATTCAGCTTCGTCACCGGCTTTATGTAAGGCTATGAATTGAGCCTCCATTGTGGGCGGGCAATACAAGTTTGTTTGGACGACTACCAAGATACCACTCCACCAATATTGAATATATATCCACTTGTGGACTTCGAATCAGTTAAAGTGGTGATCCAATTTGCATCACAATATACCTTAATCACCGTAGGATATTTACTGTAGTGCAAACCAAAGCCCTTGGTATGTTCTAAATATCTCATAACTCATCTCATTGCCATCCAATTAGATTGACCTGGATTTCTCGTGTATCGACTCAATTTACTTATAGCACAAGTTATATATGACCTTGTACAATTTATGAGGTACATTAAGCATCCCAACACACGAGCATAATCGAATTGTGATACATTTTGGCCTTTGTTCTTTGCTAATGCAAGATTCATGTCAATTGAAGTCTTTGCAACTTTAAGCCCTAAGTGCTTGAATTTTTCAAGTACTATCTTAATATCTTTAGATTGTGACAATGTCAGATCTTGAGGAGTCTTAGCAATCTTAATTCCCAAAATTAAATCAGCAACTCCCAAATCTTTCATATCAAACTTGCTAGTTAGCATACGTTTAGTAGCATTTATGTTGTCCATGTCATTATTCATTATCAACATATCGTCCACATATAAGCAAACAATGACTATGTTATTCGAATTTTTTTAATGTACACATATTTATCACATTCATTTATATTAAAATTATTGGACAACATTGTTTGGTTAAATTTCTCATGCCATAGTTCGTGTGCTTATTAATGGGACTTAACAAGTCAACGTACCTTCTTTTCTGTACTGTCACGACCCTAGTTCACCAATCGTGAACATGTCGTGATGGCACCCAGTCCCCACGACTAGGTAAGCCTTAACACGTTGCGGAATATACAAGTTATAAATACTTAAATAAGAAACGGTGGAAAATAGCATAAAAGATATGTAATCCGTGCCGCTTGGCACTTACATCCATCACACAATGAATAAAACACTACCAAGATCCGGAACCCCACGGTAACACAGACTAAAAGAGATCATACAATTGTAGCTCTATGTAAAAGAAGTATCTAACAACGGAATGAAGGGAAAGACATCTACTAGCACTAGAATAGAAAGAAGGCCTCCGGATCCGCGGACGTAGCAGATCATACCTCGAGGTCTCCCAAAGCGCTGCTGAATCACCTGGTGTGAGCCTGTCCTGATGTACCTGGATCTGCACAACAAAAGTGTGCAGAAGAGTAGCATGAGTACACCACGGCGGTACTCAGTAAGTGCCAAGCCTAACCTCGATGGAGTAGTGACGAGGAAGGTCAGGGCCCTACTGAGAAACAATAATATAATGACAATAACAATAATAAGCAGTTTAAATGATAATAATTTCCGAAATTAACAACAAGAAATGATTACTGCCATCGTCTACAATTAAACTAACAACAAATAGTCAACTCAAATAAACCCGTCCAGGACCTGTGGGAATCAAACCCACAGTCCCATTGACAGTACCTCTGGGTCTCCGGGAATCGAACCCGCAGCCCATGTCTCAATAAATAATCAATAACTCGGGATCTCCGGGAATCGAACCCGTAGTCCCTACCAATAACTCAGGATCTCGGGAATCGAACCCGTAGTCCCTACCAATAACTCAGGATCTCGGGAATCGAACCCGTAGTCCGTACCAATAACTCGGGATCTCGGGAATCGAACCCGTAGTCCCTACCAATAACTCGAGATCTCGGGAATCGAACCCGTAGTCCCTACCAATAACTCAGGATCTCGGGAATCGAACCCGTAGTCCCTACCAATAACTCAGGATCTCGGGAATCGAACCCGTAGTCCCTACCAATATCACGCCGGGTCTCTGGGAATCGAACCCACAGCCCTGGGTCTCCGGGAATCGAACCCGCAGTCCACAAGCACAACCAATTAAGGAATCCACAGAGAGAATAATTATGCTTAACTATAACTTCACCGAAAAATAGTGCCAATAATTAACAAGGAGTTCAAATAAGGCAATTAGGCAACTAAACAGTTAAGTGCTACCTAATCATGCTCTTCTAACCACTACCGGGTAAAATATCAAATTAACAACCAAAGACAGGGATATCGCTCATCGAACATTTTGAATAAAGTACGTGTTCAACAACCAGCGCATGTACACGCCCGTCACCTCGCGTACAAGGCATTTAAACTATCACATAATATCCTAGGGGTGAAAATTCCCCCACACGAGGTTAGACAAGCCACTTACCTCGACTCCGGTACAAAACCGCTATGAAATAACCCTCTTGCCACGAATGTCGGCCTCCACAAGTGTAGAATCTGATAAAAATCAATAGAATCACATCAAAATAGGTCAATTGGGCATTACCCAATCAAATTAACTCAAAATACACCAAAACCCACAAGTTGCCAAAACCCGACTTTTGGTACGCTTATCAAAAAATCACGAAATTATATATTCGGTTTCCTTATCTCAATACGAGTCCGTGCATATAAAATTTATCGAAATCGGACTCCGTTTGCCTATTCAAATCAAAGATTTTCTAACATTTAGGCCTAGGGCTCAAACCCACCTTTAATCTTCCAATTTCAGTGAAATAATCATGGATTTCATGATAAACCAACGAATTAAGGTCAAGAAACTTACCCCCGATGATTTCCCGATGATATCCCAGCGTTTCCCCTTCAAAATCCTCTCTTGGAGCTCAACAATGGCGGTTTTGGTGTGTTAGTCCGCGACTGAAATGTTCTGGACTTAAAGTCACTGCCAGGCCATTTTACTCTACGCGATCGCAGCACTGGGCTTGCGATCGCGATGCACAAAATATGGGCGGCCTAATTTTCCTCTACGCGATCGCGTGGTCCAGGACGCGATCGCAGTGCTCAACCTGACCATTCAACGCGATCGCATCACCCCGACCGCGATCGCACTGCTTTCGGTTAACACCCTACGCGATCGCATCCCCCGAGTCGCGATCGCGAAGAACAACTCCTGGTCCTCACTCCTCTACTCTACGCGATCGCAGACTCTACCTCGCGATCGCAGAGCTTCCCAAATTCACCCTACGCGATCGCAGACTACCCCTCGCGATCGCAGAGACCAAAAATTTCCTCTTACGCGATCGCATGGGCAGCTTCGCGATCGCGAAGCACAAAAATTCTCTGCAATATTGCAGCAGAACCAGCAGTGCAATTGGCACCAAAATGGTCCGTTTGGACCCCCGAATTCATCCCGAGGCTCCCGGGACCCCAACGAAAACCACCAACATACTCCAAAACACGATATGAACTCGTTCAAATCATAAAAACACATCTAACAACATCAAAACCCATAATTCACATCGAATTCAAGCCTAAATTTCTTAAAACTTTCCGAATTGAACATTCGATCTAAAACTCGACCAAACGACGTCCGAATGACCTGAAACTTTGCGGACATATCCAAATTCACATAACGAAGCTACATAAATTGTCGGAATTCCATTCCGATCCCCGGATCAAAATCTCACCTATCGTTCGGATTCGCCAAAATTTCAACCTTCGGCATTTCAAGCCTAATTGAGCTACGGACCTCCAAAATACATTCCGAACGCGCTCCCAACCCCGAAATCACCTAACGGAACTAATGGAACCATCGAATTTCCGTTCCGAGATCGTCTTAACACTGTTCCGGCTACGGGCCATTTTCTAGCTTCAAAGCTCTTATTTAGGGACTAGGTGTCCCAAAATGCTCAAATTTTTAGAACCGACTCTCCCGGCAAACCACAATAGCAGAAAAGAACTTAGGGGAACAGTTAAATTAGGGATTGGGGCGAAATTTTCTAAAACGACCGGTCGGGTCGTTACATCTTCCCACACTTAAAGATTCGTTCGTCCTCGAACGAGCATAGAAAAACATACCTGGGGTAGTGAAAAGATGAGGGTACTGGCTCTACATATCCTGCTCGGTCTCCCAAGTCGCCTCCTCGACCGGCTGGCCTCGCCACTGAACTTTTACCGAAGCGATGTTCTTTGACCTTAGCTTCCTGACCTGCCTGTCTAGAATGGCTACCGGCTCCTCAACATAAGACAGATCCTTGTCTAGCTGAACAGACGTGAAATCCAACACATGCGACGGGTCACCATGGTATCTCCGTAGCATAGAGACATGAAATACGGGGTGGACTCCGGCTAGGTTGGGAGGTAAGGCCAACTCATATGCAACCTCTCCAACACGCCTCAAAATCTCAAAAGGGCCAATAAATCTAGGACTCGACTTCCCTTTCTTCCCAAACCTCATAACACCCTTCATGGGCGAGACTCGAAGCAGAACTCGCTCACCAACCATAAAAGCCACATCGCGAACCTTCTTGTCCGCATGACTCTTCTGTCTAGACTGGGCTGCACGAAGTCTGTCCTGAATCACCTTGACCTTATCCATAGCCTCCTGAACCATATCAGTACCTAGCAATCTGGCCTCGCCCGGCTCAAACCAACCCACGGGAGACCCGCACCTCCTACCATATAGGGCCTCGTACGGTGCCATCTGAATGCTAGACTGGTAGCTGTTGTTATAAGCAAACTCCGCTAGTGGCCATGAGCCTCCAAACTCAATCACACACGCACGGAGCATATCCTCCAAAATCTGAATAGTGCGCTCGGACTGCCCATCAGTCTGGGGGTGAAATGCTGTGCTCAGCTCCACCCGAGTACCTAACTCCTGCTGTACAGCTCTCCAGAACCGTGAAGTGAACTGAGTGCCTCTATCTGAAATGATAGAAACTGGAATACCATGCAGCCGAACTATCTCCTCGATATAGATCTCCGCCAGTCGCTCCGATGAATAAGTAGTGCTCACCGGTATAAAATGGGCGGACTTGGTCAGCCGATCCACAATAACCCAAATAGAATCAAACTTCCTAATAGTCCGTGGAAGCCCAGATACAAAGTCCATGGTGATGCGCTCCCATTTCCACTCTGGAATCTCAATCCGCTGCATCAATCCACCCGGACGCTGATGCTCATACTTCACCTGCTGGCAGTTGAGGCATCTGGAAACATAATCAACTATATCCCTCTTCATCCGCCTCCACCAGTAATGCTGTTTCAAGTCCTGATACATCTTCGCGGCACCCGGATGGATGGAATACCGCGAACTATGGGCCTCTCCTAGAATCAGCTCTCGAAGATCATCTACATTGGGCACACAGATACGCCTCTGCATCCTCATGACTCCATCATCCCCGATGGTAACATCTCGAGCATCACCACGCCGAACTCTATCCTGAAGGACAAGCAAATGAGGGTCGTCGAACTGACGCTCCCTGATGCGGTCAAATAGAGAAGACCGAGAAACAACACAGTCCAGAACCCGGCTGGGATCCAAAAGATCCAATCTAACAAACTGCCTGGCTAAGGCTTGAACATCCATCGCCATAGGCCTCTTCGAAGCTGGTAGATATGCCAAACTCCCCAAACTCTCCTCCCGGTGACTCAAGGCATCGACAACTACATTGGCCTTGCCCGGATGATAGAGAATAGTAATATCATAGTCCTTCGACAGCTCCAACCATCTCCTCTGACGCATGTTCAGGTCATTCTGCTTAAGAAAGTGCTACAAGCTCCGATGATCAGTGTAGATCTCACAAGGAACCCCATACAAATAATGACGCCAAATCTTCAAGGCGTTAACAATGGCAACTAGCTCCAAATCATGAACAGGATAATTCTTCTCATGCACCTTCAGCTGTCTCGACGCGTAGGCAATCACCCTACCGTCCCGCATCAATACCGCACCGAGTCCAACTCGTGAGGCATCACAATATACAGTATAGGACCCCGAACCTGTAGGCAACATCAATATAGGGGCCGAAGTCAAAGCTGTCTTGAGCTTCTGAAAGCTCGCCTCACACTCGTCTGTCCACCGAAAAGGGGCACCCTTTTGGGTCAATCTAGTCATAGGTGCTGCAATCGAAGAGAACCCCTCTACGAAACGACGGTAGTAGCCCGCCAAACCAAGAAAACTACGAATCTCAGTAGCGGAGGAGGGTCTGGGCCAACTCTGCACGGCCTCCACCTTCCTCGGATCTACTCGAATACCATCACTAGACACCACGTGGCCCAAAAATGCCACTGAACTCAACCAGAATTCACATTTAGAGAACTTGGCATAAAGTTGCTTCTCCCTCAGAATCTGAAGCACTGTCCTCAAATGCTGCTCGTGCTCTTCCCGACTCCGGGAATATACTAGAATATCATCAATGAAGACAATCACGAACGAGTCCAGATAAGGCCTGAACACACTGTGCATCAAATGCATAAAGGCTGCTGGGGCATTAGTCAGCCTAAAAGACATCACGAGGAACTCATAGTGACCATACCGGTCCTGAAGGTAGTCTTCGGGATATCTGGCTCCCGAATCTTCAGCTGGTGATACCCAGAGCGCAAATCAATCTAAGAAAACACATGTGCACCCTGTAGCTGGTCAAATAAATCATCAATACGGGGCAAAGGATACCGGTTCTTCACTGTAACCTTGTTCAACTGACGATAGTCAATACACATACGCATAGAACCATCCTTTTTCTTCACAAATAATACAGGAGCACCCCAAGGCGAAACGCTGGGTCGAATAAAACCCTTGCCCAATAACTCCTGTAACTTGATCCTTCAACTCCTTTAACTCAGGAGGAGCCATACGGTACGGTGGAATAGAGATGGGCCGAGTGCCCGGCAACAAGTCAATAGCAAAGTCAATATCTCTGTCAGGCGGCATGCCCGGAAGATCAGCTGGAAATACATCAGCAAAGTCATGTACCACATGAACAAAATCAATAGAGGGAGTGTCAACACTGACGTCCCGCACATAGGCTAGATAAGCAGCACACCCCTTCTCAACCATACGCCGAGCTCTGAGAAAAGAAATAACACGGCTAGGGGTGTGATCTAGAGTACCACTCCACTCAATACGTGGAATGCCTGGCATAGCCAGCGTCACGGTCTTGGCGTGACAATCAAGAATAGCATAATGGGGCGACAACCAGTCCATGCCCAGAATAATATCAAAATCGACCATCCCAAGCAGCAATAGATCCGCTCTGGTCTCAAAATCACAGATGGTAATCAAACACGACCGATATACGCGGTCCACTACCAAAGAATCACCCACCGGAGTGGAAACATAAATGGGGGCACTCAAAGAATCCCGAGGCACACCCGGATGAGAAGCAAAGTAAGAAGACACATATGAAAAAGTGGAACCAGGGTCGAATAGAACCGATGCCTCCCTGTGACTAACCATAATAATACCTGTGATAACAGAGTCAGATGCAACAGCCGCAGCGCGATCAGGAATAGCATAGAATCTGGCCTGTCCCCCCTCTCGAGGGCGGCCTCTGGAACCCTGACCCCCGCCCCTGGATGACTGGGCAGGTGGAGTGGCAGCTGGGGCTGGAATGATAGCCTGCTGGCCCTGAGAACCACGCGAATGCTGTGATGACTGATGAGGTGCCCCCCTCCTACGCCTGGGGCACTCCCTCACCAGATGGCGAGTATCCCCGCACCCAAAGCAAGCTTGGGGAGGACACGGTGACTGTGACTGACCGGCCTCACCCCCACTAGCTTGACCTCTGGAAGGACCCCGCGCAGGAGGTGCACTGGAAACTGGGGGAGCATAATAAGGCTCCTGAGGTGCTGGAAGACCTGGAGTACTACCGGCTGCTGGCAATGCTGAATGAACTGGACGACCGGAATAACCCCTGCCAAAATGACCGACTGTTGAAGTGCGGGCACCACAGAAATGACCCGACTCACGAGACCTCTTGGCCTCTCTATCTCCCCGCTCTCTAAGGAGCATACTCGATCCTCCTGGCAATGCTAACTGCCCGCTGATAAGATATATCTGTCTCCAACTCTCTGGCCATGCTGGATCGGATAGGCGGAATCAGGCCCTCAATAAATCTCCGCACTCTCTCCCGAACCGTGGCTACCAAGGCCGGCGCATGCCTGGCTAGACGGGTGAAACTGATGGCATACTCCGATACTGACAAGGAACCCTGTCGCAACCGCTCAAACTCCGAGCGCCAAGAATCCCTAAGGCTCTGTGGAACAAACTCCCTCAAAAATAGATCTGAAAACTGCGTCCAAGTCAATGAAGCAGACTCCTTTGGACTATCCAACTCATACGTGCGCCACCAATCATAAGCGGCCTCACGAAACTGAAAAGCAGTGAAGGAAACCCCGCCGGTCTCCACAATCCCCATAGTACGAAGAATACGATGACACTCCTCTAGAAAACCCAATGCATCATCTCAAGCCAAACCACTAAACACTGGAGGGTCATATTTCTTGAACCTTTCCAATCTACGCTGCTCGTCCTCGCAGGCAGCTGGCCCATCTCCGGGCTGTGCTGGGGCGGCCGGAGGCATAACAATAATTTCTGGAACCTGTCCCACTAGCACTCACTGCTCAGGTGTAGCGGCTGCGGGAGTCTGGGCCCCTCCCCCGGCCTGAGATGTAGCTGCGACGAGAGGAAGCAGTCCTGCCCGAGCTAAAGTGGTATACATACTCATGAATTGGGCCAGGGTCTCGTGTAGTGCTGGAGTAGTAGCAGCTGTAGTCGGTGTACCAGGTGCCTGCGCTCCAACCTGGTCTACCTGTGGCACCTCAGCGGCAGCGCGCGCGGGTGCTGTGGCTGCACCTCGGGTGCGTCCTCGTCCTCTACCTCGGCCCCGGCCTCTGACGGCGGCAACAGGGGGCGCGGGTACCTGATCATCGCGAGTAGCTCGTGTCCTCACCATCTGTGAGAGAATAGAAAGCAGTAGTTTAGATTTGATGCCAAAAATGTCGCACGACAAGGAATCCAAAAGAAATGAAGAGTTTCCTAAACAGTTACATAGCCCCTCGTAGATAAATACAGACGTCTCCGTATCGATCAGCGAGACTCTAAGTAACCGGTCTGTGTCCCGTGACTCCTATGAACCTAGAGCTCTGATACCAACTTGTCACGACCCTAGTTCACCAATCGTGAACATGTCGTGATGGCACCCAGTCCCCACGACTAGGTAAGCCTTAACACGTTGCGGAATATACAAGTTATAAATACTTAAATAAGAAACGGTGGAAAATAGCATAAAAGATATGTAATCCGTGCCGCTTGGCACTTACATCCATCACACAATGAATAAAACACTACCAAGATCCGGAACCCCACGGTAACACAGACTAAAAGAGATCATACAATTGTAGCTCTATGTAAAAGAAGTATCTAACAACGGAATGAAGGGAAAGACATCTACTAGCACTAGAATAGAAAGAAGGCCTCCGGATCCGCGGACGTAGCAGATCATACCTCGAGGTCTCCCAAAGCGCTGCTGAATCACCTGGTGTGAGCCTGTCCTGATGTACCTGGATCTGCACAACAAAAGTGTGCAGAAGAGTAGCATGAGTACACCACGGCGGTACTCAGTAAGTGCCAAGCCTAACCTCGATGGAGTAGTGACGAGGAAGGTCAGGGCCCTACTGAGAAACAATAATATAATGACAATAACAATAATAAGCAGTTTAAATGATAATAATTTCCGAAATTAACAACAAGAAATGATTATTGCCATCGTCTACAATTAAACTAACAACAAATAGTCAACTCAAATAAACCCGTCCAGGACCTGTGGGAATCGAACCCACAGTCCCATTGACAGTACCTCTGGGTCTCCGGGAATCGAACCCGCAGCCCATGTCTCAATAAATAATCAATAACTCAGGATCTCCGGGAATCGAACCCGTAGTCCCTACCAATAACTCGGGATCTCGGGAATCGAACCCGTAGTCCCTACCAATAACTCAGGATCTCGGGAATCGAACCCCTCAATAAATAATCAATAACTCAGGATCTCCGGGAATCGAACCCGTAGTCCCTACCAATAATTCAGGATCTCGGGAATCGAACCCGTAGTCCCTACCAATAACTCAGGATCTCGGGAATCGAACCCGTAGTCCCTACCAATAACTCGGGATCTCGGGAATCGAACCCGTAGTCCCTACCAATATCACGCCGGGTCTCTGGGAATCGAACCCACAGCCCTGGGTCTCCGGGAATCGAACCCGCAGTCCACAAGCACAACCAATTAAGGAATCCACAGAGAGAATAATTATGCTTAACTATAACTTCACCGAAAAATAGTGCCAATAATTAACAAGGAGTTCAAATAAGGCAATTAGGCAACTAAACAGTTAAGTGCTACCTAATCATGCTCTTCTAACCACTACCGGGTAAAATATCAAATTAACAACCAAAGACAGGGATATCGCTCATCGAACATTTTGAATAAAGTACGTGTTCAACAACCAGCGCATGTACACGCCCGTCACCTCGCGTACAAGGCATTTAAACTATCACATAATATCCTAGGGGTGAAAATTCCCCCACACGAGGTTAGACAAGCCACTTACCTCGACTCCGGTACAAAACCGCTATGAAACAACTCTCTTGCCGCGAATGTCGGCCTCCACAAGTGTAGAATCTGATAAAAATCAATAGAATCACATCAAAATAGGTCAATTGGGCATTACCCAATCAAATTAACTCAAAATACACCAAAACCCACAAGTTGCCAAAACCCGACTTTCGGTACACTTATCGAAAAATCACGAAAATTATATATTCGGTTTCCTTATCTCAATACGAGTCCGTGCATATAAAATTTATCGAAATCGGACTCCGTTTGCCCATTCAAATCAAAGATTTTCTAACATTTAGGCCTAGGGCTCAAACCCACCTTTAATCTTCCAATTTCGGTGAAATAATCATGGATTTCATGATAAACCAACGAATTAAGGTCAAGAAACTTACCCCCGATGATTTCCCGATGATATCCCAGCGTTTCCCCTTCAAAATCCTCTCTTGGAGCTCAACAATGGCGGTTTTGGTGTGTTAGGCCGCGACCGAAATGTTCTGGACTTAAAGTCACTGCCAGGCCATTTTACTCTACGCGATCGCAGCACTGGGCTTGCGATCGCGATGCACAAAATATGGGCGGCCTAATTTTCCTCTACGCGATCGCGTGGTCCAGGACGCGATCGCAGTGCTCAACCTGACCATTCAACGCGATCGCATCACCCCGACCGCGATCGCACTGCTTTCGGTTAACACCCTACGCGATCGCATCCCCCGAGTCGCGATCGCGAAGAACAACTCCCGGTCCTCACTCCTCTACTCTACGCGATCGCAGACTCTACCTCGCGATCGCAGAGCTTCCCAAATTCACCCTACGCGATCGCAGACTACCCCTCGCGATCGCAGAGACCAAAAATTTCCTCTTACGCGATCGCATGGGCAGCTTCGCGATCGCGAAGCACAAAAATTCTCTGCAATATTGCAGCAGAACCAGCAGTGCAATTGGCACCAAAATGGTCCGTTTGGACCCCCGAATTCATCCCGAGGCTCCCGGGACCCCAACGAAAACCACCAACATACTCCAAAACACGATATGAACTCGTTCAAATCATAAAAACACATCTAACAACATCAAAACCCATAATTCACATCGAATTCAAGCCTAAATTTCTTAAAACTTTCCGAATTGAACATTCGATCTAAAACTCGACCAAACGACGTCCGAATGACCTGGAACTTTGCGGACATATCCAAATTCACATAACGAAGCTACAGAAATTGTCCGAATTCCATTCCGACCCCCGGATCAAAATCTCACCTATCGTTCGGATTCGCCAAAATTTCAACCTTCGGCATTTCAAGCCTAATTGAGCTACGGACCTCCAAAATACATTCCGAACGCGCTCCCAACCCCGAAATCACCTAACGGAACTAATGGAACCATCGGATTTTCGTTCCGAGATCGTCTTAACACTGTTCCGGCTACGGGCCATTTTCTAGCTTCAAAGCTCTTATTTAGGGACTAAGTGTCCCAAAATGCTCAAATTTTTAGAACCGACTCTCCCGACAAACCACAATAGCAGATATGAACTTAGGGGAACAGTTAAATTAGGGATTGGGGCGAAATTTTCTAAAACGACCGGTCGGGTCGTTACATGTACATGAACCACAAACCCTTAAGTTTGTTCCATATAGATTTTTTCATCCAACTCTTCATTTAAGAATGCCGTCTTAACATCCATTTGATAAATTTTAAGACCAAAAATTGCAGCTAACATTCGTATGGATGCAATTCTTGTAACTAGAGTTTATGTATCAAAATAATCAAGACATTCCCGTTGTCTATACCTTTTGACCACAAGTCTTGCCTTATATTTTTCAATAAAGCCATCATCTTTCATTTTTCTCTTAAAGATCATTTCATGACCCGACAGTTTATTTCCAAGAGGAAGATCAACAAATTCCTATGTATGATTATTCAATATGGATTCTATTTCACTATTGATGGCCTCTTTCCAAAGTAATGATTCCGAAGAAGACATAGCTTCTTTAAATGTTTGAGGCTTATTCTCCAATAAGAAAGCCACAAAATCTGGTCCAAATAAAGTAAATGTTCTCAGACGTTTACTACGTCTTGGATCCTCCGAATTAAATATACTTTCATTTGTTTCTTTACTAATCGACTCATATTTCTTTTTATATGGATATATATTTCCAAAAAATTCAACATTATTTGATTCTATAACCATATTATTATGAATGTCAGAATTTTCTAATTTATGAATCAGAAAATCGATATGCTTTTCTATTGGCAGCTGCTACTTGGAATACTTCGTTGATAGCAAGATCAATAAAAATTTTGTTAGTATAATTACTAGTTTCAACATCATTACTAATTTGATTTGTACCTTCTGTAAGGAGATCATGAATAATCACTTGCAATTCATGGACTTGGGTAATAACAGATTTGCTATCTACCAATTTGTAGCCTAAAAATTTAACGACAATGAATTTCTTTAACCCGACATCTTCAATTTTCTATTTATTTTAAGTGCAATCCATAATTCTTTTGACGTCTCCACGCCACTATAGACATTATACAAATCATCGTCTAGTCTCTAAGAACATAATTCTTGCACAGAAAATCAGAATGCTTCCACGCTTCAATCAAGAGAAAGCATTCATTCTCTAGAGTTTCTTCGGAAAAAACAGGAACATATTCATTAACGAACTTCTGCAGACTTAAAGTAGTCAAGTAGGAGAACATCTTCTGCTGATACCGCTTGAAATCTGGATTATTTCCTTCCAGGATAGAAAGAATTACACACTGGTGTAGTGGTACTTCAAACCCAGTATTTCAGCAAACACAAAGTTCGGTAGAAAATTACACTTACTGTTGCTTTCTTTGAAGTTAAAATAATGCAGAACAAGGAGGGGAAACTTTGAAAATCGTATTAAAAATATGAGAGAATGGACTTGTATTTATAGCCAATGTTGGGCTGAAATCCGAAGAAGTGCAACTCTTTAGAATGACTGTTTAGGCAAAACAGAGATAGCATAAATGTCATAACGTAAATGGCTATTTACTCAACAATAAGAGGGAAATTGAAGGGGCTAGTTAATTTTTGTTACAAAAATAGGAAAAAGAAAAAATGAAAACGGTTGGATTTTAATATTTATATTTTTTTATTAAAACAGATATTTAATTATATTTCTGTTAATATTTACTATTAACAAACAAATTTGGCCTAGAAAATAACTAATCAGTCATTAATTTGACCAAATCTAAATCTAAATCCAAATTCAAATTTGAAGCTGAAGCCGAGCGAGCGAGCGACGGCAGGGCGCGCCTTGCCTTTCGCTCAACTCTTTAACAGTTAGTAGAAGAGCAATTGCTTAAATATCCATTAAAAATCTCTTCCCCTTCCAATATGGGAAAATGTCCATTCATCAAGGAGGAATCTTAAATGAAACTCAAATATTTCATGTAAAATATATAACAACAGAAATATGCGGAAACCAGTACAAAAATACACTAACACAACCTGAATCCGGTGTCACTAGTCGAGAGCCTTTAAGTAAAACTCAACACTATGTAAATATTACATAATAACTCTAAAAATACAAAGTACTAAAATAGGAAGAAGGGAGGTAGGTTTGCGAACGACGTGCAACTATCTTATGACCTCCGGTTAAGACTCTGAGGGTGTTGGACGCTCTCACTCTGATGCTCGAGCACCTGGATCTGCACACAAGGTGCAAGGAGTAACATGAGTACGACAACTCAGTAAGTAACTAAACTAAATAAAGTTTTAGTGAAGTGACGAGCATCTAAAATCATATAAGAAATCTCGACAGAAATATCAAGTCAAATCTGTAGTTCAATAACATGTTATCTCGTAAAACTCTAGTCTCAATTAAAATCCTTTAAAGACATTAATTCAATATTTTCCAACAAAGGCTCAATAATAAAGAGGATTGAAAGCTGAAGAATGTCATAAACAATCCACCTGGGAAAGGTATCACTCTTAAGTATAGCCTCTCGGGCAAGCCTCTCGGTCGCTCGTCAATCAGTACTCACACTCAGCACTCCAGGTCAATAGATATCTCATAATAATAATAACCATTGTGGTGTGCAACCCGATCCGTAATATATAGTCGACTATGCTCACTGGGGTGTGCAAACTCTGAAGAGGCTCCTACAACTCAATCGTCATATCGCAGCAGCGCGCAACCCGACCCAATACATATCGATGTGGCGTGCAGCCCGATCCATAATATATGTATAATATCGTGCGGCGTGCAGACCGATATATATATATATATATATATATATATATATATATATATATATATATAATAATCTCACCATGAGGTCCACAACCTCTCTCAATCATTAACCTCACATCCATTTGGGCATGTCAGTGGAAATTAGGGAAACTCAGCCCAAACAATTCTCATATATTAAGAAGTAGAGTAATGAAACCGGATTAAACAATATGCGGGTAAAAAATGACTCACGATTTGATTTCAAATCAAATAGAGTGAGGAGAATAGTAAAAATACTCCTAAGGGTCTAAACAGGTCGACACAAAGGCCCCAAACATGGCATCTAGCCCAAGTTAACAAACCAATTTCTAAAAACACATGGATATCATATACAATATATCAAAATATGCAACTATACAGTCACCACGGGACTGACCAAGTCACAATCCCTACGGATGCACGCCTACACACCCGTCACCAAGCATGTGCGCCACTTCACTATCAAAACAATACCAAATTTTGGGGTTTCATACCCTCGGGTCTAGATTTACAATCATTACTTACCTCTTACCGAGTGAAATACTACTCCGTGACACCCTTACCTCTAGACTCGGCCTCAATTCACGTCGAATCTATCCAAAATCAGAATCATTACGACAATATATTCTAAGGAAATGAAGACCATGCAAAAATAATAAAATTATATCAAAAATCCCAAAATTGGTCAAACCCGACCCCTGATCCCATGTCTCGGAATACGATAAAAATCAACATCTATAGAAACCTTATCCTCCCACGAGTTCGTGCATACCAAGAATACCAAAATCCGACCACAGACGACCCCTCAAATCCCTAAATCAAGGTCTCCAATTTCAAGCCTTGATCTCCCAATTTTCTTCCTTAATTGCCACTAATACCATAATCAAACAAGGGAAAATGATCATAAACATAAGTAATGAAGCTTAAGAAGCTTACCCAACTGAAACCCTTCGATTTTCCTGAAAAATCACCGTACTAGCTCACTTCCCGTCATCAAAATGGAGAAACTTAGCAAAATTCGAGAAAATGGCCTTTTATACGTTCTGTCCAGTGATCTAGCACCTTTGGTCCATATCCGCATCTTTGGACCTCTTCTGCAACAAAATTAGATGCACCTCCGGTTTCTTACTTAAGGTCAAACCTCCGCACCTGCGCCCCAGGTTTCGCACCTCCGGTCACGCAGGTGCGGTAAATCTTCCGCTCCTGCGGCTGCCTCCACGCGCCTGCAGCCATCGCACCTGCAGTCCCCAATTCGTAGGCGCGGAAACGACAGAAGCAACAAATTGTTTGCTACAAAACTCCAAGTGAAACTTTGTGACAACTATCTAAAACCATCCCAAGACCCTCAGGACCTCAACCAAACACTCCAACAAATCACATATCATTATTCAAACTTATACCAACCTTCAGAACACTCAAAATAATATCGAATCATCAAAACACTTTCGGATTCAAGCCTAAGGTTTCCAAAACTTCTGAATTGCGCTTTTGATCAAAAAATCTATTAAACCTCGTCTGAATTGCCTGAATTTTGCACGCACGTCCCAAATGACAGTGCTCACCCCTATATCAAAATCACCTCCGCCAACCGGAAAACACCAAAATTCTAATTTTGCCAATTCAATCCTAAATCTACCACAAACCTCCAAAATACATTCTGATAATGCTCTTAAGTCCCAAATCCCCTCACGAAGCTATCCAAATCATAAAAGTCAAATTTCGAGATCATTTTCACACAAGTCAACTTCATGTTGCCTTTTCCAACTAAAAGGTCAACTTACGAGACTAAGTATCTCAACACTTCAAAACTACTATAAAATCGAACCTTCTGACTTGATACGATGGAGTGAAGCTGGACAACTCATAAAGAAGAAAAAATGGGGGAAACGAAGAGGTAACTCATGTAACGACCAGTCGGGTCGTTACTTCTTCCTCCTCTTAAACAAGCGCTTGTCCTCGAACAAGTCAAGAAACATACCTAAATCCTCAAATAGGCGAGGATATCTTTTTTGCATCTCCCGCTTGGTCTCCTAAGTAGCCTCCTCCATGAGCTGACCTCTCCACTGCACTTTCACTAAAGTTATATCCTTTGATCTCAACTTTCGAACCCGACGCTCCAAAATAGCCACTGGCTCCAAATTATAGGTGAAATCACCATCTAACTGAATGGTGATAAAGCCCAAAACATGAGACAGATCACCAATATACGTCCAGAGCATATAAACATGAAATATCGGATGCACACTCGACAAGCTGGGTGGAAAAGCAAGCTCATTAGCCACCTCCCAATCCTCTTAAGCACCTCAAAAGGCCCAATGAACCGAGGACTCAATTTACCATTCTTCCCAAATCTCATAACACCTTTCATGAGTAAAACCTTCAGTAGAACCTTCTCCCAACCATGTAGGACACATCACAAACCTTTCAGTCAGTATAACTCTTTTGTATCGACTACGCTGGTCTAAAACATCATGCACCAAATCTGTACCAAAAAGTCTAGCCTCGCCGGGCTCAAACCAACCAACTGGAGATCAACATCGCCTTCCATATAAAGCCTCATATGGAGCCATCTGAATACTCGACTGATAATGGTTATTATGTTCAAATTCCACGAGCGGTAGAAACTGATCTTATGACCCTCCAAAATCAATGACTCAAGCGCGTAACAAGTCATCTAATATCTGAATAGTGTGCTCGGACTGTCCGTCAGTGTGAGGGTGAAAAGTTGTGTTCAACTAAACTTGAGTACCCAACTCTCACTGCACGACCCTCTAAAACTGTAAAGTAACTCAGTACCTCTATCTGAAATGATGGAAACTGGAACCCCATGTAGGCGAACAACCTCTCGGATATAAATCTCTCCTAACCACTCTCAGAAGTAGGTAGTACAAACAGGAATAAAGTGCGCGAACTTGGTCAGCCGATGCACAATCACCCAAACAAAATCGAACTTCTTTAAAGTTTGTGGGAGCCCAGCTACAAAATCCATGGTGATACATTCCCACTTCCACTCTAGAATATCCATCCGCTGAAGCAAGCCACTGATCTTTGATGCTCATACTTCACCTGCTGACAATTGAGACACCGAGTGATAAATCCCACAATATCCTTCTTCATTCATCTCCACTAGTAATGTTGTCTCAATTCCTGATACATTTTTGTGGCACCTGGATGAATGGAATACCGCGAGCTATGGGCCTCATCTAAGATCAACTCCTAGAGCCCATCCACAATGGGCACACATATCTGGCCCTGCATTCTCAATACACCATCATCACCAATAACTACATCTCCGGCATTATCGTGCTGAACTCTTCCCTTAAGAACAAGCAAATGAGGATCATTATATTGGCTATCTGATGTGATCAAATAAGGAAGACCTAAAAATCACACAAGTTAAGACCCGACTAGGCTCTGAAATATCCAACCTCACAAACCGATTGGCCAAGGCATGAACATCAACAACAAGAGGTCTCTCCCGAACAGGAATATATGCCAACTGCCAATACTCACTGCCTTCCTACGTAAGGCGTCGACCACTACATTGGCCTTCCCCGCAAGACGTCGACCACTATATTGAGCTTCCCCAGATGATAAAATATAGTGACATCATTAGCAGCTCCAACCATCTTCGGTTCCACAAATTTATATCGTTGTGCTTGAACAAGTGCGGGAGGCTATGATGATCAGTAAATACCTCACAAGACACACCATACAAATAATGCCTCCAAAACTTCAATGCGTGAACAATGGCAGCCAACTCCAAATTATGAACGTGGTAGTTCTTCTTATGGGGCTTCAACTGACGAGAAGCATAAGCAGTAACTCTACCCTCCTGCATCAACACACACACATTACCAACTCTCGATGCATCACAGTACACTGTATATATGAACCTAAAGCTAATGGGAAAACTAACACTAGAGTCGTGGTCAAATCAGTCTTGAGCTTTTGAAATCTCACCTCACACTCATCCGACCACCTGAATAAAATACCCTTTTGAGTCAATTTGGTCAAGGGTTATTCAATAGATGAAAATTCCCAGACGAACCAACGGTAATAACCCGCCAAACCAAGAAAGTTTTGAATCTCTGTGGCTAACGACAATCTGTGCCAACTATGAACTGCCTCTATCTTTTTTGGACCAACCTGAATACCCTCACTAGTCACCACCTACCCCAAGAAAGCCACTAAAATATATCAAAACTCACACTTGGAGAACTTTGCATAAAGTTTCTCCCCCCTCAATCTCTGCAACACAACTCTCAAATGCTCCACGTGCTCCTCCTGACTAGGCGAGTATACCAAAAAATCATCAATGAATACAATAACAAACGAGTCAAGATAAAGTCGAAACACGATGTTTACCAAATGCATGAACGTTGCTGGGGCATTGGTCATCCTAAAATACATCACAAGGAACTCATAATAACCATATCAGGTCCTAAAAGTTGTCTTAAGAATAACCGATTCCCTGATCTTCAACTGGTGATTCCCTTAACGGAGATCAATCTTGGAGAATAGCATCGCTCCCTGAAGCTGATCAAATAAATCATCAATGCGAGGCAAAGGATACTTGTTCATTATTATAACTTTGTTCAATTGCCTGTAATCAATGCACATTCTCATTGAGCCACCCCTCTTCTTCACAAATAGAACAGGCGCACCCTAAGGCGACACACTAGGCTAAATAAACCCCTTATCAATGAGTTCCTGAAGTTGCTCCTTCAACTCTGTTGGTGCCATACAATACGATGAAATAGAAATAGGTTGAGTGCCCGACACCAAATCAATACCAAAGCCAATATCCCTGTCATGTCCGATAGGTCTACAAGAAAAAACGTCACGAATATCCCTCACTACATGAAAAAAATCAATACTATGAGTCTCTATACTAATATCCCTCAAAAAGTCTAAGTACTAAAGGCGACCTTTCCCAACCATCCGTTGGGCCTTCGGAAATAGAATCAGCCCTACTGGAAACAAAATCCGTCGAACCTCGCCACTCTATCTGTGGCATAACCAGCATAGCCAATATCACTATCTTAGCGTGATAGTCCAGAATAGCACGACATAGAGATAGACAATTCATGCCCAATATCATATCAAAGTCGACCATACTGAGCAACAAGAGATCCACTCAGGTATCCATACCCCCAATAGTCACCAAACACGACCAAAATATGTGGTCTATAATAATAGTATCGCCCATTAGAGTAGATACATGAATAGATGAAATAAGATACTCATAGAGCATATCCAAATAACGAGCAAAAGATGATGACACATATGAAAAAATGGAATCACGATCAAATAATATAGAGGCATCTACCTGTAATCAGAACATCTGAAGCAATATCATCTGGTCCAGTTGGGAGCACATAGAAACGGGCATGGCCTCCTCCTTATCGACCTTCCCCTCTAGGGTGACCCCCAACTGACTGAACCCCATCTCTAGCTACCTGAGTGGGTGGTAAAGTAACTGGAACTAAAGTCGAAGGCTGACCCCTTTACTGAGATGGACGCTCAAGAAGATGAGGACACTACCTCCTAATATGTCCAAACTCTCCACACTCGTAACAACTCCGTGGTGCGGCAAACAAGGTCTAAAGAGAACTTCTAGCACCGGGATGACCAGTAGAAGGACTTGACATGGAAGAACCCTGAACCGATGGAGTACGAGACGCACTCTAGGCCGGTAGGGCACTGGGTGATGAGTGGACCTGATGTGAGCTCTGAGAACCATGGCCTTATGACGCCCCATAATGAACTGGGCAAGCTGACCAAGCATGTCTGAATGGACGGCCTCTGCCGTGCTGAAACTAACCTCTCAAAGGAGCTCCACCAAAGCTACCAGACCGTTGAGGCCTCTTGGCCTCCCTCTCATCTCGCTCATAGCGACAAACTGACTCAATCTCACGAGAAATATTAACAACCTTCTCAAAGGTAGAACCAGACACCCTCTCCCTAGTCATGAGAATCTGAAGATGATATGTGAAGCCATCAACTAACCTCCCGATCCTCTCTCTATCTGTAGGAACCAATCAAACAACATGATGAGCTAACTCCAAGAACCTCATATCATAATGCATCATAGTCATATCGCCCTAACGCAGCTGCTCAAACTGCCTACACAACTACTCTCTACGGGATTATGGCACATACTTCTCCAAAAAGAGAACGGAGAACTGCTGCCAGGTAAGGGGCACTGAATCAACAGGCCTACGCCTCTCATAAGCATCCCACCAAGTAAAGGCAGCTCCAAAAAATTGAAAGTAATAAATGTGACCCCAGTGGTCTTTAGAATACCCGTTGTACAAAGAATCCTCTAACACTTGTCCAAGAAACCCTAGGCATCATCGCCCTCTGTACCACTGAAAGTCGGAGGTTGAAGTCTACCAAACCTCTCCAGTCGATGTTGCTCATCATCAAGCATAACCATGGTTGGATGTGCCCCTGGTAACTAAAGTCTCGGCACAACCTGCTTAGGTGTGTGAGCAACAGGGGTCTAAGTGCCTCCCTCGGCCTGAGAAGTAGCTGCAGCCGTAGTAACTGACACCACCCGAGCCAGGCCACTGCACACTGCTGGAATCTAGGCTAGGGCTTCCTAAAGGCCTGGAATCACAATAGGCACAGTCGGTACCTGAGCTGGTGCTGCTAGAGCTTCCACAACTAGGACCCGATCCTAAACCAGGGCGGCTGGTGGATCGGTAGGTATTGCTCTATATGTTGTGCGGGCTACACCCCTGCCCCTACGACGGCCTCAACTGCGTCCTCGAACTTTAGTGGCCCCAACTGGTGGTACTGGTGGCCACCCATCCTGATCGGTAGCACGTGTCCTCACCATCTGTGAGAGAATAGAATAACATAAGTTTAGTACTAGAATCAATATATTCGCACGATAGGAATTTCAAGAATGTGAAATTTTTTCTAAAGGTTCTGCAGCCTCCCGAGGATAAGTACAAACATCTCCGTATCGATCTCCGATACTCTACTAAACTAGTTCATGACCTGTGAGACCTATGTAACTTAGGTTCTGATACCAACTTGTCACGACCCCAAATACCCCGGTCGTGATGGCGCTTATCACAGTACTAACTAAGCCAATCCAACATTTACCACATCGAGTTCTTTTTATAAAATATTTTTTTTAAATCGATTAAATCTCAAATCTTTCATGTAAAATATATAACAACACAAATATCAGAAACTAGTACCAAAATACACTAACACATCCCGAATCTGGTGTCACTAATCAAGAGCCTCTAAGTACAACCCAACATTGTGTAAATAATACATAATAAGTCTGAAAATACAAAATACTAAGATAGGAAGAAGGAAGGCAGGGCTGCGAACGTCGTGCAACTGCCTTGCGATCTCTAAATAAGACTCTGAGAGTGGTGAACGCTCTGACTCTGATGCTCAGGCACCTGGATCTGCACACAAGGTGCAGGGATTAATGTGAGTATGCCAACTCAGTAAGTAACTAAAGTAAATAAAGTCTGAGTGCAGTGACGAGCATTTAAAATCATATAAGAAATCTCAACATAAGTATCAAGTCAAATCTGCAGTTCAATAACCAATTATCTCGTAAAACTTCAGTTTCAATTAAAATCCTTTAAAGACATTTATTAAACACTTTTCAACAAAGGCTCAATATTAATGAGGAGTGAAAACGGAAGAATGTCATAAACAAGCCACTCGGGTAAGGTATCACTCGTAAGTATAGTTTCTCGGGCAAGTCTTTTAGTCGCTCGTCAATCAGTACTCACACTCAGCACTTCATCTCAATAGATATCTCTAATGATAATAACCTTTGTGGTGTGCAGCTCGATCCGTAAAATGTAGCCGACTACGCTCATTGGGGTGTGCAGACTCCGAAGAGGCTCCTACAGCCCAAGCGTCATATCGATGCGGTGTGCAGCCCGACCCAATACATATCGATGCAGCGTGCAACCCAATCCCCATAAATATCGCTACGGTGTGCAGCCCGATCCATTATATAAATATATAAATATATAATCCTCACCATAAGTTCCTCAACCTCATTCAGTCATTAACCTCACAACCACTCGGGCATGTTAGTGAAAATTAGGGAAACTCAACCCAAGCATTTTTCATATATTAAGAAGTAGAGTAATGAAACCGGATTAAACAATAAGAAGGTAAAACGTGACTAAGGATATGCTTTCTAATCAAATAGAGTGAGGAAAATGGTAAAAATACCCCTAAGGGTCTAAATAGGTCGGCACAACGGCCCCAAACATGGCATTCATCCCAAGTTAACAAACCAGTTTCTAAAAAAACATAGATATCTTATATAGTATATCAAAATATGCAACTATACAGTCGCTACGGGATGGACTAAGTTACAATTCCTACTGGTGCACACCCACACGCCCGTTGCCTAGCATGTGCACCATATCACTATCAAAACAATACGAGACTCCGGGGTTTCGTACCCTCAGGTCTAGATTTACAATCATTACTTACCTCAAACCGAGTGAAATACTACTCCGTACGCCCTTGCCTATCGACTCCGCCTCAACTTGCATATAATCTATCCAAAATCAGAATCATAACGTCAATATATGCTAAGGAAATGAAGCCCATGTGAAAAGAATCAAATTATATAAAAAATTCCGAAAATGGTCAAACCCGACCCTCGGACCCACATCTCGGAATCTGATAAAAATCACACCAATAGAATCCTTATTCTCCCACGAGTCCATACATACCAAAAATATCAAAATCTAACCACCGACGACCCTTTAAATCGCTAAATCAATGTCTCCAATTTCAAGCCTTAATCCCCCAATTTTTTCCTTAGTTTCCACTAATACCATGATCAAATAATGGAAAATGATCATAAACACAAGTAATGAAGCTTAAGAAGCTTACCCAACTGAAACCCTTTGAATATCTTGAAAAATCACTGCCCTAGCTCACTTCTCGTCTTCAAAATTGGAGAAACATAGCAAAATTGGGGAAGAGAGACTTTTTATATGTTCTGACCAACAATCTCGCATCTCTGGTCCATATCCGCATATGCGGACCGCTTCTACGACAAAATTAACCGTACCTATGGTTTCTCACTTAAGTCCAAACCTACGCATTTGTGCCCCAAGATTCGCACATGAGGGAACACATGTGTGGTAAATCTTCCGCTTACCCGGATGCCTCCACGCGCCTACGACCATCACACCTGAAATCCGCAATCTGCATGTGCAGAAACAACAGAAGCAGCAAATTTTTTGTTGCAAAACTCTAAGTCCAACTTTTCGACAACCATCCAAAATTATCCCTAGACCCTTGGATCTCAACCAAATGATCCAACATGTCACGTATCATTATTCAAACTTATACCAACCTTTAGAACACTCAAAATAACATCGAATCATCAAAGCACCCTTAGATTCAAGCCTACGATTTCCAAAACTTCTTAATTACACTTTCGATCATAAAGACTATCAGACCTCGTCCGAATAACCTGAACTTTTGCACACGTCCAAATGACACAAAAGACCCACTTCAATTTCAAGAATTCCATTTCGATCCCTATATCAAAATCTTCTCGACCAACCAAAAAATACCAAAATTCAAATTTCGCCAATTCAAGCCTAAATCTACCGAGAACCTCCAAAATACATTCTGATCATGCTCCTAAGTTCCAAATTACCTCACGAAGCTATCTGAATCATAAAAACTAAATTCCAAGATCATTTTCACACACATTAACTTTCGATTGACTTTTCCACCTAAAAGTCTAACTTAAGAAAGTAGAAGAAATGGGGGAAATGGAGCGGTAACTCATAAAATGACCGGCCGAGTCGTTACAATATTTGTCAATAGTGCCATCATATTTTATTTTTATTTTAAAGATCCATTTAGAACCCAACGATTTATTTTCAGGAAGACCAACCGATTTCCATGTATGGTTGTTCAATATGGATTCTATTTTACTATTGACTGCCTTTTTCCAAAATAATGGTTCCAAAGAAGACATAACTTCTTTAAATGTCTGAGGCTCATTCTCTAATAAGAAAGTCACAAAATCTAGTCCAAATAAAGTAGACGTTCTTTGACGTTTACTACATATTAGATCCTCCTGATTAAATGTACTTTCTTTTATTTCTTCCCGATGTTGTTTAGATCCTTCACCAATCGACTCACATTCATTTTTATATGGATATATATTTTCAAAGAACTCAGCATTATCTAATTCTATAATCGTATTATTATGAATATCAGGATTTTCGGATATATGAATCAGAAATCTATATGCTTTGCTATTGGTCACATCTACTTGGGATGCTTCATTGATGACAAAATGTTCAATGAAAATTCTGTTGGTAAAATTACTACTTTCAACATCATTATTAATTCGGTTTGTGCCTTCTGCAAGGAGATCATGGATAATCACTTGCAATTCCTGGACTTGGGTAATAACAGACTTCATCTACCAATTTGTAGTCCAAAAAATTTAGCGGCAATGAATTTCTTCAACCCCAAATCTTTAGTTTTGTATTTCTTTTCAAGCGTAGTCCAAAATTATTTTGATGTATTCACGCCACTGTAGATATTATACAAATAGTTCTCTAGTCCGCTAAGAACATAATTCTTGCATAAAAAATTAGAATGCTACCACACTTAAATCACGAGAAAGCCTTCATTCTCTGGAGTTTCTTTGGTCATAACAGGAACACCTTCCTTAAAGAACTTCTGCATACTTAAATTAGTCAAGTAGAATAACATCTTTGCTGCCACCGCTTGAAATCTAACCTAAATATTTTTGCGGGCTTCTCCTTCTTCTTGTCGACGCATTGACAGTCACCATCGGTACATCTTGGTTTCCATTATCATTAGTCATTTTTGTAAAATAATGACACAAGCAAACGTTAAAATCACATAGATGATAATCACCAACGGAGTAGAAAACCACAAAGATTTTAATCTCCAGAACAGTGAATAAACACAAATACAAAATACATTAAATTCTTTAAGCTTGTTAGTAAACCGTACTTGTAAAATAATTTTGGAGAAAATAAAATAACATAAACAGAAATATAAACGAAGCAAAAATTAATCCGAGCCTATTGAATTCACAGTGTTTCCTTAAAGAATTTAATCCCCTCTTAGTACCTAAGGTTATGGATTATTTTCTCTCTGGATAGAAGGAATTACACACTGGTGTAGTGGTACTTCAAATCCCAGTGTCTCGACGAACACAAAGTTCGGTAGCAAATCACACTTATTGTCGCTTTCTTTGAAGTTAAAATAATGCAAAAGGAGAAGAAAATCAGAAAATCGTATGGAAAATATGAGAGAACTTGTATTTATACCCAATGTTGGGCAAAAATCTGAAAATGTGCAACTCTTCAGAATGGTTGTTTATGCAAAATAGTAATGGCATAAATGTCATAACATAAATGGTTATTTACTCAACTATAAAGAGAAAATATTGAAGAGGATAGTTAATTTTCTTTTACAAAAATAGAAAATGGAAAAATGGAAACAGTTGTGTCACGACCCCAAATACCCCAGTCGTGATGGCGCATATCACAGTACTAGGCCAGCCCAAAACAACACGAACACTACAGAGATCATTTTTAAATTTACTTTTCTTAATATGTTAAGTCTCTATTCTTTCATTTTGCGATATCAAGAGAACTACGAGGAAAGAAGTACAAAAATACAATCAACACAGCCCGATGTTGGTGTCACTAGTCATGAGCCACTAAATACACTCAACATTGTCTACTCAATACAAATAAGTCTGAAATACAGAGTACTAGAATAGGAAGGAGAACGGCAAGACTGCGAACATCAGGCATCTATCTTGCTAGCTTAGATGAACCTGCCATCGAGCTCAGAGATATCTGGATCCGCATACAAGGTGCAGGGAGTAATGTGGGTACGCCAACTCAATAAGTAATAAAAGTAAATAATGACTGAGCAGTAAAAAATCATGTAAATCACGTCATATCACCACAATGGGCACAATATGTTTCCAAAATAGGATACAAATCAAGTCATCTCATTAAACTCCAATTTCAGTAAAATCCTTTGAAAAGTATCTTTCTAACAGTTTCAATGTAGTTCATAGTGGAAGTAAAGAAAAATAATAATTGCCCCCTCGGGAAAAAACGTAGTTCGTATACAGCCCCTTGGGAAGACATAAAGCATATACATCTCATAACAGAAAAAGTCTCAGAGGAGATAACAAAGCGAAATAAGATATTAAGTATCGAACATCTCGTAAAAAAGAAAGCTCCATTTTTTATGAAAATTGTTCAAAATATTAATTTAACATTTTCTATAGAGGCTCGGTATAAAGATGAGTGAAATAGGTAATTTAATCAACATATTCAATAGAGACTCACTTTAAGGAAGAGTGAAAATAGTAATTTCATAAAAACAAGCCCCACGAGCAAATCATCATGTGTATATTTGGACTCAAAGTGTAACAAAAGCTATATCTAAACCTTTTCTCACAGCACATGAATATATTTGGCCCTTGCCGTAAATTTAAACACGTTAAAAGTAAATGAACTTCGTTAAGCCAGATTTGAATGTCGTTATCTCACCTACTATTAAGGTCGGCAACTAGGTCGGGTTGGGCCCAGGATCGCAAGCTAAAAGGTTTGGCCCACAATTGATGGGCTATTGCGATCTCGTGGGCCAGTTTTACTGTTCAAACCGTTTGGACCGAGATCGTTCGGCTCGCCATGGGACATTATTCCACTTATTTTATCGGCCCGTTAGCTTTAAAAAAAAATAGTCGTTGGCTCTTCAAAAAAGAGTCATTTAACCCTAACTAATTTTTAACCCTAAACTTTATAGTGTACATATTTTCTTTTTGTGCTCATTCCATGGGGGGGGGGGGCGATTAAGAATGTTGACGTGTTTTTTATTGCAATAATAAAATTACAAAGTATTGATGTTTTGTCTAAAATTAAATTCAAAAATTAGTTTGTAATTTGTATGCAATTCGCAAGTCAAACGGTCCCAATAGATATTTTTAACAATTAGTTGTTGGACCGACGACCATAATCTGAAAACTTGTAAAATTAGGAGTTTAAATTTGAATTCAAAAACTAAGTTACAATTCTATAATAAAATTATAAGGCATTGCCTTAGGTGTTTTTTTTAACATCTTTTTTTTTTTCTATGTTGTATATAATTTTTAAAAAATCAGAAGAGAAAATTTTACATACCCGTTAGGCCTATTTAGCTTGTTTGGACAGCGAGTTCAGACTGTTTAACATTATTGATCAAGAAGAAAATCCAAAAGGAACTCGAATTTTATGTGCAATCGCTCAGCCGGGATCATGAGCTAGTGGGCCGAGTCTCGAGCTAGTTCCTACAAAAAGCACGTTTAACACGGGACCGTTTGAATCGTTTATTTAGGGACAGGGACAGCGGCACGAGACTACCCTGTTTGGCCCGTTTGAGGCCCGGCCCGACCCATTTGCCTCCCTTACCTACTACTTCATTTAGGTTGCTTTAAAATGATGAGCAACATTTGGTCCCTCATATTTTATCTACGCACCCTTTTATCGAAATCTTTAATTTTACTTTTCTTAAACAAGATGAAAAGAAAGTTTATTTCAGCAAACCTTCCAAAAAAAAAAGAGAAGAAAAAAATCAAAACAAACAAAAGAGGAAATGGAAATTAGGGATTTTCACTGAAATAGCGGGTCGTCTACACTATATATATGTGTGTAAAATAAAAAAATTCTTTTGCTTTTTAATATTTAAACTCATATTACTTTTAGTTTAAACAATCAAATCAACTGCTGTATAAGTTAATTCTTCTAGAAATTTTACGGAGGGAAAGGAAAAGTAATACGGAAAGAAGCAGATTCCCTAGTGATAAGCATGGTGGAAAATATCTAGATTACCAAAAATTTACGTATTTGTTTCATTATTTGATCGAGCCCTGACGTGACAGCTAAATATGGGTTAAATATTAAAATTCAAAAGTGATATTAAATTGGAAATGCAATTAAATTTTTGGAAAAAATAATTTAGAGTTCCAACACATGTCTTGGCAAAGCAGTAGGTCATCTACATTTTTAGAAAAAAAAAGGTACGCCGAGAATTCAATAATTCCAACAACAATTAATTAATATTAAGAAATTTAAAAACAGGTTATCTTTAAAAGGGAGAAAGTCAAAAGTATTGTAAAGACAAATACTTTTGTTCCCTTTTACTAGACTCTTATATTCGTTAATTTCCTTTTATTAGTTCATTTTAACAAATCAAAAGAGATTTGCTATTTTCTTTCAATATTTTCCTTAGTAGTAGTATTTACGGGTTAGTTTCACTCATGGTCATCCAACTTATCATTTATTTCACAAAAGTCACTTATCTATTTTTTATCACTTAAAAATCACTCAACTTTATCTTTGTAACTTAAAAGTCATTCTAGTTTAAAACCTATAAAATATCCAACATAATGACATGGCATTAAATTTAATTACAGTGCCATATAAGCTTAGATGACCATACCCATTTTAGATCCATTTCATCAATAATTCGATTTGACCCATAACACAAATGAATTTTAATATTTTGATCATTAGAAGGAAAGACGAGAATAATTATGTGCTAAAAATATCTTACTTTATTTGTTACGTAATAACTTTAATGTCACCACCTATAATTTCATTAAAAATATGAACATAACTAGCACAGAACCAATTTTTGCATCCTTCATGGCATTTTATAATTTTTCATGAAGTTAAAATACTACCATATCAATTTCACATAACATATAAATGTATCACTAACAAATGAATAAATATCTTGTGTCATTAGTCGTAAATGTACAATCAAAACTTAAAAGATAATTTCAAAAGACCTAATTTTTTAAAATTTCTTAGACTTATTTTTTTACAAATTAACCATAAAAATCAAATGGTCAAAATAATGATAACCCATTTTGGTTATAGGTCAAATCGGGCCGAGAAAATGATGGGTCTAACTTAGTTATGGTGTAGGATAAAATTCAAAAATAGCCAGATTTACCACTGGTCGTTGAAAAATAGTCAAGTTTCAAAAGTCATCGAAATTTAGCCACTTTAAATTTGAGCGAAAATACTGTTCAAAATCCAAAAAAATACGCCCGTAAATTTTACGGGAGTTCCAGCATAAGTACGCTTGAACTCCCGTAAATTTTACGGGAGTTCCAAGATAACTATGCTGGAACTCCCGCAAATTTTACGGGAGTTCAAGCATAATTATGTGTAATGATCCGACCCGTCTTCACAGGAGTTACCACCATGTTTTCTCCGTTTATGCTTCTATAGGTTTATATATATGTCTTTGGAGATTTTGAAGTAATTCGGATAGAGTTCGGGTAGAAATGAGACAATAAGTCTCTTTATAACTAATTAGTTTGGAAAATTCAACCGAATGTTGACTTACGAGTTAGAAGGCTCGTAATGAATTTCTGATGATTCTACTAGTTTCAGGGGATAATTTGTGACTTAAGAGCACAATCGGAATTGAATTTGGATGTCCGGTGTAGAATTAGGCTTGAATTGACTAAGGTTGGATTTTGGCGAATTCCGGTTGATAGGTGAGATTTTGATCCGAGGGCCGGAATGGAATTCCAAGAGTTTCTATAGCTTCGATATGTGATTTGTGATGTGTGTGCAAAATTTGAGGTCATTCGGACGTCGTTTGGTTGGGTTATTTATCGAATGCGTGTTTCGGAAGTTTTTGAAGAACTTAGGCTTGAATCCGATGTAAATTGATGATTTTAGTGTTGTTAGGTGTGTTTTGATGATTGGAACAAGTTGAATGATGTTTTGGGATTTACTTGTGCCTTTGGTTGAGGTCACGGGAGCCTCGGGTGTGTTTCGGGTTGTGATCACGCTCTTATTTGATGTTTCAACGTTGTATCTTTGGATATAAAGGGGTACCATATTGAACAAATGAGCTTCGAATACTGTTTTGAATGAAGCATTAGATTCGTATCGTAATTACGGACCCGTAGCAAAAAGAATCACCAAATTTGGACATCGTATGAGGATTTTATGGCTATTTTACTAAAGATGCCCAGATTTATAGGTTAATGACGAAATTGCCCATGACGGCGTATTAAAAATCTGCACTATTTGCAAATCTTAAAACCTACATATCTCCTTCATTATTAGGTCAAATTGAGTAATTCAAAAGCCTAAATTCATTAGAATTTCACAAGGAATCCATTGCGAACAGTAAAACACGTGAAAAGTATATCTATATTGAGCAGGTCGAGTTTTCTTCCAATTTTGGAACGGGAAGAAGCTTTTGTGGCGATTTTTAAGAGAGAATACGTGGGATTTCATCAGATAAGAGTTATTAGACTCGGATTATGTTGTTATGATGTAAAAACATAGATTAAACACTGAAAAATCAAGGATTTAAGGGGTAAAAATGGAGGTTAGGGTTTGAAACCTAAGAAAATGTAAAGTTAGTATTTGAGGGGTCAAACAGACTTCGATTTTGATAAACTTTATATGTACAGACTCGTGGAGAGACGAGGAACCCACTGGTATAATTTTTAGAATTGTTTTAGAAGTGCGCCCGGGGCTCGGGTTTTATCAACTTCGTCAATTTTAGTACTTTTCAAATAATTTTGATTGGGTTATGTTTCTTTGAACCATATTTATGCATTTGCTATGGTTTTGACTAGATTCGACGAGCGAGGAGGTCAATAGGAAAGGAAAAGGCATTGCGGATGAGTCTACGACCGGTTAGAAGTGAGTAGTTGGTATTAGAGCCTAGGTTTCTAGGCCTCGCGAGTCATGAGCCGGTTTAGTAGGCTCTCGTGGATCGGTACGTAGACGTCCGTATTTATCCTCGGGAGGCTAAATAACTTTTAGGAAACACTTCACTTTCTTGGAATTCTTATCGTACGTATTTGATTCAGCTTGAGATATAACTCTTGAAATTCCTTCCACACGTCTGTATGCGCACGCAAGCGTTCAGTAAAACATCTGCATCGATGGGTGGTGATTCGCTGATCGAGGGACGAGATGTAATCTCCGTGAGTTCACGTTGGGCCAGTCTGGAGGACTTGAGGCTGAATCTTCGCCTATGGCATGAGCACCGAGGTGCTGATTATGCGAGCTGGTATTATGAACTTATATGTTCAGTATTGTCCCTAACTGTGGGAATGTCGGCTAGATAGCTATGTGATGAATGTATTGGTGTTGTGTGTATATGACTTGGAAGTGTCGAAGAAGGACTGCTAGATAATAGCTGGACCATTAAGCGTTTGATTTCCCTTGTGGTTGGATGTGTTGCCTAGAGTTGTGGGTGCGTGGAGAATCTTTTCAGTTCCCCTAGTTGGGAGCGAAGTACATAGCACGTTGCAGGTTGAGTTCAGGGCTAGGAAGATTATATGACCGTGTAACGTATATGATTATGGAAGGCATGCTGAAATACTCAATCGAGGCGAAACAGGTGGGGTATCTCCTGCGGGGTGTCATTATGTGTATGTTAGAAGATCTCAGGTGTAATTGAAAGGTATTTTCTATGTGTCATGGTTGAAATAGGTGCAACACATGTCCATGTATCAATTTTGATAATATAATACATATAGTATTGAGATTAATGTTGTTGATATATATTGTGATATTTTGTTAAGTTGTAGCCGTGTTGTTATGATGGTGTTGGTGTTTCTCTGGCAGGTGGATAGGTCCAATTACAAAGGAAACTCTACCGAAAGTTTTGAAAAAATTTGGGACTTAGTAAAAATTTGGTCGCCTAGAGAGTAGGCTTAATTGTTGCGTGAATGAATGCAAGAATTGCAGAAGAGTTAAAATTTCCGATAATGCGTGTCTCCACAAGCTTGTGAAAGAGTGAGTTTAATCTCACCATGGTATTACGACATCAATAGAGTAGATGCGTTGTGATATATATGGCTTCGAGCTAATTCGGGGAAGTTGCTGTTGATTAGCTGATTGTACATTTATGTACTATGCTAGTTCTGATTTGATGCATGCTGGTGAACTAGTTCTGATTGTAGAAATTGAGCCGAGAACGGCACGAGTGAAGGAAATTTTCGACAAGATGTCAAGAGATTGGATGAGAAGGATGGAAGTTTCGATGGTTAAGATAAATTAGTATCGTCTTCAGCGTCACCTGAGACCGGTATTGTGTCTTGGTTAATGATTCTTGATTGGTCTTTAGCGTTAGTGAGATTGGTGGTTTGGAGGTGCGCTCCAGATATTATTGTGGTTGTGGGAGTGTGTTCCACTGGAAGATTTTATAAGTGTGACATGTTATCACCTGATTGATTAAATATGTAAACCAATTATGAAGGTTGTTCTTGTGTTCTATGAAGAAAATGGAAGTATCATGGACCTTTGAAAGGTTATTAGACTAGTTCAGTGTGATCAAAATTGGCTTGAAGTCGGTGGATAGATTTAATGTGAATAATGGCTCTACATCAGGCCAAATGTGTGCATTTTTGTAATGCGATCCTCATGGAGAAGTAGTTAGGTTGATATTTCATTATCAGATATTTCGCGTAGTGATGCATTGCAATGGGTGAGTTGTGAGACAGCTTGAAAAATTGCTACATGTTAAGAATCCACGTAGGAATGATGTTATATGAGCAACTTGGCTATTGAAATTTCGATTGTATATCGCGCCTCAGTTGTGCTTGAGTTTTGTAGTTATAATTCTATATAATCCTCAGAGGTGTTATTATGTACTTAGCAAGCATATGACCGATATTCGGCATTTTGTTGTAATGAGTAAATTTGGCTTGATGTGCATCTCCTTATGTGAGATATATGCGTGGATCGGGTGGCACGCCGCCATGGGTATGTTATCTGTATCGGGTTGCACGCCGCAGCAATGTGATATCGAGTATAGTTTTCTATATGCTGTCTTTGTATGCCTTGATTCCTGTTTTCAAAGAAAGTCGGTATTAATGCGTAGGATTTGATAATTCCTTCCGGAGATCGTTTTCCTTAGTACCACATTTGAATTGGTAGCCTATTGGCACATTGGGGCATCATATGCTACATTTAAATATGTCTGGAGTGGCTTATTTCCCGAGCAGTTCGTACTGGGTGAGACGAGATCATTGAATTCGAGATCAGTGTAATCTGAGTATATAAAGTAAAGTAAAGAGCTAAGACCATTGTTTGGTTCAGAATAAGGTGATAGTTCTTGCCAAGAGTATAAAACTAATGAATTGTTGCCCCGGCAGTGGCTAAGAATGTATATAGATCTCATCCGTCGTGTCAATATTGTAAGAATTTGCATAAGGCATGTGTATTTCATGCAGAGCATGAGATGTGTAGTGATTCCTTCTAAGCTATTAGATAAGAGAGTTTCAGATGATTAGGGAAGATGGCATTGCTAAGTGGAAGCGATTTGACGCTAGTATATATTTCAGAAAAAGGTAATGTGATCAAACTGATTATATTTCAGTAGTGTTGCGGCATGTTCTTGTTGGATCCACTAGTGGTATTCATGTTTGATTGGTAGCACAGGTAAATATTAATTATCTGTTGTGGAATGATTAGGTATCAAATGGGTGCATGTATTCGCACGGTGGAAACTGGGATCATGTATGATGATTTGTTTGTTATATGGAGTTCTAATATACAGGCTATGTTGTGGTGATGGATCTTTATTCGCCGATATGTTATATTGTGGATGTGATGTTGGAATTTGAACTGGTTATTGTAGTGTTGGGTGATTTTGAACTAGTGCATTAGTGGCTATGCTAAAAATGCCACGGGTTAAGTGGTGAAGTGCGTTAGAATATGTTTTAGCAGAATGATTTATATTTCAAAGAACCAGCGGACAGCTGGGAAGGAGTACTTTCTTAATTGGGCATTTGTGATAGATGTCAGTGTAGAGGTTGCTATTATTGATCCCGTCCCGTTATTAAGGGACTTTTCGGATGCGTTTCATGTGGCCGGGCTTGTAATCGGGTGAGATTGTGGATTTCAGTATTTATTTGGTGCCTTCGGTAGGAGTTATAAAACGGAAAAGGAGCAGCTTCGGGCTTCTTGGTATTGAGTTCGTTGGCAGGCCAATATGGCTACACATTAAGCTTGAGTTAGCTTGGTTGACCCTGAGTTGTACTATTGAGGAATAGGTTTAGTCTATCGTTATTGAGCTTGTTAGAGATCTGAGGAAAGCTATGAGTTATTTTTCGATGTTGTGAGACATTGTGATTTGTTAGTTATGGGCACATGTGGTACGATTTCATTGAGAATTCATAGAGAATGTCGAGCGGGAAGAGTAATTGAGTGTTGCTCGGTGTATGGAGCATTGGTTATGGTCTATTGGGTTGCGTGTTGTGTGTTCTCTGTTTCATTGTGGTGTAATGAATTGCGTTAGTTTCAGACATCAAATGTGTATGGTTGTTGATAACGTCCATTTCCACCGCTAAAAAGCAATAGACACGGTCGTATGCAATATATTTACCCAACTATGAGTCGGGGTCGAATCCCACAGAGAACAATATGTAGGCGATTAGGAATGCAAGAAAATTATCGCTAGTCGCGCTAAGCCAAACACTTAAGATTTTGGGTTTTGGAAAATGTTTATATCTAAATGCGGAAATGTAAACTAACCTAGAAAGCAAATAAAATGATCAATGGCTACAAGTATGAATGCATCGGGAATTACACTCAAGTAACGATCCAATGTATTTCATGATTTTACAAATATGAGTGAGTTTATGTTAATTAGCCACGGATAATAATTCTTAATTAGCTTCTTCCGAAGACTAACAAGACTTCCTAATTGAATTATTCCTAATCGCAATTAGAAGATTAAGCGCACCCGATAGGCTACAAGTAGTTCAATCCTATCCCTAGGTTGAATCTATAAAGTGAGGGTTAACGCCTCAAGTTCTTGTTAATTAATCTTTCCCAACTTCGAATTATCTTTCCCAAAATTAATTCAAAGTAAATGGGCGAGTCCTAGAGTTAGCTAATCTCTTTGGAAACATTAAAGAACAAGAATAATTAAAGTAACAATAACTCAATTCATAAATATATAAAAATCATTCAATGCATAAGCACAACAAGGTATTTAATCCACACTTTAAATATGAATATTCCCATAAACAAGATTCAAGTGTTGGAAATAAATACTACACACTTAGATATACAATACAAAGCAAGGAAATAAAGAAATAAACATAAATGGGTAAGAAATCCTTAACCACAAGCTTTAATCTTCAAGACCCAAGTGTATTTGCAAAACCCTAGCCTTCAAACTTGTTCTCTCTAAGCCAAAAATATGTCCAAGATGCCAAAGATAGTTAAAAATGAAGATAATCGGGTATTAAATGATTTGGGGATCAATAGGTGTGAAATTCCATAATAGCCCATGACTGAAGCCCGTACTTCGCAATTGCGAACAAAGTTTGCAATTACCAAATATGCCAGGATAAGCCTATGTTCGCAATTCCCAACAAAACTTCGCATTTGCGAAGTTGCCCTTAATTACACAGTGTTCGCAAATGCGAATATATACTCGCATTTGCGAAACTTCCCCTTTTACTGCACAGTTCGCAATTGCGAACTATCCTTCGCAATTGCGAAGAATTCCAATTCCTGCTAATGTCGCAATTGCGAACGATTCTTCGCAATTGCGAAGGTATCCTCTTTAAGCCTGTCTTCGCATTTACGATGAATATTTCGCATTTGCGAAGCATGAATACACTGCCCAAATTTTCTTCTCTTTTTGGCTTCTTTTACCTTGTTTTCACTTGGTTTCTTCACCATTACTTCTAAATCACATTCAACCTGTAGAATAGAAGTAAATAACATTAAATACATGATTTTATCACTTCAAACATAGCAAATGTCGACATTTAAAGGCAAGGTAAGTTGGTATTTTACCAACTTATCACACCCCCAAACTTGAACTATTGCTTGTCCTCAAGCAATGGAAACGATAAAATCTCCTCACAAGTGACTAAATCAACCTCATATCCTCAACACACCAAGCCAATTAAAAAGAAAGTCTACTTTAATTACAAAAACATGACTTCGATTGGTACCAACAATTAATCCAAAGCATATGAATTATTGAGCATTTCACATAAACTTCATTACACTTCCATTGCTCCAACACTAATGCAAATCAAAGTAGCAACCAAGTCATGACACTAAAGCTTCAAAATTTTCCTCTATATCACAATCAACTTTCTTTAATCATTCTTATCAATTGAAAATGAGATTAGATTCACAACTAAATTTTCATGTGCCCTTACTTTCAAGAGAGGATCCCACACTCATAAATTTCAATTTAAATTAAAATTGGGATATCAAATGGAAAGAATTAACTCACTCTCAAAAAGATGTTCAAATGCATACAAGTAGTACCATAGGCTTGCCCTTTATGTATTCCTCCACTAATGTAGACAACTTGATTCAAAATCAATTAGGACTTAAAAGGTTGTAGTTTAGGCATTTGGTTAAGGTAAGACAAAATTTTGGTTAAAGTGACTTAGAACTTCCCAAAGCACTACAATATCAAAATTAAATTCCACTTCCTTCAAAGATATTTTCCACCCTTGTTTCACTTTTCAATCCACACCTAATCTTTTATTCACAACTTTTATCAATATAATATATATATATATATATATATATATATATATATATATATATATATATATATTCACAATCCAATTCACCAATTCTTTTACATACCTTTCACCTTCTCAAATCAATTCCATATCACAACTTTCCCAACTTTCACCCCCAAACTTAGGCTTTTAGCCTACATAAACACTTTCAATGTACTTTAGGGAAGTAGGGTGCCAAAAGATATATCATTTAGGTTTAAGCATGTAACATGGTTGCCAAAGAATAAGGTTAAAGGCTCAAAATTGGTTGACTAGGGAAAATATTTAAGGGTAGGAAATATAAAATATACTAACAATCCAAGGAAAGCCTAATATCATTTTTTTTTAAATTAAGTTAGTCTATAATTTCGCCTCAAAACACATTCCGGGCAAGTTCTAGACCACAAGTACTACAAAAGAACTTACAAATAAATCTCACCACACCGGCACATGAAAAATCAAATGGAATACAAATCCAAAATCCAATTAACACAAATGACTTAAGAAGGTTATATAGCATACAAGAAGCTATTTAGTGAATTAAAGAGCCAAAAATTGAATCTAAAAGGTCATGACATTTTCTTACTTCAATTGTTATCTTTTTCACCAACCAAATATTCATATGTATTGGTTTAAAATATGTTGGTACCAAGCAAGTCACATTTTTATAAATGGGCACCAATTTTAACTCAAACCATTTATTTACCCAAATTAACAAAAACTAAATCTAACCACAAAACTTACTTCTTATAATTTATTTCTATAATTACCCGGTTCAAGAAAAGAAAAAAATATATTGCATCCTTGGAAAAAGAACCGTGGTATAAAGAAAACCAAGGATATGGCCACTAATATCAAATATAACAAAATAAAAAAAAATATGGAAAAAGAAAATAAACAACAAAAACAATGAAAAAGCTAATGAACATCACATACTAAACATAATATTTTCATTATACTAATATCACACATGATAAAAAAAAAATAATAGTACTAGTCTGCCAAATATCCAAAAAACTAAAAAATAACTATAGCATTTCTACAAGAAGCTACCCCCAACAATAGATATTGCATTGTCCCCAATGCAACTAAACATGATATAATAAAAGATGGTTGAAAGTGCTCCCTGTATTATGCATCAACTGCTCTCATCACTCTCTGTCTCGGACTCATCATCCTCTTCTTCTTCTTCAGGCCACTCTGCTGGAATATCATCAGGATCCACAGCTCTGCTCGATGGTGGAAGGTCCTGAGGCTTAAGGACTTTCAATATGCCTTTCACACCTTTCCACATGCGAGTAAAGAATTTATCCCTCTTCTTCTCCCGCTTCACCATTTTAGTGTGTGACTCTTCCAATTTTGTATGAGAAGTACTCAGCTCACCATGCTTCTTTGCCAACTCCGTGTATGCTTTTTCCAAAGCCTCGAGGTGATCTCCCTGTTTCCTTTGATCGTCAATGTATTTCTGGAATTCTTTCTTGGAAATATTAACAGATCCCTCAGATGTCTCCCCAGGTCCCTGAGGAAGGCCAGAAACAAGCTCACGAATAACTCTCATTTCTTCGCTAATCACCGCAAATGGTCCTCCAGCTGATGAAGATGGCATACTACTCTGATAGGATGAAACTAATTTCCTTTTCTTCTGCTTCACTGCTCCTCCATCTCCCCTTTTCTTCAATGGATGTATGGGCTTCCCAGGATCTACCCAGTTGTCTCCAGGAGCTTCCTCCACCCCAGCAAGCTGACATAATTCAATGATAAGTGATGGAAATATCAGAGAAGGGCTGTTTTGAAGCCTGTACTCTCTCAGTTCATTGATGAAGATCTCGCCCACATTGAGTTGGATGTCATCGAGAATGCAAGCTATCATTTGAGCTCGAGTAACGGGGATGTTCCAAATGTTTGACACCGGTGAGATGCGACTGCATATAATGGCCAGCCATATCTTCGCCTCCGCGGTGAATTCTTTTGAGGTGATCCCTCTTTTTTCAGTAGCCCATGAAACATCTGCACCCGGACAAAGCTTTGACATAAGCCATTCTCCTGAAGCACAATCTTTCTCTTTGAATGGACCCATGTCATGGTTTTGCAAATGATAGAAAGCATTTATATCTTCAGCTCCGAATCGTACTACCTTGCCTCGAATTCTCATCTGTGGCTTCTTCAACCTGATAGCCGGGAGATTTGCGTAAAATTCCCTCACCCATTATTCATTTGCTCGGCAAGGTTCGGGGGCAAAACAGTTCCATCCCATTGCTACCAGCCTTCGATGGAATTCTGGAAGGCGTTCCTTGAACATTTTCCATCTCTATGCCACTCTCTGGGAGTAACTTCTTTGAAATCAGCTCAGCATAGTATCTTTCTTGGCATTCTACTGATAGAAATCGATGTTGATCAAATGCCTGCTCCTCCTCCACCGGGTTGTCACTTGAGGATCCTTCGAAATTTTCACTCATTGTTGAATTATAGTACCTGTCACAAGTGGCAAAAGTGAAAACATGCCATGGCGATGAAGAATGGTGCAAAATGAAGTAAACATGCCAAAATAATGATCGGACAGTCAAAACTCAACCTTAGAAAAAGTTCCAGAATTTTAAAAATTTGAAATGTTGGCTGCAGATGTCGCAATTCCCATACTTTCTTCGCAATTGCGAATAAAGCAGGGCTGGGAATTGCGAAGGTTTTGTCGCAAATGCGAAGGAAACAGGACTGGGATTATTCGCAATTGCGACTTTTACTTCGCAAATGCGAAGTCATACGCAACCTCAATTTCTCGCAATTGCGAACTTTCTTCGCAAATGCGAAGTCATCAGCAATCCCCACCTTTCGCAATTGCGAAAATTACTTCGCAAATGCGAAGTATCGTCAACATCCAGTGTTTGTTTCACAGAACAGTTTTCTTTGGCAGAAATTTTTTCAATTCAAACATTTTAATTGAACCCAACCATAAACAACATCATATCTCATGTATTTTACTTCATATACAACTACAAATCGAAAATTTCGATGGTTTTGGCCACGAATTTCATTCGTGTTTTACATCGAACACATTAAAAGCGCATAATGCTTCACATATATTTGGGTACTCAGACTTCCCCAAACTTTGCCATGAATGAACACATTCACTCTCAACCAAACCTCACCTAGAAATCAAAATGAATTTCAATTTTTTTTTACAAATTGGGGTTAAGAACAATTTCTAACTATTTTGATTTTTAGGGTACCATAATGCCAACAAAAGCCACAAGAAATTTGAAGATGAAGAAGAAGTAAGCGTAAAGATTACACTTTCATACCTGATTCTCTTCAAAGGGGAATGAAATTTGATGGATTTTCAGTAGTGAGAGAGAGAGAAACCTTTGGAGTATTTTATGAAATTGTGTTTTAAAAATAAAATGAGCCCTATTCGACTTGTACACTGCAGATGTCGCAATTGCGAATTTCCCTGCGCAATTGCGAAGGAAGTTATTTTGCCTTTCGTCGCAAATGCGAGCATTTTTTCGCAAATGCGAACTCTACTCTGTATTTTCCAAACAGCTACTGGTTTGTGACTGTCCGGATACCTCGACCTGCTCAAATCAACTCCAAAAAATCTGAAACTTGGCAGATTAGTTAAAAACATTATTCTAAGATATTACAAAAAAAAAATTTCAAAAAAAATGATGAAAAATTTTGAAAAACGACTAAAAAATTTTGAAAACGATGGGTTGCCTCCCACCAAGCGCCGCATTTAATGTCGTGGCACGACACAAACAACATTACCACTTTTCTCGCCACTTGGATGATATGAATTGGGCCCCTAGCTTGGAATCAAGCTTATGACCACGAGCAATGGGGGTGGTAATTGGATGTTCGAGCCAATGCTTAAAATTTTCATTTTGCACTTCTTGGCTTTCAAGTGAGGAATGTCGTTTTGATTTCTTGCCTCCTCAAACTGTAAAATGTATGGCCAAAGTTGTTCCTCCTCGCATTCCTTCATTGATTCATGTGGTTCAACTCCCGTGTCACCACACAATTCCAAGGTTGAAAAATGTTTGGAATGTGACTTTAAGCCCGCACTTTGCAATTCTTCTATGTTGACATTCTCTTTTTCCCCCGGATTAGAGTCAACAACAACCACTTTAGCATTTACACCGGTTGACTCAAATTCCATGTTTTTGCTGGCATCAACAATACTCATTGAGTTGCTTGGCGGATGTTCATCCATTTGTAAGTGCAATCCTTGGAGTTCAAAATCATTTTGGAGACTAGTCTCCAAGAGATGTTCCAAGGCATTTTGCTCCTTATTTCCTTCTTCAAGTAGACACTCAAACATGAGTTTGAACTCCCCACTTTGGCCATGCTCCACTTCTTCCAATTCCATAGCCCTATGATTCTTGCCAAAACGAGTAGGATCATCATAGTGGGGGCTTGGGGAAGGGATTAACAAATAAGCACAATCATCCCAATGACCATTTTGGAAACCACACTTACCACAAATACTCCACTCATGGGTTTGGACTTGTGCGCACAATCCACCCCCGGGAGAATTTAAACAATTTTGCCATGAGTGTGGTCCTCCACAATAAGGACAAGGATCATCAAAATATGAACAACTACCATCCGACCAATTTTCGTGATATGATGCCATTTTTTTTTTAAAATTAAGAAAATAAACAAGAAACAAACACTAAAAATAGACCCAAGGTAAGAAAAATAATTACACAAATATTCACAAGTTTGGACCAAAGCACTTTCGCTTACTTCTCAAACAACCTAAATTACGCCAAATTGTTCCCCGGCAACGGCGCCATTTTTGATAACGTCCATTTCCACCGCTAAAAAGCAATAGACACGATCGTATGCAATATATTTACCCAACTATGAGTCGGGATCGAATCCCACAGAGAACAATATGTAGGCGATTAGGAATGCAAGAAAATTATCGCTAGTCGCGCTAAGCCAAACACTTAAGATTATGGGTTTTGGAAAATGTTTATATCTAAATGCGGAAATGTAAACTAACCTAGAAAGCAAATAAAATGATCAATGGCTACAAGTATGAATGCATCGGGAATTACACTCAAGTAACGATCCAATGTATTTCATGATTTTACAAATATGAGTGAGTTTATGTTAATTAGCCACGGATAATAATTCTTAATTAGCTTCTTCCGAAGACTAACAAGACTTCCTAATTGAATTATTCCTAATCACAATTAGAAGATTAAGCGCACCCGGACAAGTAGTTCAATCCTATCCCTAGGTTGAATCTATAAAGTGAGGGTTAACGCCTCAAGTTCTTGTTAATTAATCTTTCCCAACTTCGAATTATCTTTCCCAAAATTAATTCAAAGTAAATGGGCGAGTCCTAGAGTTAGCTAATCTCTTTGGAAACATTAAAGAACAAGAATAATTAAAGTAACAATAACTCAATTCATAAATATATAAAAATCATTCAATGCATAAGCACAACAAGGTATTTAATCCACACTTTAAATATGAATATTCCCATAAACAAGATTCAAGTGTTGGAAATAAATACTACACACTTAGATATACAATACAAAGCAAGGAAATGAAGAAATAAACATAAATGGGTAAGAAATCCTTAACCACAAGATTTAATCTTCAAGACCCAAGTGTATTTGCAAAACCCTAGCCTTCAAACTTGTTCTCTCTAAGCCAAAAATATGTCCAAGATGCCAAAGATAGTTAAAAATGAAGATAATCGGGTATTAAATGATTTGGGGATCAATAGGTGTGAAATTCCATAATAGCCCATGACTGAAGCCCGTACTTCGCAATTGCGAACAAAGTTCGCAATTACCAAATATGCCCAGATAAGCCTATGTTCGCAATTCCCAACAAAACTTCGCATTTGCGAAGTTGCCCTTAATTACACAGTGTTCGCAAATGCGAATATATACTCGCATTTGCGAAACTTCCCCTTTTACTGCACAGTTCGCAATTGCGAACTATCCTTCGCAATTGCGAAGAATTCCAATTCCTGCTAATGTCGCAATTGCGAACGATTCTTCGCAATTGCGAAGGTATCCTCTTTAAGCCTGTCTTCGCATTTACGATGAATATTTCGCATTTGCGAAGCATGAATACACTGCCCAGATTTTCTTCTCTTTTTGGCTTCTTTTACCTTGTTTTCACTTGGTTTCTTCACCATTACTTCTAAATCACATTCAACCTGTAGAATAGAAGTAAATAACATTAAATACATGATTTTATCACTTCAAACATAGCAAATGTCAACATTTAAAGGCAAGGTAAGTTGGTATTTTACCAACTTATCAGTTGTTGATTTTGATCATAGCGGCTTGAGGTGCTTCAAGTGTAACGATGTTGAGATAGGATCGCGCATTGCAGCGAAGCTACGTGAGTTATGATCTTTTAGAGTAGATTCAGGCATTTTATTTTTATGATGTGAGACGGGGTCTCAACCTTGTATTGTAATGGCATTGATGAGTTTGAGGTACAAATCTTTCGATTGAGTCATTTGTTATGATATGAGTGTTTAGATCGTTTCTTACTGGTGCGTGTATTATGCAAGATGTGGTTTAAACTTGTATTGAGGTATCATATCATCATAGTGATGTCGGATTCGAGGTGATCGTTGGGTTCATTAATGAATACGGATAGATTTGATCTCAGCTTGTTAGGAAGATAATATCGAGGTTTGACCCCGTATCTGTTGTGATATCAGTTAAGGGAAGTGGTTTAATGAATGATTGATCTGAGAGATGATTACGGTTTATAGAGTGTTTTATTCATCGTTGGCAGTATAGGAAAGTGTGGAAATAAGTCTCTAGATAATAAGAGGTTCTCTTCCGGTAATTGGTTGCTGAGGACAACTGTTGTGAATAGAAGTTTTGATTCCAAATGTTTGGTTTAGGTGGTATATCATATGTTTTCACCTGAGGGTGCAAGTATGGGTATTACAGCTGGTTCGGGCTTACTCTGAATTCAGATGTGAATTTCTGATATTGTCCCTGATTTTCGGAAAGTACGACGTGGTTCTATGGTTTGGTTTATAGATTAGATAAACTATGAAAGTTAGGCTGTATTATGTTATCGGTGCTATGCGAGATAGGGTGACGAGGGAACACCCCGGGTATATGGTTAGTAAGATCATTCAGCTATTGGTTGTCTTCCAGAACGACTCTCGATACGCTCGCGGACGAGCGTTAGTTTAAGTTGGGGAGGATGTAACGACCCGCCCCGTCGTCACGGGAGTTACCACCCTATTTTCTCGTTTTATGCTTCTATAGGTTTTATTATATGTTTTTGGAGAATTTGAAGTAATTCGGATAGAGTTTCGGGTCGAAATGAGACAATAAGTCTCTTTATGACAAGGTTAGTTTGAAAAATTCAACCAAATGTTGACTTACGAGTTAGAAGACTCGGAATGTATTTACGATGATTCTACTAGTTTCGGGGGATGATTTGTGACTTAGGAGCACAATCGAAGTTGAATTTGGAGGTCCGGTATAGAATTAGGCTTGAATTGACTAAGTTTGGATTTTGGCAAATTCCGGTTGATAGGTGAGATTTTGATCCGAGGGTCGGAATAGAATTATGAGAGTTTCTGTAGCTTCGATATGTGATTTTTGATGTGTGTGCAAAATTTAAGGTCATTCGGACGTCGTTTGGTTGGGTTTTCGATCGAAAGCGTGTTTCGAAATTTTTTGAAGAACTTAGGCTTGAATTTGATGTGAATTGATGATTTCAGTGTTGTTAGGTGTGTATTTATGATTGGAACAAGTTTGTATGATGTTTTGGAATATTTTGGTGCCTTTGGTTGAGGTCCCATGAGCCTCGGGTGTGTTTCGGGTTGTGATCACGCTCTTATTTGATGTTTCAATGTCGTATCTTTGGACATAAAGGGGTACTATAATTACGGACCCGTAGCAAAAAGAATAACCAAATTCGGACATCGTATGGTGATTTTATGGCTATTTTACTAAAGATGCCCAGATTTTTAGGTTAATGACGAAATTGCCCATGACGACATATTAAAAACCTGCACTATTTGCAAATCTTAAAACCTACATATCTCCTTCATTATATGGTCAAATTGAGTTATTCAAAAGCCTAAATTCATTAGAATTTCACAAGGAACCCATTGGGAACAGTAAAACACGTGAAAAGTATACCTATATTGAGCAGGTCGAGTTTTCTTTCAATTTTGAAACGGGAAGAAGCTTTTGAGGTGATTTTTAAGAGAGAATTCGTGGGATTTCACCAGGTAAGAGTTCTTAGACTTGGATTATGTTGTTATGACGTAAAAACATAGATTAAACACTGAAAAACCAAGGATTTAAGGGGTAAAAATGGAGGTTAGGGCTTGAAACCTAAGAAAGTGTAAAGTTAGAATTTGAGGGGTCAAACGGACTCCGATTTTGATAAACTTTATATGTACGGACTCGCGGAGAGAAGAAGAACCCGCTGGTATGATTTTCAGAATTTTTCGAGAAGTGGCCCGGGGCTCGGGTTTTACCAACTTCGTCAATTTTAGTACTTTTCGAGTAATTTTGATTGAGTTATGTTTCTTTGACTCATATTTATATATTTGCTGTGGTTTTGACTAGATTCGACGCGCGAGGAGGTCAATACGAAAATAAAATGCGCTGTGGACGAGTCTACGACCGGTTAGAGGTGAGTAGTTGGTATATATGATGGTCTGAGGGTTTGAAACCCCGGCTTATCACATTGTGACGCTATTTAGGGCGTAAATCGCATCCCATGGCAGGTGCAAGATTGGTTATGGCTGGGGATTGTGACTTGGTTCATCCCGAACAAGAATAAAAACTATATTGGCGATTGAAACGCACTATGTGATGAATATATATGGGCTTTATGCCATGATTGGGGCCTTGTGCCGACTTGTAGTACCCTTAGGAGATAGTTATCTATGTGATAGCACGATTTGTAAAATCATTGATATCACTATTATGAAATTCTAAGTCACCTGTTCTTGAAAAAAATTAATAAACTAAAGTATTTTTCCTTGTTAATGAATTGGAAACTGGAAGTAAATGAATTGAACTGTTATGTGACTCATATGCATGTTGTGAACTGAGTATGGATCAGACTGCACGTTGCAGTGGATGATATGAATATTGCGCTTGGGCTGAAGGAGCCCCTCCGGAGTCTGTACACACCCCCAGTGAGCGCCGTCGACGTTAAATGGATTGGGTTACGCGCCGTAGTGGTCATGTGCATTGAGTTGCATTCACGCATTGTTATTTATTTGTGTTATCTATAGTTTGTTGTTGTTGTTAGTTCGTAGTAGGTAGCGGACTGTTAGACATAGCTTTACTCTATGGTATTTTGTAGATTTCTTGCTTTTAGCTATTTTATATACTTTTTACTCACTGAGTACTTAGTACTCACCCCTACTCCCTGCACCTTTGTGTGCAGATTCAGGTACACAGGAGATTTAGCCGAGAAGATCAGTCTTATTCAGAGTTTATCCGAAGTTGCTGAGGTAGCTGCTGGTGTTCGCAGGACCTGGCTTCTCTTCTTATTCAGTTTATTTACTTATATACTTTGAGACTTGAGTATTTCGTTCAGATATTCTTACTATTATTCAATTTTTCTTAGAGGCTCTAGACTCGTGACCTTAGATCCTTTGGGAGTGTTATTATCAGTGTTCGCACTTCTCTGTATTTTCATTCTACTATTATTATTGGAGTATTATTATAAACTCTCATATTCTCCTTGAATTTGTCCTTATGGGACTTGTTGTTAAATATGAAACAGTTGTTGGTCTGGCTTGCCTAGCTTTAGGGTTGGGCGCCATCACGACCGGGTTTGGGTCGTGACATTATGCTGGAACTCCCTCAAATTTTACGGGAGTTCCAACAAGTATAATTGTCTAGTATAATATATTGGAGTTTGGAGCATTGGTGCTCCAATTTCCCGCAAATTTTACAGGAGTTAGCAAAGTATACCGGTCCAGCATAATATGCTGGAGTCGTACACAAATGCACCAGAACTCTCGTATATTATATTGGACCGGTCCCTGTTGCAGCAAAATAGTGGCTATTTTTCATTGACTTGGTAAATGGTAGCTATTTTTTATTGACAAGTGTGAAAACTAGTTATACCATAATATTTTAACACTATTTAAGCTTATGTGGCATTAATATTTTGATTTTTAAATTAAATTTAATGCCATGTCATATTTTTTATTGGATATTTTGTAGATTTTGAACAAGAATAAATTTTAAGTTATAAAAGTAAAGTTGAGTGACTTTTATGTGATAAATAATTGATAAGTGACTTTTGTGAAATATAGAGTTATTTGGATGACCTTCAATGAAATTAACCCTAGTATTTACTTACACTTTTAAAATTAGTTAGAGTTTTAACTTTAATAATTTCTAAAAAAAATAATTTAGCAATAAAGCTCACTTTCAGGTTTTTCCACCGGGAGTTGGTACCTTCCGCTCTCCTGTCTATTTGTACACTTTTTTGTATTATACCTAGCATCCTGTATGGTTTACTCTATGGCTATCGAGTTAGTACCCTTTTCGTATTCTGCTAAGGTTCGTCTATTCGTCTCTTATAGTGGCCGTGTCGGGGGATGGTAGTGTAAGGTCATGTCCTCGGGGGGAGGGGGTAAGTAAGGGGCAGGGAGCGGTTATGTGGATGGGACGGGAGGCAAAGGTGGGAAGGGGATAGCGGGAGCTCATAGATTGAGGATTGGGTCGTGGAACATTTGCACACTGACGGGTAAGTCCATTGAGTTGACGAAGATTCTTCAGAAGAGGAGGGTTAGCATAGCTTGTGTGCAGGAGTCTAGGTGGGTAGGGTCAAGGGCGAGGAATGTTAACGGGTTTCCGTTGTGGTATTCTAGGGTCGTGAGGGTAAGAATGGAGTGGGAATCTTGGTGGATAGGGATCTTAGGGAGTTCGTAGTTGAGGTTAGGCGAGTGAATGATAGGTTAATATCTATTAAGTTGGTTATTGGTGAATGCGTCCTTAATGTCATCAGCGCTTACGCGCTGCAAGCAGGCCTTGAGAAGGAGGTCAAGAGGTGTTTTTGGGAGGGCTTGGACAAGTTGGTGAGTAGTATTCCCCACTCGGAGAAGTTAGTTATTGGAGGGGACTTTAATGGTCATATTAGGGTTGTTGCCGGTGGTTATCGCGAGGTGCATGGTGGCTTTGGTTTTGGGGTTAGAAACGAAGGAGGCACTTCGCTGCTTGATTTCACTAGGGCTTTCGACCTTTTGATTGCGAACTCGTCATTTCCAAAGAGGGAGGAGCATTTGGTTACATTCAAAAGTTCGGCGGCAAGGACTAATATTGATTACCTCCTCCTCAGAAGGAGCGATAGAAGGTTGTGCAGGGACTGCAAGGTTATTCCGGGAGAGTCCCTCTCTACTCCATATAGGCTCCTAGTGATGGATGCCAGTCTCTGGGTAAAGAGGAAGAGGAGTGGTGCTCGGGGCCGACCGCGGATTAGATGGGGATCTTTGACAAATGAGAAAGCCCAGGAGCTAGAAATAAGGTTAGTTGATGGTGGAGCTTGGAGAAGTGTTGGGGATGCGGACACAATGTGGTCAGAGATGGCAAACTTGGTTAGGGAGGCAGCGCGGGTAGTGTTTGGGTTAGCAAAGGGCTATTCAGGCAGACATCAGGGCGACTGGTGGTGGAACGATATAGTCCAAGGAAAAGTGGAGGCGTTTGCCAAGCTGGCAGAGAGTACGAGGGAAGAAAAGAGGAGACTAAATAGGGAGAGCTACAAGGTGGCGAGGAGGGAAATGAAGCTGGCGGTCACGGAAGCTAAAAATACGGCGTTTGGTCATATGTACGAGGAATTGGGGGAGAAAGGCGGGGGCAGGAAGTTATTCTATTTAGCTAAAGTGAGAGAGAGGAAGGCTCAGGATCTAGACCAAGTTAGGTGCATCAAGGACGAGGAAGGCAGAGTTCTGATGGGGGAGTCTAGAGTCAAGCAGAGGTGGCAGTTGTACCTTTGAGACCTTGGGTACTGCAAGCGCATTAGGGTAGAGGAGGTTGTGGGGGCTTTGTGTAGGATGAGTAGGGGTCGAGCGACCGGGCCAGATGAGATCCCGGTGGAGTTCTAGAAAGGCGTGGGTAGGACAGGTGTGGAGTGGTTGACTAGATTGTTCAATGTGATCTTCAGGTCTAAGAGGATGCCGGAGGAGTGGAGGTGGAGTACAGCCGTGCCCCTGTATAAGAACAAAGGGGATATCCATTGTTGTAACAACTATATGAGCATCAAATTACTAAGTCACACCATGGAAGTCTGGGAGCGGGTGATTGAGGCGAGGGTGAGGGGGATGACGTCCATATCTGTCAACCAGTTCGGTTCGGGCCGCTCCACTACGGAAGCTATCCACCTTGTCAGGAGATTGGTGTAACAGTTCAGGGATAAGAAGAAAAACCTGCACATGGTGTTTATTGACTTGGTGAAGGCGTATGACACGGTCCCATTGGAGGTGTTATGGAGGTGTCTGGTTGCGAAGAGCGCGCCGGAAGCCTACATCAGATCAATCAAGGACATGTACGATGGAGCGAAGTCTAGGGTTAGGACAGTGGGTGGAGACTCAGATCACTTCCCGGTGGATATGAGGCTTCATCAAGGATCAGCCCTTAGTCCTTTCTTATTTGCCTTGGTGATGGATGCATGGACACGCCATATTTAAGTGGATGCGCCTTGGTGTATGCTATTTGCTGATGACATAGTCCTGATAGACGAGACGAGGGTTGGCATTAACGAGGGGTTGGAGGTCTGGAGACAGACTCTCGAGTCTAAGGGTTTCAAACTGAGCAGGTCTAAGACAGAATACTTGGAGTGCAAGTTTAGCGTCGAGTCGAGCGAAGTAGGCAGGGATGTGAAGCTTGGAGCCCAGGTCATCCCCAAGAGGGACAATTTCAAATATCTTGGGTCGGTGATTCAGGGGGATGGAGAGATCGACGAAGATGTCACCCACCATATAGGGGTGGGGTGGTCGAAATGGAGGCTTGCATCAGAAGTCTTGTGTGACAAGAAAGTACCACCGAAACTCAAGGGGAAGGTTTATAGAGTTGTGGTTAGACCTGCCATGTTATATGGGGCGGAGTACTGGCTGGTTAAGAACTCTCATATTCAAAGAGTGAAGGTTGCGGAGATGGGGATGCTCAGGTGGATGTGCGGGCAAACCAGGTTAGATAAGATTAAGAATGAAGTTATTCGGGAGAAGGTTGGGGTGGCCCCAGCGGATGAGAAGATGCGGGAAGCGAGGCTCAGGTGGTTCGAGCATGTGCGGAGGAGAAGCCTTGATGCCCCGGTGAGGAGTTGTGAGCGGCTGGCGGTGGTTGGCACGAGGCGAGGCAGAGGGAGACCTAAGAAGTATTGGGGTGAGGTGATTAGGAAGGACATGACAATAATGCAGATTTTCTAGGACATGACCCTTGATAGGAAAGTCTGGAGGTCTAGTATTAGAGTTGTGGGATAGGGGCTTCTAGAGCTTTTCGTACTTCTTTCCCGGGGCTAGGTGGGGTTTGGTAGGGCCCTCCATAGATGCCTTGCATTTTATATCATGCTCCCTATGGTAATTATTGTTCGATGTTATTGTATGCCTTTTAATTTATGGTTTTATGTGTAGTTAACTATTTATGCAATTTCTGCCGGAGTCACTAATGCTTTTTTATTTTTCCTTTTCGTTCTCCTCCTCTTTCTCTTCCCTTTCTCCTGAGCCGAGGGTCGATTGGAAACAACCTCTCTGCCCTTTCGGGTAAAGATAAGGCCTGTGTACGTATTACCTTCCCCAAACCCCACTTTGTGGGAATACGCTGGATAATTGTTGTTGTTGTTATTGTATAAAAAAATTGAAAGAATATTTAAAACTAATATAACTCTTTTGAGTTGTCAATCTTAGGGAGAGCAAGCTATCCAATTTCTAGTTTAAAGCGTCAAATTAATAAAATTAATTTTATAATAGAGAATGTAACTAATTCTACTTATATATCACAAAATTAAAAAAAATATCAAAAAATGTTAAACCGGTCAGAAAAACACATGTAAGCTGACATATTACGAAATATACTAGTTTTAATAGTATCGCCAATGTTCATAAATCATATTACTTGGCATTACTTAAAAAATAAAAATAAAATTAATCTTCCACTATCAAACAATATAAAAAAAGTATTATTATTTTTAGCTTACGCCAGAAATTATTTACAATAATAGTCAATATATATATATATATATATATATATATATATATATATATATATATATATATATATATATATATTATTTTAAATAAGATACTATACAATAGTATTTTCTTAAAATAAAATATAATAAAGATAGATATTCACAGAAAATATAAACTGATAAATAGATCGCTAATTTTGTAATTTTCTTTGATTTATTTTTCCTTTTGTTCTTTTGCCCCAAAGAAATATAATTGAACAAGCATGAAATAGAAAAGCTGCAATGTGATAATTAAAGGCAATAAATTCAGAATATAAAACACTTTACGGCTCCCTCCCATGTGATTTGATTCTTTAATATTCACGCCCCAAGACCTTATTATTTGATTACTTTAATTAATTAATTAATTGGCTTGTCTTCCTTCAAATTCTAGAATTTGTTTACATAAATCGAAGAAAGCTTCTAATTTTATATTAGAAAAAAAATCATTGAATATCTTGACTCAAAGTTTGTGCTTTGTCACGTTAGTCAAATCTTACCGCCAACGAAAAGTGTGCACCTAATTAAAAATAATGTTTATTTAATATTTGCATATTTTGGCATTTAAGAGATTTTAGGCATGAGAGAGAGATGCTCAAGAGTTAATCATTTCTCACCCTAATTAAAAATTAAATTGTCATAGTTGAATTGTTAAATATATACCTATATCTTACAAGACAATGCTAATCATGATATTATGGGCAATTATCAATTTTAAAGATAAGGACAAGATGATTAATTTGTTAATCTTTGATGGTAACGCATTAAAAAATATACTTGCGATTGTTTCATTTTGCTTCTCTTAAGAAGAAAAAAGATACTTATCATTTATAGCAACCACATATTTTGGGATACTGTATTTATTTTCTTATGTGGATCGTTTTTATTAATATGCCTCTTTTTTTAAAAGTAATTGATGCAATTTAATGAAAATAAAATGTCTTAAACTCATACTCAATAACAAACAATAATAATTAGGCCTTAGTCCAAATAAATTGAGGTTGGCAACATGAACCCTCACGTTTTTATTTAAGTTCAACTTCTACCAACTAAAACAAAAGTAAAGAATAAGTTATATATATATATATATATATATATATATATATATATATATATATATATATATATATATATATATATATATATATATATATATATATATAGAAGTCCCCTACAAGTCTAAAATTATTCTCATCTAGCAGATATTACTTATATGGATTCTTTTTTCCATTTTGTTTTATCTTAAGCTAAATCCACATTGATTTTGAGGATTTATAAGTCTTTCGAGATAAGTTTCTTTCATTTCTTAAAGTTAATTTGCTCCTATAGAAAATATATAAAACTCAAGACAAGAAAATAGTTGATAGGTTCTTGAAATTTTACCTAGTATAGGAAATGTATACACCATATTTATTTAAATTAAAATTATTTTATAATATTATTTTATATAGCTATTTTTTATATTTTATAGCATAATAAGTATTTATAGTCTATACTACTATTGAGAAACGAAATAAGGCATGGAATAAGCTATTTATATTTTTTCTCTCTCTTAGACAACTGGATATACCTATGTGATTGTCGTAACTGTATTCATGAATACATGACGCAAATACATGTAAATACATGCACATACAGTTGGACTGCCCTCATTTTAGGCGCTTTTTACTGTTGTATTCATGAATACAGCAACGCAAATACATGTGAATACATGCGCGTATAGCTGGACTGCCCAGATTTTAGGCATTTTTTACTGCATACAGCAGCACTAATACATATGAATACTTGCGCGTACAGCTAGACTGCTCTGATTTTAGGCGCTTTTTGTTGTTATTTCATGAATACATAACGCGCATACATGTAAATACATACGCATACAACCAGACTACCCTGATTTTTAGGGACTTTTTGCAGCTGTAACACGAATAGAACATCGCGAATACATCGAATACACTACTGCAACAACTTAATAGTAGCTATATAAAGTAATTATGTGACGACCCGACCCGTCGTCTCATGTGTTACTGCTCCATTTTTCCCGTTTATTGCTTCTTCATATTTCATTATCGGTATGTGGTGTGTGAGAGTTGATTTGGATTGGTTTTGATAAGAAATGAGGCACTTACTCTCTTTTTAAGAAAGGCTTAAGTTGGAAAAATCAACCGGACATTGACTTACGAGTTAGAGGGCTCGGATGTGATTTCTGGTGAGCCGGTTAGCTTCGGGAGGTGATTTGTGACTTAGGAGCGCGATCAGAATTGATTTTTAGAGGTCTGGTGTAGAATTAGGCTTGAATTGCCGGAGTTAGTAATTTGGCGAATTCCGGTTGATAGGTGAAAATTTGATCTGAGGGTCTGAATGGAATACCAAGAGTTGCTATAACTTCGACATATGATTTGTGATGTGTGTGCAAAATTTTAGGCCTTTCGGACATCGTTTGGTTGAGTTTTTGATCGAATGCGTATTTCGGAAGTTATAAAGAAACTTAGGCTTGAATCCGATGTGAATTGATGATTTTATTGTTGTTTGATGCGTTTTGAAGATCGAAATAAGTTTGAATAATGTTTTAGGAGGTGTTGGTGCTTTTGGTTGTGGTCCCAGGGGACTCGGGTTATTTCGGGTGGCTATTGGAAGGAAGTGAGAAGTTGGAATTGTAGGTTTTTTGTTGCAGATGTGGTTATGCAGAAGCGGAGCAAGGTATCGCAAGTGCGAAAAGGTTGAGGTTGAGCAATTTCCACAGAAGTGGAAATTTATCCACATAAGTGGGTCCGCATAAGCAGAAGTTATACTGCAGGGCCCTTAAGTGAAGGTCAGCATAAGCGGACGTGGACCACAGATGCGGAGGTCGCAGAAGCCACCTTTTCTCCGCAGAAGCAAAATCTGGGCTGGTCATAAAGGGTTTTATTGAAACATTTCATCCGCAAGGGTTATGTATTTTACACCATTTTTAGCGAGCTTTGAGAGTTTTGAGGCGATTTTAAAGAGGGATTCAAGGAGGAATGATTAGAGGTAAGTTCCTTGGCCTAAATACACGAGATTATGATAGATTTAACATGGGAATTGGTTGAAATTCATTAAAAAGGGGTAAAGCTAGGGCTTGAGCTTTTGATATTTCAAATTGGGATTTGATAGGTCATTTGAGCTTAGATTTGGGAGTTCTTGATATATATGGACTCATGGCGAGACGAGGAATCCGGTAATGTGAGTTATGTAATTTTTCGAGAAGCGGGCCCGGGGCTTGGGTTTTGCTAGTTTTGCGATTTTGCTATATTTTGGTTGTTTTCGATGGGGTATTATTCCCTTGGCATATTGTAATGTATTCGCTCTGATTTTGGTTAGATTCAACGCGCGTGGAGGCCGATTTGAGGGGCAAAGGCATCGCAAGCTAGAGATTTCACCGATTCGAGGTAAGTAATACTTGTAAATGATATCTCGAGGGTTTGAAACCCCGGATTTGCACATCATAGTATTGTATTGTGGTGACTTGCACGCTAGGTATGAGCGTGGGGTAGACCACTGTTGGTAATTATGACTTGGTCCGTCCCCGTTGTCATTTACTGCGTATTGAGTGAAACTTACTTGATGATATCATGATTTGGGTTGATTGCCATATTTTTGGGCTTCATGCTGGTTATTTGAATCCTTCAGGGATTGACATCATTGTTTTGTATTACTTGCATATTATTTAGATCTCGGTCCAAGGTTTTATATGATGTATCGCAAACCCAGCCATTTTTCTAATATTTGAAAACTTAAATAACATATTATTGATGTTTTGAACTAAGAACTGTTATTTTGATATTGCCCAAGTGGCTTATGTGCATTTCTGAACTGAGCATGGATTTGGCTGCGCACCGCAATAGTGTTATATGTGCATTTCTGGACTAAGGATGGATCGAGCTGCACGCCACAACGGTGTGATATTGATATTGAGCTTGGGTTGTAGGAGCCCCTCTAGGGTTTGAACCCTCACAGTGAGCGCGGGTACCCAAATGGATCGGGTTGTACCCCGCAGCGGTTATGTGCATTGCATTGCATTTATGCGTTGGTTCTTGTTTGTACTACATGGCATGGCATTTAGCACTCTCATATAATTCGCATTCATGCTATTTTGTGCACTGTTTATTAGATACCCTGGTATTATTTGTTAATGGAGTGTTGTGCCCAAGGGGTGCATTCATTTGCTTGACTGTTGGAAAAGGATATTTTCAAAAGAGGTTTTTAAATGAGCTAGATGTTTTCTAAAGGATATTCACGGTTTTACTATTTTTTTTCTCAAAGGGTTGTACTGTCCTTTACAGCATGACGGAGTGCTCTTACGTGGTTTCTTGTTGCTTAGTTATTATTTACTATTATTGCTCACTGAGTTGGAGTACTCACTTTACTCCATGCACCTCGCGTGCAGTTGCAGGTGTTGTTCACCCGGTAGCGGGTTATTAGCGGATTGAAGGTATCACTATTGTAGCTGAGCAAGGTGACTGCCAACGTTCGCAGCACCGGACTTCATCTTTTGAAATCCAGATTTTATTTTGTATACATTATTGGCCCTATAGTTGCATTCAGGTTTCTTTAGGTGCTCGTGACTTGTGACTTGTGACACCCTGGTCGGGTTGTGTTGGGTTGTAGTTAACCGCTTTTAATGCCATTAAGTTGTATTTTCTATTCATTTTTGTTTAATAACTCTTAAAGAGACGAATTGGGTGAGTTAGCTGGCCTTGTTTTCACGAGAGGCGCCATCCCGACTAGTGTTGGTTTTGGGTCGTGACAAGTTGGTATTAGAGCCTAGGTTACTAGGTCTCACGAGTCATGAGCAGGTATAGTAGAGTCTCGCGGAGAGTTACGGGGACGCTTTTATTTCTCCTCGAGAGGCTATAGAACCTTTAGAAAAACTTCTCATTCTTGGAATTCTTATCGTGCGTACTTGATTCAGCTTGAGATATAACTCTTGAAATTCCTTCCACACCTCTGTATGCGTACGTGATCGCTTAGTAGTATATGTGCCTTGATGACTTGTGATTCCCTGATCGAGGGGCAAGAGCTAATCCTTGTGAGTATGTTGGGCCAGTCTGGAGGACTTGAGGCTGTATCTTTTCCCGTGGCTTGAGCACCGAGGTGCTGATTGTGTGAGCAAATATTTTGAACTTATATGTTCAGTATTGTCCTTATTAGCCGTAATGGCGGTTGGACATCCATGTGACAAGTATGATAGTACTGTGAGATGTATCTACGTGATCTTGGCAGTGACGAAGGAGTCTGCTGGATAATAGATGAATTGTTAAGTGTTCATTTCCTATTGTGATATGTTGTGTAGCCCCGAGTTATGGGCGCGTGAAGAATATTTTCTATCTCCTAGTTGGAAAGTAAAGTGCAATACGTGTGGCGGTATGAGTTCAGACTCAGGTAGACTAAATTGACTATGTTATATGTATGATGGTGGAAGGTGTGCTGAAATACTAAATTGAGGCGAAGCAGGTGGTTTATCTCCTGCGGAGTGTTCTTGAGTGGTATGATCCTTATGTGTCAGTTAGAAGATCCCATGTGTAATTGAAAGGTACGTGTTGTAATTTGAAAATTTGGGTCGCTTAAGAGAGTGGACTCAGCTGATATGAGGATGAATGCGAGGTTTGCATAGGATTTCAGTACCACATGATCTGTGTTTTCATAAACTAGTAGATGATATGAGTTTAATATCACTATGACATTGTGACATCATTAGGGTAAAAGTATTATGCGTTATTGGATGTGTCCTGATAGACGGCTTCGAGCGAAGTTGGGGAGGTTACTGTTGATTAGATGATCGCATGATTATATGCTATGTTGGTTCCGTTACGAGGTATGAGTTGCAGAAATTGAACCGAGGATGGAACGAGTGAAGCAAAATTTTGACAAAGGTTATATGGTGCCTTCGTAGATGTGAGAAAAAAAACTAGGATGTCTTGAGTTATGGTTGACAAAGAATGCTCAGTGTATAGAGAAGGAAGATGGTTGTTTGTATTGGTATGAGATCATGTTTTGCGGTGTCAGAATGCTAATAAGGCACGAGTGGCTATGTCTGTTAAGTTAGGTAATTTACAGTTGTATAAGAGTGAATGACTCTCGAATGGTTTTATTATGTTCAAGATTTTGCATGTAATAATCAGGTGTCTTAAGATGGTGTATGTGGCTAGAGACTGTGTTCCACTAGAAAAGGATCAAGACTTGTGATATTTTATGATAATTGTGGGATTTTATGTATCAGTATCTGGAAAGTAATGGTAATGAATTCTGATTCACAGGAAGTTCTTCAAGTAAAGTATTCTGGAACGTGGTATTTCTGGGAAGCATTAAGAGAGTATTCAGTGGCTTATGGGTCTTAGACAGTATGGTCTTATGTTCGAGTCTCGTATGGTAAACTTGAGTTAAGGTATTGTGGTGTTACACCAAGGAAGAATATCAAGTTGATGATGAATCAGAAAAGAAACTTGATGGACGGAATAACTTGATAATAGACCGAATCGGTATGGTAAGGGTATGATTAATTCTTTATGTATGTTCGAGGTAATGAGCCCTTACGGGTATTGTGCGGCAGAGCTTTTTCGGATAGCTTGTTTAGCCTGGTTTGGATAAAAGGATTTAGTCCTAGCAGTATAATTTGTGGTTAGGAAAAGGGAGATGGAGTTCTCATGTTATCCTAGTGTGGTATGGTATATGCGATATGTTGCGGAGGATTGGGATTTGTGTGTGTAAGGTTCGATTCAGTTCGAAATGGAAAGTCAATAAATTCTTAAGCAGCATGGGCAGTTGCAGGTGATTTAAGAATCGATCTTCAGATGATTAAGGAAAGTGGTACTACTATTATAGTGATTTGACGGGGGTATATGTTCAGTAAAAAGGGGAAGGTGATGTAAACTGATAATACTTCGGTAGTATTGCGGCATTTTCTTGTTGGATCGACTGTTGATATTTGAGTTTGTTGATGGCACATGGAAATTTAATAATATCTCTCGTGGATGTGATGTATATTCATACGACGGAATTTGGGATCAGGTACAGTGATTTCGTATGCTATATGGAGTTGGATACTGGGAGTTCTCAGGTACAAACTATGTGGTGGTTGTGGATTGTGTGTATCGGCACCGTTTAGCGGCTATTGGGATTTGGAGACCCGAGTGGATCTTTCTTTGCTTGGTATATTAGATTGTGGATACGATATTGGGGTGAAGAATGGTTGTCTCAGTGTTGGGTTATTCCAGCCTATTGTGCTATGGGCTATGTCAAAAAATGCCACAAGTTGCGTGGCGAGGTGCATCAGATTGTGTTCTAGAAAAATGGTTTGTATTCCAAAGACTATCGGACGGCTAGGAAGGATCGTTTTTCTTAAATGGGCTTTCGTGTCGGATGTCGGTACAAAGGTTCCTACCATTGATTCAGTTCCGGTATTGAGGGACCTTTCGGATGCATTTCTTGTGGCTGGTCATGTTGCCAGGTGAGATTGTGGAGTTCGGTATTTATTTGGTGCTGGGAACTGTATCGTACGACTCCGGCAGGAGTATAGTAGTGGAAGGAGTAGCTTCAGACTTCTTGGTATTGATTTCGTTGGTAGGCCAATGTGGCTACGTATTTAGCTTGAGTTAGCTTGGTTAGTCCCGAGTTGTAATGTTGAGGGATAGGTTGATTCGATTGTTCTCGAACTTGTTGGTGATTTGTGGAGATCTATGAGTTGCTTTCTGTGTTGTGAGGCGTCATGATTTGTTGGATATGGGCACATGTGGTGCGGTTCTATTGAGGATTCATAGTGAAGTTCGAGCAGGAAGAGTAATTGGGTGTTACTCGGTAAATGGAGTATGGGTTATGCCTATCGGGTTGTAGGTCGTATGTTATTTGTTTCACCGTGGATGTAATGAATTGCCTTGGTTTTAAACATCCAAATTGTGCGTGGTTGTTGATTTTGAGCATAATGACTTGAGGTGCTTCAGGTGTAGTAATGTTTGGATATGATCGCGCATTGTAGCGATGCTACGTGGAGTTATAACCCTTCGTGGTAGATTCAGGTATTCTATATCTATTACGTGAGACGGGGTCTCAGCCTTGTGTTGTGATGGACTGATAAGCTTGATGTACCACTCTTTCGTTTGAGTCAATTGTCATGATTTGAGTATGTTCAGACTATTTCTCATTGGTGCGTGCATTATGCAAGTTGTGGCTTAGGCCTTTGTTGAGGTGTCATATCACCAGAGTGGTGTGTTAGGTTCGAGGTGATCATTGGAGTCAATAATAAATTCGAACAAATGTGTTTTCAGCTCATTAGAAGGATAAAATTGAGGTTTGGTCCGAAAATCTATTGTGGTATTAGTCAAAAAGGAAGTGGCTTAACGTATGGTTGATCCGAGGAATGGTTGCGATTTATCGCGTGTTTTAATTGTCGTTGGCAATATATGAAAGTGTTGGAATAAAACTTTAGCTAATAAGAGGTACATATCGGAATTGGGTATTGTGGGCACTGCTGTGAGTAGAGACTATCATTTCGAGTGTTGGATTGTGTGGTATATTGTATGATTTCACCTGAGGTTGCAAGTGTGGGTTATACAACTGGTTCGGGTTTTTTCTGGGTATGACTTCAGAAAGTGCAATGTGGTTCTACGGTTTATGGTCTAGATGGACTGTGAAATTTCAGCTGTGTTGTATTATCGGACCTATGTTAGATAGGGTGACATGGGATCACCCCGGGTATATGCTTGGCAAGGTCATTCAGATATTGGTTGGCTTCTAGTACAACTCTGGGTACGCTCGAGGACGAGCGATTGTTTAAGTTGGGAAGGATGTAACGACTCGACCCGTCGTCTCATGTGTTACTGCTTCGTTTTCCCTGTTTATAACTTCTTCATATTTCATTATCGGTATGTGGTGTGTGAGAGTTGATTTGGATTGGTTTTGATAAGAAATGAGACACTTAGTCTTTTTAAGGAAGGCTTAAGTTGGAAAGTCAATTAGACATTGACTTATGAGTTAGAGAGGTCGGATATGATTTCCGGTGAGTTGGTTAGCTTTGGGAGGTGATTTGTGACTTAGGAGCATGACCAGAAATGATTTTTGTAGGTCCGGTGTAGAATTAGGTTTGAATTGGTAGAGTTAGTATTTTGGCGAATTTCAATTGATAGGTGAGAATTTGATCCGAGGGTCGGAATAGAATCTGAGAGTTGTTGTAACTTCGATATGTGATTTGTGATGTGTGTGCAAAGTTTCAGGCCTTCCAGACGTCGTTTGGTTGAGTTTTTTTATCGAATGCGTGTTTCAGAAGTTTTGAAGAAACTTAGGCTTGAATTCGATGTGAATTGATGATTTTAGTGTTGTTTGATGTGTTTTGAGGATCGGAATAAGTTTGAATAAGGTTTTAGGAGGTGTTGGTGCTTTTGGTTGAGGTCCCGGGGGCCTCGGGGTGATTTCGGGTGGCTATCGGAAGGAAATATGAAGTTGGAATTGCAAGTTTTTGGTTGCAACAGGTGGTTCCGCATCTGCGAAAAAGAAACCGCAGATGCGGTTACGCGGAAGCGGAAATTTATCCGCATAAGCGGAAGTTATACCACAGGAGCGGTTTTGGCATTCTCTTGTTATTCCGCAGAAGCGGAATGCGGGTTGCATAGGCGGTCCCGCTGATGCAAAAATGTGGAATGCAGAAGAGGTAGGGGCCCTTAAGTGAAGGTCCGCAGAACCGGACATGGACCGTAGATGCAGAGGTCGCAGAAGCGACATTTTCTCTGCAGAAGCGAAATCTGTGCTGGTCATAAAGGGTTTTATTGAAACATTTCATCCGCGAGGGTTATGTATTTCCACCATTTATGAGCGAGCTTTGAGAGCTTTGGGGCTATTTTAAAGAAGAATTCAAGAAGGAATGAGTAGAGGTAAGTTCCCTGGCCTAATTACACGAGATTATGTTAGATTTAACATGGAAATTGGTTAAAATTCATTAAAAAGGGGTAAAGCTAGGGCTTGAGCTTTTGATATTTCAAATTGGGATTTGATAGGTCATTTGAGCTCGGATTTGGGAGTTCTTGGTATGTATGGACTCGTGGCGAGATGAGGAATCCGGTAATATGAGTTTTGTAATTTTTTGAGAAGCGGGCCCGGGGCTTAGATTTTGCTAGTTTCGAGATTTTGCTATATTTTGATTGTTTTCGATAGGGTATTGTTCCCTTGGCATATTGTAATGTATTCGCTCTAATTTTGGTTAGATTCGACGTGCGTGGAGGCCGATTTGAGAGGAAAAGGCATCGCGAGTTAGAGATTTCACCGGTTCAAGGTGAGGTAATACTTGTAAATGATATCCTGAGGGTTTGAAACCCCGGATTTGCACATCATAGTGTTATATTGTGGTGACTTGCACGCCAGGTATGAGCGTGGGGTAGAGCACCGTTAGGGATTATGACTTGGTCCGTCCCGGTTGTGATTTTACTGCGTATTGACTGAAACATACTGATGTTATCATGATTTGAGCTGATTGCCATATTTTTGGGCTTTGTGCCGATTATTTGAATCCTTCAGGGATTGACATCACTCTTTTGCATTACTTGCATATTATTTTGATCTCGGTCCAAGGTTTTAAATGTTGTTTCGCAAACCCAACCATTTTTCTAAGATTTGAAAACTTAAACAACATATTATTGACGTTTTGAACTGATAACTATTATTTTTGATATTGCCCAAGTAGCTTATGTGCATTTCTGAACAAAGCATGGATCGGGTTGCGCATCGCATCAACGTTATATGTGCATTTCTGGACTGAGGATTGATCGGGCTGCACGCCGCAACAGTGTGATATTGATATTATGCTTGGGCTGTAGGAGTCCTTCCGGAGTCTGAACCCCCACAGTGAGTGCGGGTACCTATATGGATCGGACTGCGTGCCACAGCGGTCATGTGCATTGCATTGCATTCATGCAATTGTTCATGTTTGTAGTGCGTGGCATGACATTCAGCACTTTCACATCATTGGCATCCATGCTATTTTGTGTACTATTTACCAGATACCCTAGTGTTATTTGTTAATGGAGTGTTGTGCCAGAAGGGCTGGCTTATGTGCGGACTTGCACTATCTGATTATGCATTCATTTGCTTGATTGTTGGAAAAGGATATTTTCAAAAAAGGTTTTTAACTAAGCCAGATGTTTTCTAAAGGATTTTCAAGGTTTTACTATTTTTCTTTCAAAGGGTTGTACTGTCATTTACAGCATGACGGGGTGCTCTTACATGATTTCTTGCCGCTCAGTTATGATTTACTCTTATTGCTCACTGAGTTGAAGTACTCACTTTACTCCCTGCACCTCGCGTGCAGTTGCAGGTATTATTCACCCGGTAGCGGGTTATTAGTGGATTGAAGGATCACTATTGTAGCTGAGAAAGGTGACTGCCAGCGTTCGCGGCACTGAGCTTCATCTTTTGAACTCCAGATTTTATTTTGTATACATTATTGGCCCTGTAGTTGCGTTCAGGCTTTTTTAGATGCTCATGACTTGTGACACCCCGGTTGTGTTGTGTTGGGTTGTAGTTAAACGCTTTTAATGCCATTAAGTTGTATTTTCTATTCATTTATGTTTAATAACTGTTGAAGTGGCGAATTGGGTTAGTTGGTTGGTCTTGTCTCCACGAGAGGCACCATCACGACTAGTGTGAGTTTTGGGTCATAAAAAGTTATGTATATGATAGCTATAGAAAATCAATAGCCACAAAACAATTGTGGTTTCTGAAAATTCCTCTTCAATATTCCCATGTATCTCTATTTTCTCCATCTAGGCCCAAATCAAAATTGGGCTTACAGGGTTCTTTCCAGTTTTCCATTGGCCTTCTTACGAAATGGGCTCCGAGGTCTTGCAAGGATGATCTAGTAGACTAGGGTAAGTATCTCTCCTAATTTAATCAGTTTTGAAAAATCAGATGAATTTAATTTTATTATTTATAGTTGGTATTTGGTCGTTTTACAAGTAATTTTTCTTTTACAATTATTATCCATGTATTCCTCCAATGAGCAAGGAGGTTTGTAGTAGTAGTTATGGTGGTGGTTTTAGTGTAGAAATGGATGTATGTTAGGTCTATTTCATTGTATATATGGTGGATTCTTGATATATACCTAATGTTTCCTGTATATTAATGTATTATTGTACATATAGTGACCTACAAGTCCAAACAACAATATACAGAAGTGTGTGTTATAATGTTTTGTGTACATCATGTATATGTCTATTGGGGAAATTCTAAAATAGTCAATTTACAAGTAGCCACTCAAAACTAGCCACAATTTTAAAATTAATTAAAATTTAGCCACTTTTCATGTAAAGATAATTCCGAACGAAAATACTGTTCAAAATTCAGAAAAATACTCCAGTATGTACTGGATAGGGGTGTTCATGGTTCGATTTTTCCCTAAAAATAAATCAAACCAAATAAGTCAATTTTTCAAACATTAGAATCAAACTAAACCTAAGTAAGTTTTGTCGGTTTTTCAATTGGTAAATAAGTTTTAGGGTTTAGGGTTTAGGGTTTATGTCGAGTTTTCAATTTTTTCTGTTATTTATCGGTTTTTTCATAAATAAAAGACACACACTAGCGAACACATATTCTAACGACCACAGTTTCAACGTAACACTATCAAATCAATTGTCCTTTGAGAAATCTATTATTTATCAAGATATATTGATGATACTTGAATCAAATAGTAATGAATAATTTAAGGATTCAATTAAAAATATATTATTTTAAATACGAAATGAATTCTTAAACTTAACAAAAGAAAACTATAATCAAACTAGAATATAAAGGTAAAGAACTATACTAAAAGTGCAAACTATAAATATTTTCCATTTAAATTTTGAATTATTGTATAATATATATATATATATATATATATATATATATATGTGTGTGTGTGTGTGTGTGTGTGTGTGTGTGTGTCATAATAAATTCAAAATAGCTACTCCTATAATCGCTTTGGTTCGGGGTTTTCTTTCGGGTTTTTTATGATAAAATCAAAACCTAACAAAATTTGACCGGTTTTTAAAATTCAAAACCAAAACCAAACCAAACCAAAAAGTATCGGTTTTTTTGGTCGGTTTGGTTTGGTTTGGTTTTTCGGGTTTTTATGAATACCCCTAATACTGGAACTCCAGTATAATATACTGGAGTCCCAGTATAATATATCGGTCCAGCATTATATACTGGAACTTTTCATATGTTGGAATTCCAACATAATATGCTAGAAGTTTATATACATGTGTATCGATCTCCAATATGTTATGCTAAAACTTTTTGTGTTGCAGCAAAATAATGACTATTTTTCAGTAACTTTGTAAACGTAAGCAATTTTTAGTGACCACTCCGAAAACTATCTATTGGCATACACATGGCATACAATGATGTACAAGTGTAAAAAGTACTGAAGAAGTTGTGGAAACTATGGAAGAGAACTGCGACGAAGAATAAAACTTCGATGAAGAAAAAGAGCAACAGACAGTGTCATTTAATTTTTAAACGAAACTCTGACAATCTTTCGACTAGAGGTGTTTATGGTTTGGTTTCGATCAATTTTTCTATTAAAAGAAACCAAATCAAGTAAGTTATTTTGTCAAATATTAGAATCAAACCAATTAAGTTGGTTTTTTCTCGATTTGATTTATATTGGGCTTGTCGGTCTTTCAAAATTTTGACGATTTTTTTTAAATATAAGACATACACTACCAAACACATATTCCGGAGACCATATTTCTAATGTAACACTATCAAATCGATTGCCCTTTGAGAAATCTATTAGTTACCATAATTTATTGATGATAATTGAATGATTATGATGGAATTCAGTGACAATCCACTCCTTAGGTCCAAGGTGCCTTCCAATGGCAAAGAGGGTTCTTATCAAATAATGATGAATATTTTAATGATCCAATTAAAAATATATTATTCTAAACACGAAATAAATTCTTATATTATTCTAAACACGAAATAAATTCTTACACTTAACAAAAGAAAACTATCAATCAAACTAGAATATAAATGTAAAGAACTATACTAAAAGTACAAACTATAAAGTTTTTTCATTAAATTTTTGATATATATATATATATATATATATATATATATATATATATATATATATATATATATATATATATATATATATATATATATATAGGTGCAATAATAACTTTGAAATAGCTACTCCTATATTCAGTTTGGTTCGGATTTTTTTCTTGATTAAAATCAAAATCAAACCAAATTTAATCGTTTTTTTATAATTCAAAACCAAAACCAAATCAAACAGAAAAGTATCATTTTTGTTTGGTTTTATTTTGGTTCGGTTTTTCGAATTTTTATGAACACCCCTACTTCCAGCGAAGAAATGACGGACGAGAACGAAGCATCGACAAACAGTGGTGGAGCAGCGCTAGATGACGGTGGAGCAGAGGTGGTAGGTAATAAAACAACGGCCATGGTTTATGTAAAGAGAATATGGGAAGAAAAAGTTATCCACAAATAGCTGGCACGTGACCTGTATAAATTGATTATACATTGATTATACATAATTATACATATATTTTACATGAGTTGTACATTGGCCGACTATTTTTACTTTAAGAAATTAAGTAGCTGATTATTTGAGTTAATTCTTTAACAAATTAAAGATAGAAAGAAAGAGAAGATCCGAATAAAGAGAAAAAGGGAAGATCTCCACTATCCCTAATGTTGTGGGATTTGTTGTAGGTTGTATATGTTTTGTAAAGAAACTGTTGATATGTTTTGAAAGTAGAATAGTATTAGTTATGGTAAATATGAATTTATTTTAGTATACCTCTGTAAAAGTCTCTAATTATTTTTAATGAAAAAGTTTGTGTGGAAGGCCCTAAATATTTGTCTCTACGCTTCTTCTTTTTTGTAAAAATTATACAGGGTACTTTATTTGATCACCCCCATTTAATTCATACTCATTTTTTTTTACAATTTTTAATTTGTACTCATATTTTGAACAACTTGAGTTTCCTTTCTCCTTCGTCTTCTCTTCAAAGTTATATCCGCCCTTGAATGATGGCTTTAGATGATCTAGAGCTGAAGACTCTATGTAGTAGCTTCGAAGTTATGCGCATGGCAATTTTTGCCCAGAGAAAACGAAAAAGAAAAAGAAAAGAAATAGAGCGAACTCATAATATTAATACTCATAAGCTCATAGTTCCTTTAATCGTATTCAATCACACTCAGAGAAAGAATGGAAGGCGAGTTGGCTTTCAAGATTGAAGAAATCACCATTAAAGAAATCCACCAAGCATTTTCAATGTTTGGTTTTTGAAGCTTGAAGGATTATTAAATTTTACCTCAATTCGTCCAACTCAGTTCTTCACAACTAATGACTTATTCAATCACAATTTTTAATTTGCAAGAAATAATTGATAAAAGAGTATACTGAAAAAGAAAAGGACAAAAATAAGAGACAAACCTTCCAAAAAGTTGAAAAGATATCCGGAGTACTCACAATGTAGTAGGCTGAAGTTCAACTCTAAGAAGACTAAAGTTCGTCAGTTACAAACAAAAGTTTCAGCTCTAGAGCTGAAGTTCGCTAGTTACAAACAAAAACTTTAGCTCTAGAGCTGAAGTACCCCAGTTGTTGAGTTTCTTTTTAATATTAAAAAGTATTAAAAAGAGAGTGAATGAGGATTTGAGGGAAAATAAAATTTTTGAGTAAAATTTTAAGTTTCCCTTTCTTTTTAATGAGACATTGTCCCATATTGGAGGAGGAAAATAATTTTGGTAGGTTTATATACAAATGCACTTCATGTAGCTCTTAAAGAGTTAAGAAGAAGGCAAACCTCGCGCCGTCATTGTCGCTCGCTCGGCTTCAATGAAATGATCGATTGATTAATTTTTTGACCAAATTTATTTGTTAATAGTGAATATCAACGTAATATTATCCGAATTTGTAACGAATATTTTCCAATCCGTAGTTTCTTTGGCCAAGTGCATGCACCTATTGTCCATTGGCTTATGGCTGGTCATTCTCTTAACAAGCCAACTGCACTATTAATACAGGCAGTAGCTGTTAGAGCAAAGTCAACACTGAAAAACATTGATATCCTCTAAGAACTCAACATCGGCTATAAATTGCAGTCCTTCCTCTCAGAATTTTCATTTGACTTCTGAGTTCTCCTCCCTTATTCTGCATTGTTTTTAACTATAAACAAAGCATCCGTAAGTGTGATTTGCTGCCGAACTTTGTGTTCCCTGAACACTGGTCTTTGAAGTACCACTACATCAGTGTGTAAATTCGTTCTATCTTGGGAGGAAATAATCCATAACCTTGGGTACTAGGAGAGGATTAAATTCCTTAAGAAACACAGTGAATTCAGTGGGCTCGAATTAATTACTGTTTCATTTGTATTTACGTTTATACGCCAACGTTCTTTTCTCTAGAATTATTATTTACAAATACAGGTTAAACAACAAACCAACACCAATTACAAAAATAAAAACTTCAGCCCCAATGCAGGAATGCTATATATATATATATATATATATATATATATATATATATATATATATATATATATATATATATATATATATATATATATATATATATATATATGTTTTCAATCATTTCCTGAGCTTCTCACAAACCATAATGTTCAACAAAAATTTTACAAGTTTTAAAAATTTCAAAGTTGCTCTAGAGCTGAAGTTTCCGGTTACAAAATAAAAACTTTAGCTCTAGAGCTGAACTTCAGGCACGGTTATCAGAATGCTGAACTTTTGCGTGCTTGTCTTTGTAACTTCAGCTTCGTATGCTAAAGTTATGTGAAAAAAATATGTATGATTGTAACTTTTTCGTAAAGTGAATACAAATTAAAACTTGACATAAAACGAGGTATAAATACAAATGCCTCTTCTTTTTTTCCTCTAAAACCTAGAGTAATAATAAAAACTAGAAAATGACAAGCAACTACCTGATAGATTATGCGTGCTCATAAGAGGGAAAATTTGTTTTTGGTCTTATAAGATTTGACATAACATCTCTTTCTCTGAATAATTACTCTGTCTCTTTCATCTCTTTTTTCATTTCAAAATATATTAGTAATTTATTTATTTTAAAGATCTCAAAGTAGATAGCGATAAAGACTTGCAAATTGAACAATAACTACTCGATCACAATTTATTTTATAAGAACTAGAAAAGATATGCTACGAAATAATTACAAAGCATTTATTTTCCCTTCCCCATGATATGACATTTTCGTTTCCTTTGGTCACATAATATGTATATATTAAAGAAAAGAAAAAGAATCCCCACCTACAAGGCTACAAATAGGGTTGGAGAGCTAGTAAGCAATAAAATTTTATCGCCAAATAAAGAAATGCTAGTTTATAGGCTTACAGTAGTTATTAAAAAAAAAAAAAGAGAGAACTAGGTGATCAAAGACACCCGAACCTAATTGATCACTTTTTTAACATAAGCTACATTTTTAGTGTTTAAAAAAAGATAATTTTCTACCTATTTCACAGTATATAACTGCGAATTGCGTTAACGGAATTTCTACCGTTAAGGCAATTCGCAGTTGTATACTGTGGAATATTAATTTTTTTTTAATCTAATTTGTAGTTATATACTGCGAAATGTGTGAAATGGAGCCAGGTATTTTTTGAACAGCTATTTCGCAGTTGTATACTACGTATTTGTGTATTTCGCAGTATATAACTGCGAAATAGGTTCATTTTTTGCCCCACTTTCACTGACATAACAATAATTCAAATTCATAAAACGCAGTATAATACTGCGAATTTCATTGAAAAATTGTACACCCCAAGGTTGGACTTGCCTTATATATAGGCGCTTCAATTTTATAAAAATTCATTCAACACTTCAACTTCAAACAAATATTTATTCTCTCTTCTCCTTATCAATCAACTTTTTACAATGTCTGAAGTGCCAAAAATAAGAGTTTCATTGTATTAGGGGGGTAAGGTTGTTGTGGAGAATAACTCTGTGAGGTATTGCTCTCCTCCACACTGTCATATTAAATTGCCGCTTAATATCGAGTACAATACTTTGGTATCGTTGTGATGTAAAAAAATGAGTAAGTGGAGGCTTTCGGTTAGCCTTAAAGTAACCGGTAGATTTCCTTATTCAGTGACTCCGCAGGGGTTTGCTTATTATTCTGAGTTTAACATCGTGGATGATGAAACTCTTAGAGATTTTTTGTGGGTTCCGGACAAATATAGGGAATATATTGTAATAAAATTATTAGAAATGTATGTGAAGGTGGAAGACCTTAGTAGTAATGAGGGCGTGCGTACCAGCGATAACCCCCAGTCATCGGGTGGTTATTTTGGAGTAGCGTTAGCCGAACAGATTGGAGATGAAAGAGCTTGCCTTGATTTAAACTTGTTACCACAGGCGAATGAGCAGGCAGAAAATAATGTTACTACTTCATATAATCAACAAGACGACCGGTAAACTTAATTTTAGCGAATTTGTTTTCTTCATGTTTTAATTAGATTTGTATTAACACTTATAATTTTTATAGGAGGTACCGTCCGGATTTGAATTTTACATGTTATGACCACGCCCTAGTTGGAATTTACGTAACTCTGGAGTATTGGACCACGGTGGTCCATATGGTAGTTATTACCAACCTGAAAATATCCAGCATGAAACTTCAAGACAATACGATTTGTAAGTAAAGTGATATTGGAATATGTATAGTATTTTTCCTGAGTATTGGGTAACTTATATTTTTGTTTGTTTTTTGTTGTGAAAACGATCTTCTTGAAGCTCCTGGACTCACACAGTTGCCCATAGACGATGTTTTTACTCGTGACTTAGCAGATGCGTAGAGTCAGGAGGATGATAGTGATTATGATAATAATGCGGATGAGTCTGGAGATGAGACACCCTTCCATGAGGAGTGTGATGAGGAGGAGGAGGAAGTGAATGTGGAACCTGAGCTGACTAGGGAGCATGTTCCTCCACCTCCCGTTAGACCAAGAGTGTATGAGTCCCATGTGCCTTTTCATGAGAGAAATATTCCCTACCTTGATAATTTGCCAATCATGCCTAACGTTGATACCCTCACAAGGGATGATGATGAATTACGATCGATGATGTGGGATGAATCTAGACCAGTTATTCTTACAAAGGGCATGTATTTCCCCGACAAAGCTCGCCCATTTAGGGCTGTAAAAATATAATAGTATAAGGGAGTGTCGTGAGATGACGGTAAGTGAGTCAACTACGGATAAATACAAGGCTATATTCCATAGGTGGTTTATGGGTTGTCACTGGATGCTGCGTGCCACAAGGAAAAAATCAGGTTTGTGGAAAGTTGATAAATTTATTAGCGAGCATAGATGTGAAATGGACACATTCAATGAGAACCACTTTAACTTGGATGTTGACTTGATTTCCCTTGTCTTGGTTCCATTTTTGGAAGTTTCCATTAGATTCAAGATTAAAGAGTGTATTATAGCCGTCCACCAGGAGTATGGTTGTACTATAACCAAAAGAAAGGCATATCTCGGTCGCAAACGTGCCTTTGAACTAATTTTTGGCGACTGGGATAAGTCTTTGTCAAATCTGCACAGGTATATGGCTGTACTGCAATACTTTAACCCCGAGACTATTGTTGAATGGAGGCGTGAGCGAAGTCCAGACAGAACGAAATATATATTCAGCTATGTATTTTGGTCATTTAAACCAGCAATAGATGGTTTTGTGCATTGTCGTCCTGTAATTTTCATAGACGGTACTTATGTCTATGGCAAGTATGATATTAAGCTTTTGATTGCAGTTGCTGTAGATGCCAACAGATAAATATTTCCACTAGCTTTTTCCATTTGTTCCAACGAAAGTGAAGAGACGTGGACTTTGAAGCAGCACATTGTCAAATAGCGTTCAGGTATTTGTCTAATATCTTATCGGCATGGTGGTATTTTAAGTTCTGTACGTCACTTGCATGAATGGCGGGAACCGCATGCATACCACCGTTACTGTGTGAGGAACCTAAAGGATAATTTCCAGAAGAAATTTCATGACAAGGCATTGCAAGACTTAATGTGGATGGCTGCAACTGAGCACCACCTGTGTAAATTTACGAGGCTCATTGAAGCAATCTGGCAGATAGAACCACGAGCCTATACTTGGTTGATGCAACATGACCCTCAAATGTGGACATTGCATGCTGATAGGGGCAGACGATGGGGAGCCCTCACCACAAACGTGTCGGAGTCATTCAATGGATTGTTGAAGTCTGCCCGTGGACTGCCTGTCACTGCCATGGTCCGCTTGACATTCAAACAGATTGCAGAGAGGTTTGTTGAAAGGCATGTAGCTGCATCGTCATTGATGGGTGTGAGCACATGATTTTTGCACTAAGTAATTAATTCCAAAATTAAAATAAATATGTTTTTGAGTGCAATTACTTGCTTTGTTTGAAATTAGCTATACTTTTGTGTTTGAATAAGTAGAAATTAGAAGAAAAATCAAAAAAAATATAATAGGCTAGGTAATTAATTGGCTAGTTTAATTAGTTAATTTTTTAAGAGAAATAGCAAAAATATTGTTAAGTAATAGAAATTAGGGAAAAATAGTAGAAAATTGCCAAAAATATTAGATAATTAGAGTAGGTAGGAAATTAGATTTTATAATTTCTCATAAAAGAAAAGAAAAAAAAGTATAAAAGAAAATACATAAAAATAATTAAAATATTAGAAAAATACAAAATATATATAAGTGTAATAAGACTGGGCCAAATACAGTCCAATTGGTTAGCCCAGTCCTTAAGCCCAAAGGCTAAGCCTGATCCGTGAATGGAGATGCAATCTCAGCCATCCGTTATGCTCGATCCAATGGCTGAAATAATTAGCGGAGTTATTTAGTTTATTGAGATGTAAGGATCAATCTCAACCGTCCGTAGGAGTTGATCTAACGGAAGAGACCTTTGGTCTCTTTAGTGATGGAACGGTGCCGTTTCGTAACGCCTGGTCTTGACCGTTGATCATCAACAAATCAACGGCCAAGATCACCTCGGACGTATGGCCTATAAAAAGCTTGTGTCTGAAGAGGCCGATCATTTTGCCAAATAGCAAACCCTAGCCGCCCTTAATGTCTCCCTCTTCTCTCCTATCTTCATCTCCCTCACCCCGTCTGCAACTATCGCCGGCCATGGACGCCACCACCTCTCACGGTGGTCTCCGGCCATCTCCTCTCCTCCCCTTCTCCTCTTCTTCTTCTTCGCCAATCAAACCCTAGAAAACCCTAAGGCAAACCCCTGTTCTTGACTTGCCGGTCACCGGAATCTTCGCCGGTAACCACCAAACAACGAGCGACATCTCCAAACCAACGCCATTCGATACCCCTTCCTCTGATCTACACCCCTACACCACTCACCTCCTTCGAATCTTCCCAGAATCCCTCGAATATCCCGAGAAAGGTCGCCGGAACCCTAACTCCGGCGACCCCCAAACCTCGAACCACCCAAAAGCCTCGCCTTTTACTCTCCCAAACACCCCTCTACAACTCAAAACCCCAAAAGGCTTCGTCTTTAAGCCTTAAAAGAAAATCAGAGCAGAAAATTAAAAAAAAAAGGTCTGAGAAGAAATAAAGAAAAAGAGAAAACAAAAGAAAGGTCTGAAAGAGATCGGGAAAAAGAAATAAAAGAGTGAAAGGGGAAGCTCAGGGGACAGGCCCTGCAAGCTAAGTACCCTAACCCTCTTCTTTGCTTTATCTGCTCTCCTTGTCTGTTTGCTTGTTGCTTTCTTTCTGTTTTCATAAGATTTCATCTTATTTGTTTCTGTCTGTTTGTTTCTATTTTAGATCTTGAAATCCTATGACTTCATCTATTAGTATTAGAATTTTCTCAACTTGTTCATTCTTTGTATCTCTTTTTGTTTTGTTTTGTTTCGATTATGTTTAGTTTACTTAGCTTTAAAAGATCTATCTTTTCCTTTTCATCTTCATGGTTTGTGGTGTCTGATTGATTAAGGTTCAAAAACATGACTACGATTCTTCACACGCTTAGTTCTTTAGTCATTTGCTATATCTATTTCACTGGTTTAGACTTTTGTTCTGATTTGAAGATTTGACTTGAATATCTTTCTTTTATCTTTGTCTTTTCTTTTCTGTTAATATTAGGCCTATCCATCTTGTTGGTCTTCGATATCTCCTTTTGCATGTTTAAGCTTTGATTCCCATCCTGTATTAGTCTACCTTTATTAGCTCTCAATAAGATTGAATGAGTCTCCTCTTCTAGTCTTTTTCATGATTAGTCTTAGTGCTAGGACTAACTGTTGGTCTCCTATATTGATTTTGTGCTACTTCATCTTTCCCCTACGTCTCCTGATTAAAACCATGATTTGACTCTAATAATTGGTCTATACCACCTTTTCTGTTCAAGCCTGTTAGTCTGATTTTACTTCTTTCTCTGTTACTTGGCATGATAAATGTTGGATTTCTTCTCCACTGTTTTTTTTCATGACTCTTTTTATGCTTTATTATATACATCTAGGTTAGGGTTAATACTTGAAAATGGATCCTGGCTACCTTGTTTTACTTATTCTGTGGTCCTTATGTCTGATTAAGCCATGTTTCATCTCTTACTAATTGTTTGTGAGAGTCTGCTTCTGTGAATGTCTATGCCATGAACTTTAGAGGTTTTGAAGTTTTTCAATGTATCATCTGACATAAACTGCTTGTAATTAAGTCTAATTGATATTGATTGACACTTTGTCACATGAAACTAAGTAATGGAATTGATTGATTAAGATTCAACCCTATCAAATTGTCCCTTCTGAGTTTTGATTGATTGATGCACATTGTTTCATCTTATGTGACTATGTGTGCAATACTTGTTAAGATGACTGAGTTTTCAGTAGTTCTTGTTGGTATGGTTATTTGATTAACATTCTTCAATCTTAGTGGAATTGGTTATAGCTGTTAGTGCTAGGGTTTCATGAAAATGGCTAGTTTTTAAATAGGATAAAACTGAAATTCATAAAAATAGGCTATCAGTTAAATAATTGGCTTAAGAATGGTCAACCCTGCAAAGGGTTGACCTATTCTATAAAGCCCTAACACACAGTCCACTTTTAAAGTGGCTTGGTTGTGCAAAAATGGCTATGTCTACAAATGCAGACTAGCCTAGGCTCTCTTTAGAGCCCTGAACATAAAATGGCCAAACCTGCAAATGGTTTTGGGGCCCAAATATTCAGTGATTGGCTTTAATAGCCAAAGCTAAGTCTCAACTTGAGACTGGCTAAGTTTTAAATAGTTTAAACATAACAATAAAGCAGGCTAGTCCTGCAATTAGCTTAAAAATGAAATCAAAGTCTTTAATTAACAGAAAATAAAGCAAAAGTGGTTAAAATTGAAATAGTTCTTCAAGTTAAAATTGGCCAGTCCTTAAATACCAATGCAAGGACTGGCCCTTAGTTATATAAGTCTAAAAATACCGAAAACCTGACCTAGGTAGGTAGGGTAATTCAGCAGTGTTCTTAAGGGCATAAAGGGCATAAATTGGTAAAATGGTAGATTAAATAGAGCATATAGGGACATATGAGACATTTGTGCTCCTGATTTCTGCAATTTTGCAGAAATTTAGGGGTATAATGGTCTCCCAAAAATGGGAAATCTGTAAAAATCTTTAACTATTGGGGATACTTTGGTAAAATCTTAGGAAAAGAATCAAAAAGAACCTTCCAGCACATGCTGGAAGGGAATCTGATAACAGAAATAGGGGTGTAAGTGTAGATTTAGCAATTTTAAAAGGGAAAGAAGTGAATTTAACTCCCATTTCTTTTCCCCCAAGAAATCTGCCATTTCAACCTATATATACCCCCAAAAAGAGTGTATTAAGGGCTGGCTTTTGAAAGAAAGTTCAGAGATAATAGCATTAATATAACACTAGTCTTTTAGAGCATTTTTCGAGTGAAAGCACTGGATATACAACTGTTTTTTGTGGTTTTCTGCTTGAGATTTGCTTGGGATCTCATTTTTGCTGTTGCTGTGGTCTTCTATTTGGTTGATATTCAAATCATCACTGTTGCATTGTTGATTGAGTCATTGCTGTTGCTTATCTACTTAAATCCCCTAGACTCATTGGCTTTTTCTTATTGATCCAGGTACACTTCTCTTTCAATTGAAGCTGTAGTGATGATTCTGATGAAATAAAAATGAAGATCCAGCTTAAATTTTATGTTTAATGTTATTAGCTTGATTTGTAATTTATTTGTTGTAGCAGTAAGTAGTAGCTGAAAAACCAAACAAAAAATATTGTAATAGCTAGTGATATGGTAAGTAGTATAGTAGCAGTAGTATGTCACGCCTAGTTCAAATAGGTAAACTCTAAAACATAAGTAAACGAATCATGATTTTAGATCATTAATAATTCTGGCTTCACAGAGAATTTCGTAAACCATTGTCACTTAGCTAACGCCTCAACACGGAATAAAGACGTTAGAACGGGTAGTGATTCATGAATATTTGAGTTAACAACTTGCCGATGAGCTAAGTTTAAACCAAAGTCAATAGTTTAATCATGACAAGTTCTTGAGTCGCTAGATTTAAATATTTAAGTTCCATTAATGATTGTTTAAACTGGTGGTTAGTCTATTCGTAAACATAGGTTCAAATCTGATTAAGTTTTCTTTAAAGGGTGAATAATTAGATATGGAAGCAATTCAATTAGGATGAACTGGTGATGATGAGAGGTGTAGCTCACAATGAAACTGGTAATATAGTAAACATCTGTGATTAATAATTTAGCTTCTCTTTTGATACTGTAAATAATTAGTTGAATCACTTTGCTTTAACTTGGTTTTCTAGGTAAAAAGGCTGCGTTCCAGAATACTTCCTTAGCAAATAATTAGATATTAGTATAAATTCTTAGTTGTGAGCATATAGTAATTACAGATTGGTTGAGCTTTCATTGATTATTGTTTTATGTACCGATTCCCTTATCAATAATAAAAGTGATTTGATTTCGTTTTAAATTTTGAGTACTTGTTTCATTATGTATTCCGTGTTATATCTTTGTTATTACATTCTGGTTTGGGCCCTGTGCAACGTTGGGCCTGAACTGTTCTACGAAGTTTGCCTAGTCTACTGATCGAAGGCTTGAAGACCATCCAAGCCGTGGAAACCGGGGCTGGCCCTTTACGGATCTGTTTAAATGATTGAAGACCAGGCCCCAATAACAATAGAAATCAAATGGGCCTGGAATACTTAGTGTAAAAATACGATTAAGGGAAAAACACAAATAGAAAAGCATAATATACACCGCTTAGGGTAGAGACTTTAAAATTAAATTGGGACGAGCCTCGCCCGAATAACAAACGGGGCCCCCATTTAGTAATGAAATAACATAGTATATCCGGAGAGGCTAATAGCGAATTCCATAGCCTCTCCCAAAAGTTAAAAGCCGATAAACATCATTTAGGGCACGATTTTAATATACTTTCCCTTGAACGAGTGTGCACTTGGTGCGACTCAAATCCAAATCTCGGCAAAGCCGAAATATACCGAAGGTCATAGGCGTACTGGTTGCGGTATGACTCGAGGTGTGTTTCCGCGATGTCGCAAATTCTTAAAAATAATATTTATGTAAAAAAGCATATTATGTTGTTAAAATCCATAATTAAGTCAAATAAAAGTCAAGAACGACAGTGGAGCGACCGTGCTAAAACCACGGAATCCGGGAGTGCCTAACACCTTCTCCCGGGTTAACAGAGTTCCTTATCCGGACCTCTGCTTCGCGGACATTTTAAGAGTCAAAATTCCTCGGATTCGGGATTAACCGGTGACTTGGGACACCATTGTCATTCCCAAGTGGCGACTCTGATTAATCTCTAATAAAATCCCGAACCGACTATTCTTTAATTGGAAAAACTCCTTCCCTTACGTTATTTTATCCGTATCGGATATTTGAGCGTCGGGGTATACCCTATAAGTGTATTTATACGCTTTTAAGTGTTGGGGTAGTAAAAAGGGAGGTGTGACAGCTCTGGCGACTCTGCTGGGGAACCAACCCTGAATTTCGATTTCAGGGTTTAAGAACTCGAGCTCCTTAGAACTGCCGTTCGCGTTTTTGTTTGACTTCATTATGTGATTTGAACAATATGCTATGTGCTTTATCGCTTTGATACTATGTGAACTGTATATAAAACTGTGCCGAAAATCCTTCTCTCTTCTCCCCCGGGGATGTGCTTACTGGTTGAGACTCCCCTTTCTGTTAAAGTCACCCTAAATTAAGAAAACAGAGGCCGGATAAGTTACAAAGCCGATTGACTCCGCGGGTCACCGGTACATAGCCCCCTCCTCGATTCTAGTTGTCCGCTCGGGTACACGGTCTAGCAATCTATGAAACCGTAAGATTTTGAACATAGGTCTAGGACGATTATTTGCATCATATTTGACTTAGGGGACTCAACACAGGGGGTTGGGTCCGTCTAGGACAGGTGACCCGGTATTGAAAAGACCGAGCATGCTATGTGTTGCATTTTATTGTCCTTGATCGTTATGCGGATCGGCAAAAATCCCGAGATTGGAAAAATTGTTGAAAAAAAAAGAGAGGAAAATAATGATTTATAGAAAACAGGTACCCGGAAAAATCAAAAATTTGAAAAAATAGGAGGAACAGTTTTTGTTGAAAATAATTGGTCAATTAATCTGACCGAACTACGCAGGTTTGATTCTCGCCGTTAGGAGGGATACGTAGGCAACCCTTAAACGGGTCCAACCACACTTTTAGAAAAAGACCAAAAAGATTTTCTTTTCAAATAATCGAGGTGATTGCTATTTTTGAAAATGGCCGAATGTTCCGAAAGGACGCCGGAAGGCTGTTTTGACAAAAATGGCCACTTCGAAAGTTATTTTCTTCTCTTTTCTTCAAAAATTGAAAAATTGCATTGAAAAAGATTTTCCTTTTTTCTAAATAAATTCACCTTAATAAATGTGCAGGACGAGCACGATGATGAATGAACATTTTTCCCTAAATAAAATCCCTTTGGAGCTGAGATTATGGTGGCAGGACATGGGATCCGATGGTCAAGACTGGGTCAAAAAGTACTTAAAAGGCCTTACGGGGTTATTAGACATGGTTCCTCGGGGTGATGTGATTAGAGCGTTGGTCTCGTTTTGGGATTCGGCACACAACGTATTTCATTTCCCAGATTTTGAGCTTACCCCTACTTTGGAAGAGATTGCCTTCTACATCGGGAAGGCTGAGGTCCCGCTAAAAGGAAAATACCCGGTATCTCCGAGGACAGTGACAGTACATCGTTTCCTCGACTCTTTGAAAATTGCCCGAAATGTTCATAATGAAGATCTGGCCAATGGATTTTGTTCTTTAAGCTTCATCTACAATAGGTTTGGACACGTTGGGGGTTTCAACGACCCAACCAACAAGTTATGCTGTAAGTCCAACCGAGCGAAATGGGAGGAACACCGGAGGTTTGCATTTTTGGTAGCATTTCTTGGATTTGTTGTATTCCGAGGAAAGATGGACATATCAATATAAAAGTCGCCGGGGTAGCTACCACACTGATAGTACAAGAAAAGTGTACTCTGGCCCCGATGATTGTTGCGGATATCTATCGTGCTCTGACTGCGTGCAAAGCAGGGGCTAGCTTCTTCGAAGGGTGTAACTTGATCTTGCAAATCTGGGTAATCGATCATTTGTGCCACCACCCTTCCTTCTCGAGCTATGGTTCGGCCGATCGGACATGTTTGGAAGAGTTCAATGCGAGAACAAAAGAAGTAAAGTTGCCGGAGGGAGTCCAAGGTTGGATTGTGTATCTTCGATCACTAACTGACGGTCAAATTGATTGGACGTATGACTGGTTACCTCTTGACGAGGTGATATACATGCCAACAGAGGGATCGCCATTTTTGATCATGGGTTTGAAGAGTATACAACCTTATGCTCCATACAGAGCCTTGCGACAGTTAGGACGGTGTCAAATTATTCCGAGGGATGGGGACCTCAGTGTGCAAGCCGTGGAGATTGGTCCAGACGGGCAATTCCCGGAAGCAAAAATCCGGCAAATCTGGAATGAATGCCAAAATCTGAAGATTGATACTTGTGTGCCGAATAGAGCAAAAGGGGAGATATCACCTGGATACTCCACATGGTACCGACGAGGGGTTGAACACGAACATCTTTCAAAGAGACCTCACTTGCAAGACTTGATAGAGCAATCCGAGGAGAATCAGAAATGGGTGGCCAAGGAAAAAGAATACAAGGCCAAAATCAGTCTGTTGGAGGATAAATTGAGAAATCTTCATTTCGAAAGCGGTTTACAAGCGGCATCCGATGAAGTGGAGAAGAAACAGTTGAAGAAAGAAAATGAGATGTTGAAAGCTCAAATGGCTCAAATGAAAATTGCATTCGAGACTCCAGTTCGCTCGGCCCGGGATGAAAAGTTAATTGAGATTCTCCGGCGAAAGGTAAATGACTATAGCTTCGATTTGGATAAAACTGAGAAAGAGTTAGTCAGGGCTCGGAAGCAAATGGACAAAGATGCTGAGGAAAGAGCCAAGTTGGTTCGGCAACTACAAGACAAGCACGATTTTGAAGTAGCTCAACTTAGAAAGAAAATAATTTCAGCCACGGTCAAGAGTAACAAGATTATCAAAGATCTTGAGGAAGAGAGAGAGCACTGCTACACGGCTATGGCTAGATTAGAATTGGAGCTGCAACAAGTGCAAAAAGACAACCAACACGTCTTGGATGCTCGCACTCAACAAATAAGCCGGTTATTGCAAGAAAAGGGGGTCATCAGAGAAAAGATTGTTCGCATCGCCCAGTACATCACCCGGAAGACTCAGCTTTGTGAAGATATGTCTCGAAGGACTTTTGTATCTGCAGTGAAGTTCTTCGTACAACAAGTCATGGCCGACCTAGATAAGCTTCAAAGGGGATTAGCATATAGGCCCGCGGCAAGGCCGAACGATGCCTCGCGGGCACTAGGTGCATTAATGTACTCTTAGGGCATGCATCATCTTTTATTTTTCTTCTTAAAACATCATCTTGTAATCAATGTTTTGAATTATCAATGAGAAAAACAAGTGTTGTTATCAATTCTTCTGCTTTATGTCATTTCTTTTAAAAATCCGCTAGGCAAATAAATAGGAACGTAATTATGAAAATGACAATGAAAAAAGAGATGAAAAGAAAAGCAAGCAAGAAAAGAGATGAGAAAGAAAAAGCAAGAAAAGAGAAAAAGCAAGAAAAAGAAAAAAATCAAGAAAAGAGAAAGAAAAAGCAACAGAAGGAAAAAGAGAAAAAGAAAAGAAAAGAAGAGAAAAAGAGCGGAAAAAGAGAAAAGAGGGTGGTCCAAATGAGCAGCAGTCGGGATGATGCATAACGATTCGAGTAAATGTGTTTGTTTTTAAAGTCGTTGCATTTTATCCATGCGCTAACAACTAACGGGTGTTGATGCTTGTGAGTCCAGATTCTCTAGGCAACTGGCATTCTGGCTACCCACCCATACAACACCAGATACAAAAAGATGACGAAGGCTGTATCCCAGGAAATTGAGGCAACCATTGTGGACCCTGCTCACGAAGAAGAGATTGTGGATGTGGCAGGCATGAAGGAGGAAATGTACAAGCTGAGGCAGCAGATGGCCGAGATGTACCGGGCCTGGTCTAGAGGTCAACCACTACCAGCCTACCCTGCCAACCCCGCATATGTCCCTCCAGCTAATCCTAATCCTGAACCACCTTCAATGAACTCATCCTCTACCTACCCCGATTACCCTCACTACTATGCCTCCACCTCCCAGATACCACCACCTCCAGCTAAACAGGCACCACCTCACATACCACAAGTTGCTCCTGTGTATGTAGCACCACCACCCGCTGCTATGCACAAATCCTCCAGTGAACCGATGTTTCACATCCATGATCCTCACTACTACCCTCCATAGCCAACCTTCAGACAACATGAGTCTCATGCTCCGATGATAGAAACAAGTGAAGAAAGGATTGCAAAGAGTGCTGGGCAGGAAGAGATGGCCCGAAAAGTGAAAAGTCTGGAGAATGCTTTCCGCACTATGCAAGGTCTAGGAGGGCAGGTGAGTGTAGCCTACAAGGACCTGTGTCTATTCCCTGAGGTGCAGCTTCCCGTGGGATTCAAGTTGCCAAAATTCGACATGTATAGCGGACACGGGGATCCGGTAGCTCATCTCAGAGGATACTGTAGCAAGATGAGAGGTGCGGGAGGTAAAGATGAGTTATTGATGGCGTACTTCAGCCAGAGTCTGAGTGGTTCAGCTTTAGAGTGGTACACTCGACAAGACCACACAAGATGGTTCGTTTGGGATGACTTAGCACAAGCCTTCGCAAGTCACTTTCAGTACAACTTGGAGATCATACCTGACAGGTTGTCCCTTACAAAAATGGAGAAGAAGCCAGGGGAAAGCTTTAGAGAATTCGGTTTCAGATGGAGAGAGCAGGCCGCAAGAGTAGATCCACCCATGAAAGAAGGGGAGATGGTGGATTGTTTTCTACAGGCTCTGGAGCCTACATACTACGGTCATCTAGTGTCTGCGATCGGGAAGAGTTTCAACGAAGTCGTGAAAATGGGAAGTTTTGTAGAGGAAGGTTTGAAGACAAATAAAATCATGAGTTTCTCGGCCATGAAGGCCACCAATCAAGCTATACAAACTGGAAACGGAGGAGTAATGGGAAAGAAGAAGAAGGAAGAGGTGGCAACTGTAGAGAGCAGGCCATGGAGTCGTAGCCCACATTATAACCCACCAAGACCCTACCGCCAACACCCACCAAACCCGTCAACTCCATATAATCCATCACCACCATCTTACACACCAAACCCCTACAACACACCAAGCCCATATAACCCACCACCACCACCATACCCACCAACAGTCCCACATTACCACCACCCACAAGCTCAAGCCTACCCACCACCACCACCCCATGTGTGGAGAGCCCAAGCTCCGCACAATGTTTACCACACCCAGAACACATACCCGACCTCTAAACCTTACAGAAACCAAAATAAGTCCAGGCCTGACTCTGAGTGGAGAAACAAGGCAAGGAAAACATTCACCCCGCTCGGGGAATCATATACCAGCCTTTATCATAGGTTGAAAGAGTTGGGGATGCTAAGCCCGATTGCACCTAAAGTCCCAAACCCACCCCCGAAAAACCTTGATCCTTCTGTTAGGTGTGAATATTGTTCAGGAACATTGGGCCATGATACCGAAAAATGTTGGCAATTGAAGAATGCCATTCAGGATCTCATTGATGATAGGAGAATTGAAGTTCAGGCCCCAGAAGCCCCGAACATTACCCAAAATCCGTTGCCAAATCATCACGAAACACACATGATAGAATTGGTGCAAGGTGATAGCAGTCAAAAACCGTCTCAGGCTGTGATGATGATAAAGTCGAGTGACAAGGTTGAAAAGGAAGCTGTGAAAGAGAAAGCGATTGTTGAGAAATCGACAGGAAAACCAGTAGTGTTGGGAGGTTTGAAAGTAGTAGTGCCAGGCGCAAAGACGATTGTAACTGTGAAAAGCGCAAGTGTTGAACCAGTAATTATAAAGCCGGTAGTGCAAATGCCGGTGGTGAGTACAAAGATTGTACCTTGGAACTATAACAAGGTAGCAGTAGTTTATAAGGGAAAAGAGATTTCTGGTGAAATTAATGAAACGCATGGACTCACCCGGTCCGGAAGATGTTTTGCTCCAGAGGAACTGAGAAAGATAAAAGCGGTGAAAGATAGCCAATTGAAGAAACCAGTGTCAGAGGAGGAAGCAGAGGAATTCCTTAAGAAGATGAAGTCACAAGAGTACTCAGTGGTTGAGCAGTTGAGAAAGACTCCTGCTCAGATCTCTTTGCTATCTTTGCTAATACATTCAGAAGAACACCGGAAGGCCCTGATGAAGATTCTAAATGAGGCTCACGTCCCGGAAAAGATCTCAGTTTGCCATTTGGAAAAGATTACCAACAAAATTTTCGAGTCTAACAGAATCACATTCTCTGATAAGGAGCTGCCGTTGGAGGGAACTGAGCACAATAAGGCGTTGTACCTTACGGTAAAAAGTGAAGAGTCAGTAGTGACCAGGGTATTGATTGACAACGAATCGAGCGCTAACATTTGCCCGCTGTCAACTTTAGGGAAGCTGAACATCAGCCCGGACAAAATCCGGAAGAACAGTATCAACGTGAGAGGGTTTGACGGCGGAGGTAAAAACACATTGGGAGATATTATCCTGGAGGTGACCATTGGTCCTGTTGATTTTACTATAGAATTCCAGGTGCTCGACATTGCTGTGTCGTATAACTTGTTGTTAGGCCGACCCTGGATCCATGCGGCCAAGGCAGTACCATCTTCTCTACACCAGATGGTCAAGTTTGAGTGGGAACAGCAAGAGATTGTAGTCCATGGGGAAGAGAATGCTTGTAATATGGTGGCACCATTTAATGATGCTGATGGGGATAGAGGTCCTTGGGTCTACCAAGTGACGGATGCTATTGTGGTGAACAGAATTGCAGAAGGTGAGAGATTGCCAATTCCTATGATGGCACCAACTGCTGTGATGGTGGCCAAAGAGATGCTCAGAAACGGATTTGCACCAGGGAAGGGACTGGGCAAAGCATTGCAAGGAGTTATTCAGCCAGTTCAGCTTCCAGAAAACAAAGGTACATTCGGCTTAGGGTTCAAACCCACCTTCGCCGATATCCAGAGAGCCTCAAAAGCCAAAAAGAACTGGACCTTGCCCAAACCCATACCCAAATTATCCGACACCTTCGTCAGGCCTGGTACAAAATATCAGACATCTGCTGCAACAGAGTGCATTGAGACGTTAGTTGATGAAGAAATGCTGAGTTTTAAGAAGATGTTTTGGGAGGTGAATATGGTTAAAGCAGGGGAAGGCACAAGCAAAACGGATGTGCAGTTTGTGGGACCTGGAATCATGTTGAACAATTGGGAAGCTACTCTTTTCCCTATCAGAAAGGAGTCTTGGTAGTTAGCTCCAAAATTTTATCATTGTTTTCCCAAAAGTTGTTATTTTTATAGTTTTCCCATTCCCCTCATGAAAAGAAAAATCACCATGTATCCCGAACTTTGTTCGTTCTTTTATCAATGAAATGCAGTTTTCCTTTCTCTTCACTTTTGCCTTATTTTTCTTTATTTTTCCTTTTGTACAGTTTTGCATGTGTTGATTCCAATGCCATGTCATGCGTGAAGGATTCTAGACCCAGTTCTGACAATCATGTTACTATACAAGAAATCGAGGAAGATAGTGAAATAGAATGTGAAGATGAGGAAGCCCTGGAGGAAATAAGCAAGGACATGAAACAATACGAGGAAAAACCCAAACCGAATCTGAGTGATACGGAGTCTGTAAATTTGGGGAACAAAGATGATGTCCAAGAAACAAAGATTAGTGTACATTTGGAGGCACCCCTCCGGGATGAATTGATAAGGTTGTTACATGAATTTAAGGACATTTTTGCCTGGTCTTATGATGACATGCCCGGACTCAGTACTGATTTGGTGGTGCACAAGTTGCCTATATACTCCGAATGCCGGCCGGTGAAGCAGAAGTTGAGGAAATTCAAAACGGACATTAGTGTAAAGATAAAAGAAGAGGTGAACAAGCAGTTTGAGGCAAAAGTCATAAGAGTTACCAAGTACCCCACCTGGTTGGCAAATATTGTGCCGGTCCCGAAGAAAGATGGAAAAACCAGAGTGTGTGTAGATTATAGAGACCTCAACAAAGCTAGTCCTAAGGATGACTTTCCATTGCCAAACATTCACATATTGATCGATAATTGCGCCAAGCATGAAATCGGTTCGTTTGTGGACTGTTATGCTGGTTATCACCAGATCCTTATGGACGAAGAAGATGCTGAGAAAACTGCCTTTATTACACCTTGGGGAACATACTGTTACAGAGTAATGCCGTTTGGATTGAAGAATGCCGGGGCAACTTACATGAGGGCGATGACCACAATGTTCCACGATATGATGCATCGGGAAATTGAGGTATATGTGGACGATGTCATCATAAAGTCCAGGAAACAACCTGACCATGTGAGAGATTTGAGAAAGTTCTTCCAAAGACTCCGGAGGTATAATTTAAAGCTCAATCCGGCGAAGTGTGCCTTTGGAGTACCTTCAGGGAAATTACTGGGGTTTATAGTGAGCCGGCGAGGTATTGAACTGGATCCATCAAAGATCAAGGCTATTCAAAGTCTACCTCCACCGAAGAACAAGAAGGAGGTCATGAGTTTACTAGGAAGGTTGAATTACATTAGTCAGGTTCATTGCTCAATTGACATCAACGTGTGAGCCGATCTTCAAGTTGTTGAAGAAAGATGCAGCAGTGAAATGGACCGACGAGTGTCGGGAAGCCTTTGACAAGATCAAGGAATATTTGGCCAATCCTCCAGTGTTAGTCCCTCCAGAGCCGGGGCGACCTTTGATCCTGTATCTGACAGTGCTGGACAATTCCTTCGGTTGTGTACTGGGTCAACATGACGAGACAGGTAAGAAGGAACAAGCCATATATTACCTCAGCAAGAAGTTTACGTCCTATGAGGTGAAATACACTCAACTTGAAAGGACTTGTTGTGCGTTGATTTGGGTAGCTCAGAAGTTGAAACATTATTTGTCAGCATATACCACATACTTGATATCGCGAATGGATCCTCTCAAGTACATATTCCAGAAGCCCATGCCTACGGGAAGATTGGCCAAATGGCAGATTCTACTCACAGAATTTGACATTGTCTATGTGACTCGTACGGCAATGAAGGCACAAGCCATTGCAGACCACTTAGCTGAGAATCCGGTAGATGATGAGTATGAACCATTGAAAACGTATTTTCCGGATGAAGAGGCAATGATTGTCGAGGAGATGGAGCAAGATGAGAGACCAGGATGGAAAATGTACTTTGACGAAGCCATAAACAGCAAGGGCGTTGGTATCGGAGCGGTACTCATTTCATATACGGGTCAGCACTATCCCGTCACAGCTCAACTCCGATTTTTCTGTACCAACAACATGGCCGAATATGAGGCATGCATCTTGGGGTTAAGGATGGCAATCGACATGGGTATTCAAGAGATTTTGGTCATGGGTGACTCGGATCTCTTGGTACACCAAATCCAAGGGGAATGGGAGACACGAGATTTGAAATTGATACCTTATCGATATTGTTTGCACGAGTTGTCTCAAAGATTCCAATCTATAGAGTTCAAGCACATCCCGAGAATGCACAATGAGATCGCAGACGCTTTGGCCACATTGTCCTCTATGTTGCATCATCCGGACAAGACATATATAGATCCGCTCCAGATCCAAGTCCGAGATCAGAATGCTTATTGCTTCGCTGTGGAAGAAGAGTCGGATGGAGAGCCGTGGTATCATGATATTAGGGAATACTTGAAAGCTGGCAAATACCCTGAGCAAGCCACTGGAGACCAAAAGAGAGCCATCAGGCGTCTAGCCAATGGATTTTTCCTCAGTGGAGGAGTGGTATACAAAAGAACACCAGATTTGGGTTTATTGCGGTGTGTGGATGCACAACAAGCAGATGAAATCATGATTGAAGTACATGCCGGAGTGTGTGGACCCCACATGAGTGGATATGTTTTAGCAAAGAAGATTTTGAGAGCCGGGTATTACTGGCTCACTATGGAACGTGATTGTATCAGGTATGTAAAGAAATGCCATCAATGCCAGGTACATGGGGATCTGATTCATTCCCCACCTTATGAGTTGCATACAATGTCAGCACCTTGGCCCTTTGTTGCTTGGGGCATGGATGTCATCGGCCCAATAGATCCAGCCGCCTCAAATGGGCACAGGTTCATTCTGGTTGCAATTGATTATTTTACCAAATGGGTTGAAGCTAAGACATTCGAGGCGGTGACAAAGAAAGCGGTGGTGGATTTTGTGCATGAGAATATTATATGCCGATTCGGAATTCCCAAGGTGATTATCACAGACAATGGAGCCAATCTGAACAGTCATCTCATGGCGGAAGTTTGTGAAAGGTTTAAGATCACACACCGCAATTCCACACCTTACAGGCCAAAGGCGAATGGTGCAGTGGAGGCGGCAAATAAGAACATCAAGAAGATTCTTCGAAAGATGGTGGAGGGATCCAGGCAATGGCATGAAAAGTTACCCTTCGCTCTCATGGGTTACCGCACGACAGTGCGTACTTCTATTGGAACCACACCTTATACACTGGTGTATGGAACGGAGGCTGTTATACCCGCAGAAATAGAGATACCGTCGTTACGGATCGTAGCTGAATCTGAGATAGATGACGATGAATGGGTAAAGGCCCGTTTGGAACAGTTGAGTTTGATTGATGAGAAAAGGTTGGCCGCAGTTTGCCATGGACAGTTGTATCAACGAAGAATGGCCAGAGCATATAATAAGAAGGTACGACCTCGAAAGTTTGAAGTCGGACAACTTGTTTTGAGGCGTATCCTACCGCATTGGGCCGAAGCAAAAGGCAAGTTTGCGCCAAATTGGCAGGGACCGTTTGTGGTATCACGGGTGTTGTCCAATGGTGCATTGTATTTAACAGATGTTGAAGGAAAGTGCGTAGAGACTGCTATCAATTCAGATGCAGTCAAAAGATACTATGTATGATTCCTTTTCAATTATGTGTTTTGTATTTTCTTGTGATTTTGGAATTGAAATGACGAAGGCATTTTATTCTCTATCCAAACACTTTATCCATTGATAACCTCTTCGAGCCTTAATAAATGAATTCTTTCATATCCCTCTCTCGGAATCGCTTTTAGCGCAATAAGATCGAAATGGCCAAAATGAAAAAGGAAATGATGAAAAGATAAAAAAAATTGAATGAAAGAAAAAGGAAGAAAAAAAAATGAAATGGATGAAAAAGAAAAGAAAAGAAAAAGAAAAAGACAAAAATCGGGAAAAAGTCAAAAAGAAATCCATCTAACTAATGAAGTTGGATGAACTACGTCTGACTTGATCCCGAAAGGGTACGTAGGCAGCCTCTCTGAGGTTCAGTCACAATAAAGAAATATCCAAAAATTCCCCACATATTGAAACTGGGGCAGAAGTTATGTTTAATAATTCCGAGAGTTGTAAATATCTTTGAACCCTCGTGAGATTTTGAGCCTTTACACCTTTCTTTCTTAACCCATCCAAAAGCCACGTTACAGTCCAAAGAAAGACCTTCTGATCAATTTTGAAATGATAACGAATGCAACGAAGGAGGAGCGAAATATCGGATAATACCCGTGGTACAGAAAACAAAATACAAAAAGGAAAAAAGAAAAATAAAAAAATGAGAGAGTCTCAGCGGTGAAAACCTTAACCGGCACCGTGAGGCGACTGTGAGTTTGAGAGAAATAAAAATGAGAGAGTCTCATCAGTGAAAACCTTAATCGGCACTGTGAGATGATTGTAAGGTCGAGAGAATAAATGAGAGAGTTCTATTGGTGAAAACCTTTCGAGGCACCATAGATCGATCGTGAGGACTATCAGAAAAGAGAAAAGCAACAAAAAAAAAACAGTATCGGTTTGGGGTCAAAGGCAATTCAGAGTCAGAATAATGATTGGAACGAACTGGGTCAGAGTTTAAATACATGGCATGGTCAACGGAATCAGCCAGCAAATACCCAGATAAGTTCTATCATCTCCCCAAAATACCCTTACCTTCCTTTCATTTTTCCGCATTTCATTGTTTACCTTTTGAGAGCTAACTACCAGCTCCTGATAACGAAAGCTGAAACAACACTGGGTCAGAAAGGAAAGAGGATTTGGGAAGGGAATAAAGAAGCTTGGCAAACATGGCCTGAGGAAAGAAAACAAAGCAAAAATGGGAAAAATGAGAAAATACAAAAAGAGTTTGCAAGGGACAAGCAGTTGAAAGTTATGCAACATGAGAAAAGCAAAAAACAAAGGAAGCAATAAGAAGCGGGGACGGCAGATGCCAGTTGCCAGCAGTTTATATCTAATAAGTTTTGTTTCATGCAGGAACAAATTGTCACTAATCACTTTAAAGTGAATGTGACCAATGTGGAAAATGGAAAACACAAAAAGAGAAAGTTTGTCGAATAAGTGAAGAAATTCATAGGCAAGAGGTAATTGGTAAAAGAAAATACCAAAAAGAGGAAGGTAACATCTTTTAAAATCCACTCCCCAGTCCTCAGGCTGCGGGAATACTTTTCTGCATTTGCATTGCACGTTTAAATTCTGTTAGGTGCCCACCTTCTAATACGGGAATACTTTTCTGCATTTGCATTGCACGTTTAAATTCTGTTAGGTGCCCACCTTCTAATACGGGAATATTTTTCTGCATTCGCATTGCACGTTTAATTTTCAGTTAGGTGCCCACCTTCTAATACGGGAATATTTTTCTGCATTTGCATTGCACGTTTAAATTCCGTTAGGTGCCCACCTTCTAATACGGGAATACTTTCTGCATCGCATTGCACGTTTAATTTTCAGTTAGGTGCCCACCTTCAAATACGGGAATATTTTCTGCATCGCGTTGCACGTTTAAATTCTGTTAGGTGCCCACCTTCAAATACGGGAATATTTTTCTGCATCGCATTGCACGTTTAATTTTCGTTAGGTGCCCACCTTCAAATACGGGAATATTTTTCTGCATCGCATTGCACGTTTATTTTCTGTTAGGTGCCCACCTTCGAATACGGGAATATTTTTCTGCATCGCATTGCACGTTTAATTTATGTTAGGTGCCCACCTTCGAATACGGGAATACTTTTCTGCATCGCATTACACGTTTAATTTCTGTTAGGTGCCCACCTTCAAATACGGGAATATTTTTCTGCATCGCATTGCACGTTTAATTTCGTTAGGTGCCCACTCTAATACGGGAATATTTTTACGCATCGCGTTGCACGTTTAATTTACGTTAGGTGCCCACCTTCAATACGGGAATATTTTACGCATTCGCATTGCACGTTTAAATTCCGTTAGGTGCCCACCTTCTAATACGGGAATATTTTTTGCATCGCATTGCATGTTTAAATTCTGTTAGGTGCCCACCTTCTAATACGGGAATATTTTCTGCATTTGCATTGCACGTTTAAATTCTGTCAGGTGCCCACCTTCTAATACGGGAATATTTTCTGCATCGCATTGCATGTTTAAATTCAGTTAGGTGCCCACCTTCTAATACGGGAATATTTTTCTGCATTTGCATTGCACGTTTAAATTCGGTTAGGTGCCCACCTTCTAATACGGGAATATTTTTCTGCATTTGCATTGCACGTTTAAATTCTGTTAGGTGCCCACCTTCTAATACGGGAATATTTTCTGCATCGCATTGCACGTTTAAATTTTGTTAGGTGCCCACCTTCGAATACGGGAATACTTTTCTGCATTTACATTGCACGTTTAATTTCAGTTAGGCGCCCACCTTCAAATACGGGAATACTTTTCTGCACATCATGGTTTATATAGTTAAAAGCCCACACTGGGGCAGAAAAAGAAAAAAAAGGGGTAGTTTGTTGTTTTGTTTTGAGCAGGTTCAGCTCGAGATCAAGAAAAACAAGAAAACCAACAAAAAGAGAGTCAACAAGAAAAGAAAAATCAACAAAAAGAGTGTCAGCATCAAAGAAAATCAACAAAAAAGGAAGATTCTGCATCACCGGAAAGGGAAGAAGAGCAAAAGCTAGATTAGGAACAATTGTAATTATAGGATCATAGCTTAGAATAGCTTCTTCATTTTACATTTTCCCCCCCGGTGTAATAAGGAGTAAGTCAGCAGCATCAACAACAGTAAAATCGCAGCTTCATGGTAGTCCCAGCTACTAGACACTTCTGAATTACACTGACCCGATTCTCGTTTAGCCCGGGATATGTAGGCAACCTCTGAAGCGGCGAGCGGTCAAACTTTTCAAAGATGCTTCACACGGAATATGTAAATGTGCAAAAATCTCTCATTACTGCTCACTTGTCTTTGCACTGAAACTCTTCGTGTTCCCGAGCAAAGAGGGGCAGCTGTGAGCACATGATTTTTGCACTAAGTAATTAATTCCAAAATTAAAATAAATATGTTTTTGAGTGCAATTACTTGCTTTGTTTGAAATTAGCTATACTTTTGTGTTTGAATAAGTAGAAATTAGAAGAAAAATCAAAAAAAATATAATAGGCTAGGTAATTAATTGGCTAGTTTAATTAGTTAATTTTTTAAGAGAAATGGCAAAAATATTGTTAAGTAATAGAAATTAGGGAAAAATAGTAGAAAATTGCCAAAAAATATTAGATAATTAGAGTAGGTAGTAAATTAGGATTTATAATTTTTCATAAAAGAAAAGAAAAAAAAGTATAAAAGAAAATACATAAAAATAATTAAAATATTAGAAAAATACAAAATATATATAAGTGTAATAAGACTGGGCCAAATACAGTCCAATTGGTTAGCCCAGTCCTTAAGCCCAAAGGCTAAGCCTGATCCGTGAATGGAGATGCAATCTCAGCCATCCGTTATGCTCGATCCAATGGCTGAAATAATTAGCGGAGTTATTTAGTTTATTGAGATGTAAGGATCAATCTCAACCGTCCGTAGGAGTTGATCTAACGGAAGAGACCTTTGGTCTCTTTAGTGATGGAACGGTGCCGTTTCGTAACGCCTGGTCTTGACCGTTGATCATCAACAAATCAACGGCCAAGATCACCTCGGACGTATGGCCTATAAAAAGCTTGTGTCTGAAGAGGCCGATCATTTTGCCAAATAGCAAACCCTAGCCGCCCTTAATGTCTCCCTCTTCTCTCCTATCTTCATCTCCCTCACCCCGTCTGCAACTATCGCCGGCCATGGAGGCCACCACCTCTCACGGTGGTCTCCGGCCATCTCCTCTCCTCCCCTTCTCCTCTTCTTCTTCTTCGCCAATCAAACCCTAGAAAACCCTAAGGCAAACCCCTGTTCTTGACTTGCCGGTCACCGGAATCTTCGCCGGTAACCACCAAACAACAAGCGTCATCTCCAAACCAACGCCATTCGATACCCCTTCCTCTGATCTACACCCCTACACCACTCACCTCCTTCGAATCTTCCCAGAATCCCTCGAATATCCCGAGAAAGGTCGCCGGAACCCTAACTCCGGCGACCCCCAAACCTCGAACCACCCAAAAGCCTCGCCTTTTACTCTCCCAAACACCCCTCTACAACTCAAAACCCCAAAAGGCTTCGTCTTTAAGCCTTAAAAGAAAATCAGAGCAGAAAATTAAAAAAAAGGTCTGAGAAGAAATAAAGAAAAAGAGAAAACAAAAGAAAGGTCTGAAAGAGATCGGGAAAAAGAAATAAAAGAGTGAAAGGGGAAGCTCAGGGGACAGGCCCTGCAAGCTAAGTACCCTAACCCTCTTCTTTGCTTTATCTGCTCTCCTTGTCTGTTTGCTTGTTGCTTTCTTTCTGTTTTCATAAGATTTCATCTTATTTGTTTCTGTCTGTTTGTTTCTATTTTAGATCTTGAAATCCTATGACTTCATCTATTAGTATTAGAATTTTCTCAACTTGTTCATTCTTTGTATCTCTTTTTGTTTTGTTTTGTTTCGATTATGTTTAGTTTACTTAGCTTTAAAAGATCTATCTTTTCCTTTTCATCTTCATGGTTTGTGGTGTCTGATTGATTAAGGTTCAAAAACATGACTACGATTCTTCACACGCTTAGTTCTTTAGTCATTTGCTATATCTATTTCACTAGTTTAGACTTTTGTTCTGATTTGAAGATTTGACTTGAATATCTTTCTTTTATCTTTGTCTTTTCTTTTCTGTTAATATTAGGCCTATCCATCTTGTTGGTCTTCGATATCTCCTTTTGCATGTTTAAGCTTTGATTCCCATCCTGTATTAGTCTACCTTTATTAGCTCTCAATAAGATTGAATGAGTCTCCTCTTCTAGTCTTTTTCATGATTAGTCTTAGTGCTAGGACTAACTGTTGGTCTCCTATATTGATTTTGTGCTACTTCATCTTTCCCCTACGTCTCCTGATTAAAACCATGATTTGACTCTAATAATTGGTCTATACCACCTTTTCTGTTCAAGCCTGTTAGTCTGATTTTACTTCTTTCTCTGTTACTTGGCATGATAAATGTTGGATTTCTTCTCCACTGTTTTTTTTCATGACTCTTTTTATGCTTTATTATATACATCTAGGTTAGGGTTAATACTTGAAAATGGATCCTAGCTACCTTGTTTTACTTATTCTGTGGTCCTTATGTCTGATTAAGCCATGTTTCATCTCTTACTAATTGTTTGTGAGAGTCTGCTTCTGTGAATGTCTATGCCATGAACTTTAGAGGTTTTGAAGTTTTTCAATGTATCATCTGACATAAACTGCTTGTAATTAAGTCTAATTGATATTGATTGACACTTTGTCACATGAAACTAAGTAATGGAATTGATTGATTAAGATTCAACCCTATCAAATTGTCCCTTCTGAGTTTTGATTGATTGATGCACATTGTTTGATCTTATGTGACTATGTGTGCAATACTTGTTAAGATGACTGAGTTTTCAGTAGTTCTTGTTGGTATGGTTATTTGATTAACATTCTTCAATCTTAGTGGAATTGGTTATAGTTGTTAGTGCTGCTAGGGTTTCATGAAAATGGCTAGTTTTTAAATAGGATAAAACTGAAATTCATAAAAATAGGCTGTTAATTAAACAATTGGTCTAAGAATGGTCAACCTTGCAAAGGGTTGACCCATTCTACAGGGCCCTAACACACAGCCCACTTTAAAAGTGGCTGGTTGTGCAAAATGGCTATGTCTGCAAATGCAGACTAGCCCAGGCTCTCTTTAGAGCCCTGAACATAAAATGGCCAAACCTGCAAATGGTTTTGGGCCCAAATGTTCAGTGATTGGCTTTAATAGCCAAAGCTAAGTCTCAACTTGAGACTGGCTAAGTTTTAAATAGTTTAAACATAACAATAAAGCAGGCTAGTCCTGCAATTAGCTTAAAAATGAAATCAAAGTCTTTAATTAACAGAAAATAAAGCAAAAGTGGTTAAAATTGAAATAGTTCTTCAAGTTAAAATTGGCCAGTCCTTAAATACCAATGCAAGGACTGGCCCTTAGTTAAATAAGTCTAAAAATACCGAAAACCTGACCTAGGTAGGTAGGGTAATTCAGCAGTGTTCTTAAGGGCATAAAGGGCATAAATTGGTAAAATGGTAGATTAAATAGAGCATATAGGGACATATGAGACATTTGTGCTCCTGATTTCTGCAATTTTGCAGAAATTTAGGGGTATAATGGTCTCCCAAAAATGGGAAATCTGTAAAAATCTTTAACTATTAGGGATACTTTGGTAAAATCTTAGGAAAAGAATCAAAAAGAACCTTCCAGCACATGCTGGAAGGGAATCTGATAACAGAAATAGGGGTGTAAGTGTAGATTTAGCAATTTTAAAAGGGGAAGAAGTGGATTTAACTCTCATTTCTTTTCCCCCAAGAAATCTGCCATTTCAACCTATATATACCCCCAAAAAGAGTGTATTAAGGGCTGGCTTTTGAAAGAAAGTTCAGAGATAATAGCATTAATATAACACTAGTCTTTTAGAGCATTTTTCGAGTGAAAGCACTGGATATACAACTGTTTTTTGTGGTTTTCTGCTTGAGATTTGCTTGGGATCTCATTTTTGCTGTTGTTGTGGTCTTCTATTTGGTTGATATTCAAATCATCACTGTTGCATTGCTGATTGAGTCATTGTTGTTGCTTATCTACTTAAATCCCCTAGACTCATTGGCTTTTTCTTATTGATCCAGGTACACTTCTCTTTCAATTGAAGCTGTAGTGATGATTCTGATGAAATAAAAATGAAGATCCAGCTTAAATTTTATGTTTAATGTTATTAGCTTGATTTTTAATTTATTTGTTGTAGCAGTAAGTAGTAGCTGAAAAACCAAACAAAAAATATTGTAATAGCTAGTGATATGGTAAGTAGTATAGTAGCAGTAGTATGTCACGCCTAGTTCAAATAGGTAAACTCTAAAACATAAGTAAACGAATCATGATTTTAGATCATTAATAATTCTGGCTTCACAGAGAATTTCGTAAACCATTGTCACTTAGCTAACGCCTCAACACGGAATAAAGACGTTAGAACGGGTAGTGATTCATGAATATTTGAGTTAACAACTTGCCGATGAGCTAAGTTTAAAGCAAAGTCAATAGTTTAATCATGACAATTTCTTGAGTCGCTAGATTAAAATATTTAAGTTCCATTAATGATTGTTTAAACTGGTGGTTAGTCTATTCGTAAACATAGGTTCAAATCTGATTAAGTTTTCTTTAAAGGGTGAATAATTAGATATGGAAGCAATTCAATTAGGATGAACTGGTGATGATGAGAGGTGTAGCTCACAATGAAACTGGTAATATAGTAAACATCTGTGATTAATAATTTAGCTTCTCTTTTGATACTGTAAATAATTAGTTGAATCACTTTGCTTTAACTTGGTTTTCTAGGTAAAAAGGCTGCGTTCCAGAATACTTCCTTAGCAAATAATTAGAAATTAGTATAAATTCTTAGTTGTGAGCATATAGTAATTACGGATTGGTTGAGCTTTCATTGATTATTGTTTTATGTACTGATTCCCTTATCAATAATAAAAGTGATTTGATTTCGTTTTAAATTTTGAGTACTTGTTTCATTATGTATTCTGTGTTATATCTTTGTTATTACATTCTGGTTTGGGCCCTGTGCAACGTTGGGCCTGAACTGTTCTACGAAGTCTGCCTAGTCTACTGATCGAAGGCTTGAAGACCATCCAAGCCGTGGAGACCGGGGCTGGCCCTTTACGGATCTGTTTAAATGATTGAAGACCAGGCCCCAATAACAATAGAAATCAAATGGGCCTGGAATACTTAGTGTAAAAATACGATTAAGGGAAAAACACAAATAGAAAAGCATAATATACACCGCTTAGGGTAGAGACTTTAAAATTAAATTGGGACGAGCCTCGCCCGAATAACAAACGGGCCCCCATTTAGTAATGAAATAACATAGTATATCCGGAGAGGCTAATAGCGAATTCCATAGCCTCTCCCAAAAGTTAAAAGCCGATAAACATCATTTAGGGCACGATTTTAATATACTTTCCCTTGAACGAGTGTGCACTTGGTGCGACTCAAATCCAAATCTCGGCAAAGCCGAAATATACCGAAGGTCATAGGCGTACTGGTTGCGGTATGACTCGAGGTGTGTTTCCGCGATGTCGAAAATTCATAAAAATAATATTTATGTAAAAAAGCATATTATGTTGTTAAAATCCATAATTAAGTCAAATAAAAGTCAAGAATGACAGTGGAGCGACCGTGCTAAAACCACGGAATCCGGGAGTGCCTAACACCTTCTCCCGGGTTAACAGAGTTCCTTATCCGGACCTCTGCTTCGCGGACATTTTAAGAGTCAAAATTCCTCGGATTCGGGATTAACCGGTGACTTGGGACACCATTGTCATTCCCAAGTGGCGACTCTGATTAATCTCTAATAAAATCCCGAACCGACTGTCCTTTAATTGGAAAAACTCCTTCCCTTACGTTATTTTATCCGTATCGGATATTTGAGCGTCGGGGTATACCCTATAAGTGTATTTATACGCTTTTAAGTGTTGGGGTAGTAAAAAGGGAGGTGTGACAATGGGCATGGGTGTTGAATTTATGCCAATACCCATGGCAAGATTTGAAAGGTAGAGGACGCGAGCACAATGGCATTCTTTTCTTCAGTACGATCATGAATGGGGTGTTTTTGAAGTTAAGACCGCTAACCATAGACACAGTGGGAATAATCTACATACGGTGAATGAAAATAGAAGGTTATGTTCATGTGTAAAATGGACCATCTACCACATGTCGTGCCCACATGCATTGAAGTGCTTTCAATAAGTTGGATATGGGACAACAAACTACATTGATAGGCAATAAAGTGTTGCAGCATACGTAGACACGTATAGTGGGAAGTTGCATCCGTTAGGTGTTGAGCATTATTGGCCGCCGAAACCTTTTAAGTCGGTATGTAACAAGGACTACTTGTGCAAGCTGAAAGTGCAAAAGAGAACACGTATACCGAACCAAATGGATGTTGGTGAGTCCGTTTATGCACGTAAATGTAGCATATGCTCCCAAACTGGACATGCCCATCGTAAATGTCTTCATGTGTTGGGCGTGGTAGGGGTAATACTGTTGCAAGTTCATCCAATGTAGCCAACTATCAAGCATACCTCTAGTTCTTTATTTTGGTATTATTTGTTGTAATATATGTTCGTACTGTTGTTTGACTCAATATATATAAAATAAATATATTTCCACAAGCCTGTTACATTTTATTAATGTCAGGGTCATTTAATATATTATTCGTCACATAATACTATGTTTTGTGGATTTGACATGTCCTGCTTCAAAAGCTGAGAAGCACGTGAAAACTCTGTTTTAAGTCTTGAAAATTCACTATGTAATTTGCAGTACTATACTGCGATTTTGTTTGAAACCTTGATTATAAATAACAGTTTCGTGGTACTTACATTCTTCATTTAACAACAACCAAAGTTTCAGTATAAGAAATGTCTTCACAAAATGTTTATGTCCCAAGGTGTTACTGCGGAGAAAAATGTATTTTGTTCAAATTTTTTTCGGAAGGTGCACGCCGCTACTGGGCATGTAAGAACAAGCACAAGTAGTTACCAGACAAGCCTACATGTGACTTTGAGGTTTGGAAGGACGAACCATGTAAGCAAGACCGCTACAAAGAACAAATTTATTAGCTATTTTGTCTAACTTGTAGCCAAGAGGAGCGCGAGCGAAAAACCAATGAAGAACTTGAGGTGTTGAAGACCAAATTCAACAAGGCACAAGAAGAGAAACAAAGGCTCGAAGAGCAACTCGAGTAGTTGGAGCGAATTGTAGGAAACGATCGTGATTAATTAGTAGCTGGGATGTATCTTTAGTTTTTCTGCTTTTGTGGCATGTATCTTTAGTTTTTCTTGTTTTGTGTTTGTGTTTTACTTTGAAATAAAATTCATGTTCAAATTACATTTCTTGTTCAAAATCTCTTACAATAAGAATACAAGCGAAATATGCAACTCTAAATGTGATGTTGTGCAAATTTAAAATGTTATGTCCAAATCCATTGCCATATATTTTGCGGTAGACGTGCATGTCTATGTAATTCGTAGTAAAATACTACGTATTGTAGGGTTGTCCTTTTATATGAAAAAGCTGAAAACATGAGTTATCATGTCTATGTAATTCGTAGTTCAATACTACGTATTGTGGAGTTGTCCTTTCGTCTGAAAAGCTGAAAATCATGTGACATTACACTTTTTCGTGGAGTTGTCATTTCGTATGAAAAAGATGAAAATCATGAATTGTCATGTCTATGTAATTCATAGTTCAATACTACGTATTGTGGAGTTGTCCTTTCGTCTGAATAAGCTGAAAATCATGTGACATTACGCTTTTCCGTGGAGTTGTCATTTCGTATGAAAAAGCTGAAAATCATGAGTTTTCATGTCTATATAATTCGTAGTTCACTACTACGTATTATTGAATTGTCATTTCGTCTGAAAAAGCTGAAAATCATGAGTTGTAAAAAGATTTAATTCGTAGTACAATACTACGAAATGTGAAGTCGTGTTGTCATGTGTATGTAATTCGTAGTACAATACTACGTATTGTGGATTTGTAATTCGCAGTATAATATGACAATTGATGTTATATGTTGCCTATAAATAACGAGAGCGTTCGAGTTATTTTCTGTGCTTAACATCAACCTATAATCAAAATTTTCCTTAAAAGAAAACTTCTGTTTAAGAAATGTCTAAACGGCCCATTCTTCCCCAAAGTGCGACTGCGGAAACAAAAGTATGATGTTCGATGATTGCGAAGAAGCTGGACGTAAATACTGGGGGTGTATGAACACATTTTATAAGCAACCCACCGAACCTACATGCAATTTTAAGGTATGGGTTGATGAACCATGTTACCAGGAATACTACAAAGATCGGGTGTATCATCTTCAAAATGTGTGTACTGGGCAGTGGGAAAGAATGCAGAAATCGAAGGAAGAAATTGAAGAGTTGAAGGCGAAGATCAAGGAGGAGGAAGAAGAAAAAAAGCAATTTGAACGAAAGTTCGAGATGATTAAGCAAAGAATACTATGTGGTCGTACCTAAGCGATGACATTTACTTGTTGAATGTTGTAGTTTACTTTGTTGTTTCTTTTGTCAAATGATTCTATTAGTTGTATTGTTTATTATTGTGCTATGTGTGTAAGGTATGTGTTTGATTAGTTCCGTCTAATTATAGATGTTAAAACGCAATAAATGTTATTATTCGCAATAGATGTTATTATTAGAAACATAAAGCACTATTTACAAAAGGCTCTATACATAAGCAATTCAGTGAGTGCCGTTGTGTGCTTCAGTGTTGCTGCTGGCCTAAGTCGCATCCCTTGTCGACCGGGCACACTATCTGGATAATCATCGTCAAGTGGCCTCTTTATGTGAGGATGTGCAGCAGCATCAACAACATAACTAGCAGGGTCGGAAGAATAGTCCGTCGGGACGTCAGGAACCTATAAGACAATAAGTAATGTTAGATAAAATAATATAGATGTTTTATTTTATAGCAGTAAGAAATTATTTTTCTCACCATGGTCTCGTCGACCTCCTGTCCTGATGGTCTGCTCATAACCGCATGTAGTATGCTCAAAGATGGGCTGGGACGAAGACTGCATAAAAAAAGATGTAATTAATTATTCGCAGTGAAAGGAAAATAATATAGAATTGAAATACGAAAGTAATACAAACATACTGCATCAACTACCGGAGATGATGGATAACTCAACCTGCGACCGCCATCCACGTCACGGGTCGACCGATGCTCAGCTGTGGTAGATGTGCATGCGAAGTACTGATCTACATCCCCGTCAAAGGTACCCATGATCGACAATGCTCCCGACGGGGTGATCTGCGACACTGGCAAAGACAACTGAAGGCTATATGAGGGCATGCTGCTGGAAGGGTCATCCGGATGAGGCATATAACCCTGCTGGTCATCTCCAAAACCCCAAACTCCGAACTCTTCGTCATGTGCATCGGCAGGTAGGTCTACAGGTACCTCAACACCCCCTTCCTGTTGCCCTAGCCCCTGCTCGTGGGACTGGCCTACCCCTCTAGTAGGCATCTGGAGCCGCATACTCAGGCTTATGCTCTAACCTCTGGCTATCTCTCGACTGCAACAGTGTCAAACGAGCCATCTGAGCTATCTCCCGCCCAAAATAAACCAATCCAGGGTTGTCCGAATGCTGTTGAATCTCCTGTCTCGAGTGGTAGATGCGGTGAAGCCCAATAGCATGTGAAATAATTGAATTAGTAATTAAATAACTCTATGTCATAATTATATGATATTAATAAGTCAAAAAAACATATCAGTGCCTCGTGCCTTCCGACGTACGGTCTGTAGTGATCGTCAAGTACGTGAATGGGGTTCCCGATCAACAGTCGGGGTATGACGTCGGTACCACCCATCATAGAGCTGAATAGAGCCCTCCTCAAAAACTGTAGGTGGTAGCGGGATGCACTCAGCTCACTCCGGGATGCACTCAGCTCACTCCTCCCAATACGCTATCTACTGTTGTAGCCACCCAACATACTGCCGGTTCATGTTCAAATGGTCGTCCTGCTGATAGTGAGTAGGCTCCCATCCGGGCTCCCTCGGTATCGACTAAGGACCAAACTGTCGCAGCACACGCTCCATCGTATGATACTCAACAAAATTTCAAAATATCAACGGGACTGAGGTGGTCTAAATCAACCGGTCTGTTGAGCAAATAGCCGGTAGGTGGCCAAGCAAGTCATTGTTGTATGGCGTCCAGATAAACTGCAAGCAGTAACAAAAAAATGAGTACGCAAAATACAACTAGATTTAAAACAACCAACTTTAGGTAGATATTTACCTGTCCATCCACCAACATGTCTAATACGTCCCTAATAAGGGGGAGATTATAGTGGGCATCCGCCCCTCGGTAGGTCCCTCGCCGGAGAATCCATCTAACAGCTAGCGGAAGAGGCGGATAGTCCTGTCCGGGCTGAAGTGCTGGTAGAGGTGGCTGCAACGGCATGATCCGCTGCCAGCCCCAAACCTAAGATCAAGTGTTGATGTAAATTTATGAGTCATTTCACAATATAGAATTTGGGGGTAATAAATAATGTATTCGGAAATATTTTGCACCTGAAGGAGGGACAGAAAATCACAAATATCAACAGTTGGACCGACGCTTGCCCGACACATGCTCCTATAGAGATAGGCCAGAACAGTAGCTCCCCAGCTGTAATGGTGCAGCTCATCCAGGTCCTCCAGATAGTGAAGAAATCGCATGGTCATTTTATTCACCGAGGTATCGGGAAACAAGACACACCTAAATAGCAGGAGCAACGCCATCCGAGTGTAACGAATAATCCATAGGTGCTCTGTCTGGTGCGTAATATCAGGATGCAAAGCCGCCAACCGATTTCTAATCAGTGATAAACGCACTCGACTGCCACCCCGGTCGCCCTCCGATCTCAAACCAGTCATCTGCCCCATCATATCCACCAGCTGTGCTCGGGTGATGCCTCTCCACTGGTGGGCAGTGTAAATGCGCGCCCTTCTACGCGCAGTCCATATAACACCTAGACGTCCTGTAGTGTGATCGTAGCCTCTCCAGTAGGAAGGTGAAATGTATGTGTCTCTGGTCGCCACCGCTCTATCAAGGACATGATGAGCGACCAGTCAAGCTGCATCCCTCCAAGCTCAAAAATAGTATACAACCCCGTATCCTGTAGGATCTCTACTACACGTGGATGGAGGGGATGCTCCGCTATATACTCCCATAGATCTTCGGGCCTACTGGGGCGGATAGTCTGAAGTGCTAGCTGGCCCTCCCAAACATAGGATGACCTATGGTCGCCCTACAGTACTAGTAACTGATCCGACGCAGGTCCAGGGTGCGAAGATGGAGGGAATGCCATGTCGTATACTATAATTTTAAAAAACATTAATTATTTGTGTTAGTGTAATAAAATAAATAATTAAGTATGATTTTTGAAATTGAAGATAATAGTTGTGTATGGGTTCCATGCTTGATTTTTGATGCCCGGTACCACCTAAAAATCATAAATTAATATAAGTCGCAATTTCAATATTTATAGAATTTTATTAACTTAATAAAATAAATTAAGTATGCTTTTTCAAATTGGATATAATAGTTATGTATGGGTTCCAGGCTTGATTTTTGACGTCCGATACCACATAATAATTATTAATTAATATAAGTCTCAATTTTAATTTTTTACAATTTTATTAACTTAATAAATTAAATTAAGTATGATTTTTCAAATTGGAGATAATAGTTGTGTATGGATTTCAGGCTTGATTTTTGAGGCCCGGTACCATCAAATAGTTCTTAATTATTATAAATCTCAATTTTAATATTTTTACAATTTTATTAACTTAATAAATTAAATTAAGTATGATTTTTCAAATTGGAGATAATAGTTGTGTATGGGTTCCATGCTTGGTTGAGGCCCGATACCACCAAATAATTCTTAATTATTATAAATTTCAATTTTAATATTTTTACAATTTAATTAACTTAATAAATTAAATTAAGTATGATTTTTCAAATTGGAGATAATAGTTGTGTATAGGTTCCAGGCTTGATTTTTGAGGCCCGATACCACGTAATAAACATTAATTAATATAAGTCTCAATTTTAATATTTTTATATTTTTATTAACTTAATAAATTAAATTATTTATAATTTTACAAGTTGGAGATAATAGTTGTGTATGGGTTCTGGTCTTGATTTTTGAGGTCCGGTACCACCAAATAATTTTTAATTATTATAAGTCTCAATTTCAATATTTTTATAATTTTATTAACTTGATAAATTAAATTAAGTATGATTTTACAAATTTGAGATAATAGTTGTGTTGGGGTTCCAGGCTTGATTTTTGAGGCCCGGTACCATCAAAAAATTCTTAATTATTATAAATCTCAATTTTAATATTTTTACAATTTTATTAACTTAATAAATTAAATTAAGTATGATTTTTCAAATTGGAGATAATAGTTTTGTATGGGTTCCAGGCTTGATTTTGAGGCCCGATACCACCAAATAATTCTTAATTATTATAAATGCCAATTTTAATATTTTTATAATTTTATTAACTTATTAAATTAAATTAAGTATGATTTTTCAAATTGGAGATAATAGTTCTGTATGGGTTCCAGGCTTGATTTTTGAGGCCGATACCACATAATAAACATTAATTAATATAAGTCTCAATTTTAATATTTATATATTTTTATTAACTTAATAAATTCAATTAAGTATAATTTTACAAGTTGGAGATAATAGTTGTGTATGGGTTCCAGGCTTGATTTTGAGGTCCGGTACCACCAATTAATTCTTAATTATTATAAGTCTCAATTTTATTATTTTTACAATTTTATTGACTTAATAAATTAAATTAAGTATAATTTTACAAATTTGAGATAATAGTTGTGTGTGGGTTCCATGCTTGATTTTTGAGGCCCGATACCACTTAATAATCATTAATTAATATAACTCTCTACACTAAAAAGCTCTACACTAAAAGGCTCTACGCTAAAAGGCTCTGCGCTAAAATAATATTAATCATATTAATCACACTAACATAACATAAACAAAATAAATCAAAAATTAATACAAATATATCATGTGACATGGTATATACTAATATACTAAATTAAAACTAACATATACTCACATGATATATACTAACATATCAATTGTGTATATACTAACTAAATTAATATTAACATTTACTAAAGGGTATATACTAACATATCAACAAACTAAATTAATACTAACATATACTAACAGTGTATATACTAACATGTCAACAAACTAAATTAATACTAACATATACTAACAGGGTATATAAAATATATAACATAAATAAAATTAACATGGAAATATAATATATGAGTTTCAACATAAACATAGATTTGAATACCTCGATTTAAAAGCTGTGAAAGTGATTTTTTTCCCCAGACAGTATCCAAACAATCCTTCGTGTGGGGCCTACGGCTGTTACTCTTTAAGGGGATGGGTGGGACCGAATTTTTTTGTTGTTGTGAAAACGAGAGCAAAACCTAGGGGGAGGGGACCAAAATTTGGTTGATAATGGCGAGAATGTATTCTGGGGAAGAAGAAGGGGTATATTTAATTGTGTAATTCGCAGTAAACTACCGCGAAATGCAATTCGTTGTTGTTTACTGCGAAATATCAGGAGAAATTAAAAAAAATTAATACCTATTTCGCAGTATAAAACTGCGAATTACCTTAACGTAATTCGCAGTTTTATACCGCGAAATAGGTTGAATTTTTTTTTTTAAACACTAAACGTCCGGACTCCTTCTTTTCTTTCCATTTGAATTTTTTTTTTAAGTATTTGATATTCGAAATTCACTTGCATAATTAAATAAGTATTATCTCGCATCCAAAAGTATATTTAAGCGTGCTAAATGGGTAATAGCATATAATAGTTCAAGTGGTTTGTAGAATAAAAGAATCATTCGATGTGTAAAAATTTGTCGTTGAATAATATGTTACAAATCACATTTTCCTTTTATATACAAAAAAAACCTCTTTAATTGCTGTTTTAGAAGAATATTCGTCGACGTTGAGAGCGTACATTTTTATTTGATTACAAGTTTATTACAAACTTTGAACGATAACTAAAGTTAAAATGATTATTATAATCTTGATAGACATCGTTGTTTTAATCGGTGAATGGCAACGTGCATTTGCTCAAGAAGTATATCAACCTATTATGAAAGTTAAACTTAGTATATAGTGGCAAAGCCAATTTTTTATTTTTACCAAAATAATATAAAAAAGGTAAATACATAAAAAGGTTAAGTAGATTCAACATCAATATTATATATACATAAAAAAGTAATTTTAACCTTGTATATACATACTGTAATAGCTTATTTTCCGCTCAATTATTGACATTCCCAATAAAAAAAATGAAACTTAAAGTCTTAAACTACCATTTACCCGAATAAGCAAATCGATTCTTTCTAATGACCCAGAAGGTCATCACTTGTTTTGGAAATAAATTTTGTGTTCCGAGCATTAAAACTTCCTTTTCGTCTCACATCATTTTACATGTGCTGTTCGGACATGTATCCGGAAAGTCATTATGTGAAAATCTATGAAAAATGATAAATTTTGCTTTTAAAATGATTTAGGTTGACTTCAGTCATTATTTTGGGTAAATGGACCCGGACCCATGATTTGAAGGTCCCGGAGGGCCCGTAGCAAAATGCGGGACTTGGGCGAATGCCCGAAATCGAATTCCGAGGTCCCAAGCCCGAAAAATAAATTTTTGAAGAAAATTGTTTGATTGAAATTTTAGAGTTTTTGGAAAATTTAAATGTAATTGAATTAAATGGTATCATGCCCGTATTTTAATTTCGGAGTGCGATATAGATCTTACATGTGATTTAAGTTGAGCCTGTAAAATTTGGTAAGAAACATATTTGAAATGACGTGAATCGGACCTTCAGTTGTTAAAATTTGAACTTAAGAGTTCATGAGATTTTTCTTTGATTTTGATGCTAAATTCATAGTTATTGATGTTATTTTGATGATTTGATCACGTGAGCAAGTCTGTATGATATTTTTGGACTTGCGTGCATGTTTGGTTTGGAGCCTCGAGGGCTCGAATGAGTTTTGGATATGCCACAAAGTGAAATTTGGACTTAGAAGATTGCCGGTGTGTTGCAGGTCTGCAGGCTTCGTAATTACGAGGCTTGGCTCGCAAATGCGAAGCTTTATCGCACATGCGAAGATGGCCTGATCTGCCTTGGTCGCAAATGCGATATTGTAAATGCGAAGGTCCCTCGCAAATGCGAAGAGGACCGGATTCCTTCAGTGTCACAAATGCGACAAAATCTTCGCATTTGTGAAGTCAACCGGTTCTGAAGGGTTCGCAATTGCGACATGAGAGACCAGTCAATTGATACTTAGACGGATTTTCAACCATTTTTCAAACCTTCTCAAAACCTAACCACCTTTGGGCAATTTTACAAAGTCAACTACTCTCCCAAATTATTTGTATGTCATTTCTAACTAATTTCTTTCAAAATTTATTCATCTTTTTACATGATTTCAACTCAAATTCAAGGTTTTTCATGGGAAAAATTGAGTGTTTTGCGTAGAACTCTAGATTTTTTTGACTTTTGGTGATTTGAGCCTCGATTTGAAGTCCGATATCAAAATAAATTATATATTTGAGTTCGTGGGTGAATGGATAATCCGATTTTGGTTCGAACCTCGGGTTTTGACCATGTAGGCCCAGTTAATTTTTGACTTTTTCGGGAAAACTTAGAAAACCTATTTTCATGCATTAGAATTTATTCATTTAGCCTTTATTGATATACTTAAGTAACTTATAGCTAAATACAAATGATTTGGTAGTGGAATCGAGCGGTAAAGCGGTAGTTGAGGCTTAAATTGTGTTTGTAGCATCGGGGTAAGTGTTTGGTCTAACCTTAGCTTGAGGAATTAGAAGTTGTGTCCTATTTGCTACGTGTTAGTTATTGAGTATGACGTATAGGCACGGTGACGCGTATCTATACGTTGGTGTCAAGCATGCTCGTGAGTCTTATACTATGATTAATGTGACCTTGTCTTGTATTGTTCATGCCTTAAGTGATGATTTATATTGTTGAACAAGGCTTGTAGAAGTAATATTGTTATTTGATCATTGAAGACCGTTGGCTCATGTTGTAAAATGATTTGTGAAAGTATTATTAGCAATTGAACATTATAGAGCATTGGCTCAAGTTGTAAATTGAGTTGTGAAATAGATGTGATAAAGAGAAAAGAATTATAATATTGTCTCCTTTGCCCGGGATTTTGTTGTTTTAATATTATCTTCCTTGTTGGGATGTTATTGCTTTTGATATTGTTTCCCTTGCCGGGATATGATTATTGTACTATTATTTCTTTACCGGGATTTTATTATTATTTTATTAATTCTCTTGCCATTATTGCTTTGTGATTGTTGTTTGGGTAAGGAAGAGTATTAAAGCATCAAGGGTGATGTCGTGCATGATATTTGTGAGAGAGTGTTAAATCACGAAAGATGATGCCATGCACGATATTTGTGAGAGAGCGTTAATGCACGAAGGGTGATGCCGTGATGCACGATGTACAATCTCGTGCCTTTATATGAGTGATAAGGAACAAAGGACATTTCGTATCATGATTATGTGAGGTAAAAGTACGAAGGGTGAAACAATGTCAATTATATTAATTTTTATGGTGAGGGCGAGAGCAAAAGCATGATGGGTGATACCGTGCCAATTATATTAATTTTTGTGGTGAGGACGAGTAAAAGCACGAAAGATGATGCCGTGCACTTGTCTTCCTGATTTCTAGTGATAATTGAGTTATGGTGTTCTTTATATTTAACTGTTGGTATCTGTTGCTACTTGTTGTTCCCGCATCATGATTTCGTTCCTACCTTTAATTGTAAAGTTTTGCCTTTATTTTCAGCTGTATAAGATTTAAATGCACAAGTTTATTTGATAGTCTGGTCCTAGCATCGTCACTACTTCGCCGAGGTTAGGCTAGGCACTTATCGGTGCATGAGGTCGGTTGTGCTGATACTAGGCTCTGCACTCTTTTGTGCAGATCCTGGCAGGGGTGTTCATGGTTCAGTTTGGATTAGTTTTCCTGAAAAAGAAACTAAATCAACTAAGTTATTTTTTTTCCATATATTAGAACCAAACCAAACCAAACCAATTAAGTCAGTTCTTTTTCAAATCGATTTATGTCGGATTTTGTCAGGTTCTCAGTTTTTTCGGTTATTTGTCAATTTTTTCTTAAATATACGACGTACACTATCAAACACATATTTTGGCGACCACATTTTCAATGTAATACTATCAAATCAGTTGCCTTTTTAGAAATCAATTATTTACCAACATATATTGATGATAATTGAATTAAATAGTGATGAATAATTCAAGGACTCAATTAAAAATATATTATTTTTAATACGAAATGGATTCTTACACTTAACAAAAGAAAACTGCCAATTAAATTAGAATGTAAAGGTAAAGAACTATGCTAAAAGTGCAAATTATTAATATTTACCATAAATATTTTGAAACTTTGTATAAAAATATACTTATATATCGTTGAAATAATAAATTTGAAATAGCTACTCCTATAGTCAATTTGGTTTGTTTTTTTTTTCCGGTTTTTTCTGTTTAAAACCATAATCAAATCAAATTTGACGGTTTTTAAAATTCAAAACCAAAATTAAATCAAACCAAAACGTCTTTTTTTTTGTCGGTTTGGCTTGGTTTTGGGTTTGGTTCGATTTTTCAAAATTTTATGAACACTCCTAGGTCCTGGTACTGGAGCATACAGACTTTAGCTTTGGGTTGCTGCCTTCAGTCCATTTGGAGACCCGAGGTAGTCCTGCAGGCATCCGCATGCCTTGGCTTCTCCTTATATCCTCTCATTCTGTTTCTTTTATGTATTATCAGAGACAACGTTATATTTTTCTTTAGGACCCTTACTTGTAGTATTCAATAGACAGTCTGTGAAATTGTGACACCAATTCTAGGTAGTTTATGTTGTGGATTGATATTGGTATCATTATTAAAATATTACATTTTAGTCTTCCACTTATTAAATTCCGATGTTTATATGATACTGGTTCTTAATTATTAAATGATTAAAATGGTAAAAAGGTAAATAATACGAATGGTTGACTTGCCTAACTTTTACTAGTAGATACAATCACGACTCTCGCGGGGGAAATCCGGATCTCATGCATTCTCATTCCTAAGCAAACGGTTTCCTCTCGCTCACTTATTTTAGACCTAACCACTCTGAATTTCTTTTTTAAATAAAAAGGTAGGAATACTGATCGACCTAAATGAAGAAGTGGAATCAATAACTATTTTTGGCACCTTCATAAAGCCACAATAATAGTGAGACCAAGACTTTTCTGCATTTAATTGAATGTTAAATGTTTTTAGCTAAATATTATAAGCATTGAAATAAGAATTTACTAATTACTGTATAACTTATGGACCAAAAGTGCAATATTCTCTATTATTATCATTGATATATAACACTTACGATTATATTCGAATTCTTTGAATCTTGTTTCGTTCACATTGGACTGCTAACCATATTTAAGTATAAGTTTTAGCTTTATAATTGAAACTGCTTTTTTTTTTCTCTATACTTCTAGTATTTTTATTTTTTATTTTTTATTTTTTATTCAAGAAGGAGCTAGAAATTATCCAAACGGTCAAACTGTTCGCCGCCGTTCTAAATAAATTCACCTAAAATAAAGGGAATGTGATACGCAGAATCTTAGATAAGGACGGCTGACTTAATAAGGCTAGTTCTCGTAAGTATTTTATTTTCTCCTTGACATTATTTCTTTGTAGTAATTATGCTATTTGCTAATTTATTAAACTAACCAAAAAAGCAAATAAGCAGCTACACGCACTGGTAGACTTTGATTCCAAAAGACATCTGTAGAAATAACACCAGATAGCGCCTCTAACGGACACCTATTTAGGAATTAGTCCGCACATTTCGAATTTTAATTTTTTCAGTTTAATTTTTGTCCTGAAATTAAAATTTGTAGTTCAATAGGATAAGACAAAAGAGAGTTTTTTGTTCCTATATCATACATAAAGTTATATTACCAAATATGTTCATAATTTGCATATTATCCTTCTTGCTAATAGTAGTCCAACAAAATATAGACAATGCGTTAAATAAGGAATCATTGTAGTTTTAGGATTCCTTATTTAGGTGCGCTAACACTGGAGAATTAAATATTCTAAGATCTTTCACAATGCAAATCACGCACATTCATAATTATCGTCAACTTCGTGTCAAAATTTTCATACTCTATGTTTGCGATACATTTTGTTTTTAGAATTCTATCTACATCTCTCTCTATCTCTCAATCCCATATTTCAATTGTCACGACCCAGAATTCTCACCCTTGGGGGTCATGATATCGCCTACTCGTAGAAGTTAGGCAAGCCACAAATCTTAAAAATCATTAATCCTTTTCGTTTATACTTGTTTAAGCAATTAAATTAATAATGGATAATCAATTAAATAACATCGAATAATAAATATTTAGCAGAAGTCTGAACTAAATATATAAACAACGTCTAGAAAATCAATAAAAGTCTCTACCCAGACCTGGTGTCACAACAATACACATAATGTCTAGGATTACAACATATAAGAGTTTGAAATAAAGGACAAAGTCTGTAACGAATACAAATGTCAACAGAACATGAAAACTGATAGAGGAGACGTCGAGCTTGCGGACGCTAGCAAGGCTACCTCGGAGTCTCGTGGACCGAAGGTCGGCTCCCTGACTACTGCTGCGCACCGTACGCTGCTCCGACACCTGGATCTGTATAAAAGAATATAGAGTTTAGCATCAGTACAACCGATCCCATGTGCTGGTAAGTGTCTAGCCTAACATCGGTGAAGTAGTGACAAAACTGGACCAAGCTACTACATAAACGTGTGCAGTTATATATATACAATGGAAATAGAGAATCAGAGATAACTAGACAATATGGGAGGGGGGCATGCGATGGGGAAAATAACAACTTCGAATAAAATCACCAAGTAACGAAGGTAGCAACATAACTCAAGCATAAATAAAGCATGAGGAATCAATAATGCACGGCATCACCCTTCGTGCTCTTACTCTAGTCCTCACCAAGCAAAGATATAATTTCAACATGCACGGCATCACCCTTCGTGCTTTTACTTTCTTTACTCACATATAATCAATAGAATCGGCATGAAATGGTACATCGTGCGGCGCGGCATCATCCTTTGTGCTTTACACTCTTTCCTCACAATAAACAAACAATGCACGACATCGTCTTTCGTGCTTTAACACTCTTCCTCACCCAAACAACCATCACAAACAAAGGGCAATGGAATAAACAAAATAATAATAGAAATAATGGGAAGGGAACACAATTAAGCAATTATATTCCGGCAAAAGGGTACAACATCGATAATCTCAACGTCCCCGTAAGGAAAAATAATCAATAAGCAACAATATCCCGGTAAGGGAGCAATTTAAATACTCTTTCTCTTCTTTACATTTTTGTTTCATGTCTCACTTTACCACCCGAGCCAATGCTCTAAAGGGTTCAATCATTTCATATACGTTCACAATTGTAATATAACTTGAGCCAATACTCCTCGATGTTCACATGTCACAATTTCCTTTCACAAGCTTATCACAACAAATAGGAATCATCACCAAGGCAAGAGAAACACAACGAAATCAAGATATTGACAATTTAAAGACTCACGATCATGCTAGACACCAATGTATAAATACTCATCACCATGCCTATGCGTCGTACTCGACAATTATCACATAGAAAATAAGACTCAACTCCTAATCCCTCAAGCTAAGGTTAGGCCAAAAACTTACCTCAAACTTTCACGACCAAATCAATCCTCAATAACCACCTTTCCCCTCGAATTTGGCTCCAAACCAATCATATCTATACAATAATGACTTCAATATATCAATAAATGCTAAACAACATGAATTTATTGCCTAATTATAGCTTTTTCATCATATTATCCAAAAATTAAAAAATCAACCTCGGTCCCGCTTGGTCAAAACACGAGGTTCGGACTAAAATCAAATCATCCACTCACCCATGAGCTTGAATATATAATTTGTTTTTAAATTCGACCCCAAAATAAGGTCTAAATCAAGAAAAATTAAAAAGCTCTAACTCTACCCAAATACCCAATTTTCTACCTTAAATCACATATTTTAGGACTAGAATTTCAATAGATATTGATGAAAAATGGAGAAAATGAGTTAAATATTACTAACTCATGAGTTAATGGTGAAAGGATGCCTCAATGGTCGCCCTAGAACTTGGTAGAAGAAAAAGGTTTTGTGAAATTTCTAATGAATCCCGTAACTACTGTTTTTGAAGTTTAAAATTTTAATTGGGCGAAAATTCTCTATGCGATCACGAAGAATGTCCTGCGATCGCATAGGGGAAGGGAAAATTGGTTTCCGCGATCGCGAACCTATTACTGCGATCGCATAGAAGAAAGGACTTCGCATTTCAGGTTTTGGCTTAATGAATCGCGATCATGGAAGGGGAATGCGATCGCATAGAATGAAGTGAGGTTACCCTACGCGATCGCGGGAAGACCTATGTGATCACATAGAAAAAACAGAACACCTGAAAAACTTACACTATGTGATCGCGGAAAGGCCTATGCGATCGCATAGAGCAAAACCTCAGGATACCAAAACTACTATTTCTGCAAACCTCAGGATACAAGAACTACTGTTTCTGCAACTTTTCTAAGGCTAAAACAAACACATGAACTAACTCAACAACATCATACGAACTTAACCGTGTGATCAAATCACCAAAATAACATCAGAAACAATGAATCAAACCTAAAAATCAAGAGTTTTTCCTAATACTTCTTTAAGTTTCAAATTTAGGATTTCAAGTCCGAAACACGTAAAACGACATCAGATTTTAATCAAACTTTACAGAAACATCTTAAATCATATATATGACTTGTATCGAACGCTGGAACCAAAACGGGTCCGATACCATCGCTTTCTAATCAAGTTTCATTTCAAATTTTCTTAAACATTTCTAGAACATAAATTTTCTTAACAATTCATTTCTCGAGCTTGGGACCTTGGAATTCTATTCCGGACATACGCCTACGTCTCATATTTTCCTATGTATCCTCCGGGACCGTCAGATCACGGGTCTGAGTCCGTTTATTTAAAATATTGACCGAAGTCAAATGTATTCATTTTAATATCAAAACTTAGCATTTTTCACAGAATTTCATATCTAAGCTTTCCGGCTACGCGCCCGGACTGCAAAGGAAAAGAGAGCAACAATTCTATTACTGACAGCCATTAAAAAACTTTAAAGCTTTGAATTCAAATTTGAATTTTCAAAAGTTATTATTTGTTTGGATTGGGTGTTGATCACGCCCAACTATGCCTTCTAAAAAGGACAATACGGTCGCGGCAAATATAACCTAAATATTTCACACGGGGTCGAATCCTCAGAGATTTAACCTATCAACTACTATCTTCAAAACCAATAATCTTCTGAATCAGCTTCCAAAATATTTAAATATTTCTTTTTGAGTGCTTCTTAACAACTACTTTTGTAAAGAACTAAATAACTGGAAAATAACTAAATATGTTGTAAACAAGAATGAGAAAGACTAAGGTAATAATTTCCTCTATTGATGTAATCCCTTCTGTTTATGCTCATACAAATTTATCAATATCTCTCTATCAATCATGAACAATAATCCTACCGTAAATATCTCCTGAGTAATCACAGTAATTTACTATTGCACTCTTCCGAGTTACACTAGCTTGCTTTAATTATCACAATTCACTTTAGATTACACTCAAGGTTTCGTTACTCCTAATCCCACATTTAAACCCGTAAATATAGATTCCTCTAATAATCTAGGAGTGATGTCGTTCAACAATAACCTAAATATGCATTCTTTTCCAAGTTATGCACACTAAATAGGCACAACTAATTGAGGATCATACCAATTAACTACAACAAAAACGAAGTTGAACAAATAGATATTAACTAATAATTTGCATTCACATAAATCAGAAGTTCATCAACCAATATGTTCCATCAAAACCTTAGATAGGAATTTAGCTACTCATAACTATGAAAACAAAATCTAGAATAGAATTCATAATGAAAATTCAAAGAAAAAATAAGAGAGATGTTTGGAGAATTCCCTCACACTAGTTTCCTTGAAAATGTAATACAAAATACAATGCTTGCCTCTTTTGGGTGAATCCTAAGGTTTCATATAGGGTTTAGGTCTTAAAAATCCCATTTTTATACTTTGGTCCCTCACTTTTACGCCTTCCGCCGTGGTAGCGGTAGAACCGTGGCCAAATCACCCTTCTGAATCTCGAAAATTTCAGCAGACCTTATCCACCGCGATTCTGCCACAGTCGCGGTAGAACCGGGGTAGAACAGTGATTCTGGTTCTTTAGGGATGTTCAAGCGTGGCTTTCATGATTTTTGCATATATGGCCTTTTTCTTCTACGTTTGACTCCAAAATTGCTCCTTAGCCTTCCTTAACCATTTTGTACATACAATTCATGAAAATCACTAATAAGAGCATTTTGTCATCATATATATTATCAAAACAACTTAAGAATGTGATTATTTTGGGCATGAATATAGTAAAATTCACCTATTATCAGGTGTTGTTAAAAATAATTAGGAATATGGTTTGGAATTTATATCTCAATTTTGAGGGGTTTTGGTGAAGATTAGACTTGGTTTTGACTGAATTTCATATTGAAACTCGACGAATAAGAAGAAGACATTACATACATTATATTGCAGAAATTATAAAAAAATTATATATATATATACTATTCTGGACAAAAATATGTATAAAAAATGTGAAACATACATTTCAGGGGAAGCATGTCGAGTCCAAATATGTACACAATTTGTAGATATTTTGTAGATAAATTGTAGATTATTTGTATTCCAATTGTAGATGCTTTATTTTCTGTTTTCACGAATAAAAATGACTAAAACTTCTACAAATCTTCTAAAAGAAATGCAATTATGTCACAAATCCCAATTATGCTACAATTGAATGGTAATTGGGATTTAAAATCCAATGCTTCCAGTTTGTAGATATTTTGCAGATAAATTGTATATTATATGTATTTTGTTAGTAGATGCTTTATTTTTTGTTTTCGCAAATCAAACAACGAAAACTTCTACAAATCTTCTGCAGAAAACACAATTATATCGAAAATCCTAATTATGCTACAATTAAATGAGAATTGAGATAATAAAATTCAATGTACCCATTTTGTAGATTTTTTGTATTCTAATTGTAGATGCTTTATTTTCTGTTTTAACAAATCAAAAACGACTAAAACTTCTACAAATCTTCTGTAAACAATGCCATTATGTTGAAAATCCCGATTATGCTACAATTCTGTGATTCTCCTATATGCGCCTGTTACTCCTTACGAAACTGCTATGCTTAATATGTAATCCAAAAAAAATTATGATGAAAGGATAGATCTTCCTAAAATTGTTTGTAGATCATTTGTAGAAATATTAAAATTTTGTATTTTCATATTAATTTTTCAAATGATATGTATTTTTGTTGTAGATTAAATGTAGAAAACAAGCCATTGTGAGTCTTATTTAACTCATTCCTCACATTCAACATATTCTACAAATTCACGCTTCTTTAAATACAATACAACCATACGTTCTTGAATTTAAAGGTATATCAATATATATAACTTAAAAACATCTTCTCCTCTGCATAAGTTAGCTCCAAAACAGACGAAGCGGAATAGCAAGCTCCCATAAAATTTTTTAACACAAAATACAAAGCTCAAAATAAATAAACAACAATCTATAATTTTTCTACAATTTCTGCAATATAATGCTTGTCATGTCTTCTTCTTCTTCTTCTTCTTCTTCTTCTTCTTCTTCTTCTTCTTCTTCTTCCTTCTTCTTCTTCTTCTTCTTCTTCTTCTTCTTCTTCTTCTTCGACGAGGTTCAATCTGAAATTCAGCCAAAACCAAGTCTAATCTTCATTAAAATCCCTCAAAATTGAGATATAAACTCCAAACCATATTCCTAATTATTTACAACGACACCATATCCAAACAAATAATGATTTTTGAAAACCCAAATTAGAATTCAAAGCTTCAAAGCTTTTTATTGGCTGTCAATGGTGGAACTGCTGCTCTATTTTCCTTTCCTTTTACATTATTGAAATTTGGATAGCGAGATAGAGAGAGACATAGAGAGAATTCTCAATTCTTTGCAACATCCAATCCAAACAAAAAATGTCTTTTGAAAACTCAAATTCGAATTTAAAGCATTGGCTATAGAAGAAATAATGGGATTTTGATACAAAAACCGTGGGTGAAGGTGTGAAAATTGGAGAGAGAAATGTAGGGTGAGTGGTATTAGAAGGAATATACGTTACCATTAAATTAGGAGTATACTTTATACCCTTAAAACCCACTAATGGTATATAATTAGTAATTAGGTATACTAAATATAATTCTATGAAACCTTAAACATTGGGGGTAATATAGTTTCCTATATGGCATAAGAATGTAAAAATTCCTAAAATAAATATTCGTAATCTCTAAATAACATTTCTAAGAATGATTGTTGTGCAGTTAGAGGAGTATGACTAGATAGAATTAATTAGGTATATTAAATATAATTATATTAAACTGATTTAAATGCAAGATTTATCCTGTGCTAGTTAGAGGAGTATGACTAGATAGAATTAACTGTCTAATTGCTTAATTGCCTTAATTGAAACTATATGGAACATGTTGGGTCAGAACTTAACTGTTATTTGTAGTTGTGTATTCCATTCTCTGAGTATAATTCCTTGTTTTTGGTTGTGTTTTGCATTGTGGACTACAGGTTCGATTCCCGGAGATCCTTGTTATTGATATAAGTGGACTGCAGGTTCAATTCCCGGAGATCCTTGTTATTGAGATGAGTGGACTGCAGGTTCAATTCCCGAAGATCCTATGATACTGAGATAAAGGACTGGGGGTTCAATTCCCGGAGATCCTGTGATACGAAGATAAAGGACTAGGGGTT
>JASVEL010013222.1:0-152497 GCA_032618575.1 Nicotiana noctiflora | reverse complement strand
GCATATCAAATTATGAAACAACGGTGATATATATATCGAAACGGGGAACCAAGTCCCTACACATACCAACTCCCATAGACCGAAGGGTCAAGAGTCAAGAGCCTCTAAAGAACATACGTGTAATAAGGTTTACAACCAGAACTCAATGCGGAAAGATATGACAATAAGAAATGAAAAAAGACAGTCAGAAGGGGAGTCAGGTCCCGCGAACGCTGCAGCTACCTCGACTATCCCGCACAATGCCTCCGAACGGCTATCGGATCAGGTCTGCTGAGAGGTACCTGGATCTGCACACATGGTGCAGGGAGTAAAATGAGTACAGCCAGACCCAGTGGTAATAAACAAGGGTAAGACAGCGTAGATAAGAAATCCACAGTAAAGCATAATGTAAAGCTATAACCAATACCCTGTAGCAGTTCAATATCAACAGTAGAGAGCCACAATATCAACAACAAGTATAACAGCTAGCATAATGTAAAGCTATAACCAATACCCTGTAGCAGTTGGAGTCCGTAGCCTTTCTAGGGCATGTTATTTCTAGTAAGGGAATTCAGGTGGATCCTCAGAAGATTGCGGCAGTGAAAGATTGGCCTAGACCCACGACCCCGATAGAGATTCGTAGCTTCTTGGGTTTGGCAGGGTACTATCGGAGGTTTGTAGAGGGATTCTCAACCCTCGCTTCCCCATTGACTAAATTGACGCAGAAAGCAGTTAAGTTCCAGTGGTCCGAAGCATGTGAGAAAAGTTTCCAAGAACTGAAGTCAAGATTGACCTCGGCGCCAGTATTGGCCTTGCCAGAAGGCACAGAGGGATTTGTAGTCTATTGTGATGCCTCCAGAGTCGGTTTGGGATGTGTATTGATGCAGCACGGAAAGGTTATAGCTTATGCTTCCAGGCAACTCAAGAACCACGAGAAGAATTATCCGGCGCATGATTTGGAGCTTGCAGCTGTTGTGTTTGCCTTGAAAATATGGCGACACTATCTTTATGGAGTTCATGTAGATGTGTTTTCATACCACAAGAGCCTCCAGTATTTGTTCAAGTAGAAAGAGCTGAATCTAAGACAGCGGCGGTGGTTAGAATTGCTCAAGGACTATGATATGAACATATTGTACCATCCAGGAAAGGCAAATGTGGTAGCCGACGCTTTTAGTCGAAAATCCATGGGTAGTTTGGCTCATTTGGGTGTGGATCAGAGACACCTGGCTCGGGAGGTTTACCAATTAGCCAGTTTGGGGGTTCGTATCTCGGCGTCAGACGAGGGGGATGTTTTGGTGCAAAATGGAGCAGAATCATCACTGGTCGCGGAAATCAAGGAAAAACAGTTCATGGATCCAGCATTGGTTCGGGTGAAGGAAGCAGTTATGAATAACAAGACCTCAACATTTGAACTCAGCAGTGAGGATGGTGTATTGTGGTGCCAAGGTAGACTATGTGTTCCGGACGTGAACGAGCTTCGGGAGAGGGTAATGGCAGAGGCTCATATTTCCAGGTATTCGGTACACCCAGGTTCCACGAAAATGTATCATGACCTTAAGGAGATTTATTGGTGGAACGGTATAAAAAGGGATGTGGCAAGCTTTGTAGCTAGATGCCCGAACTGCCAGCAAGTGAAGGCCGAGCATCAACGGCCCGGTGGATTAACTCAGCTTATAGAAATACCAAGGTAGAAATGGGAGATGATCAATATGGATTTCGTGGTGGGGTTACCTCGCACTCGGCGTAAGTTCGACTCAATATGGGTGATAGTGGATCGACTCACCAAATCAGCTCACTTCCTGCCAGTCAAGTCCACTGATACTGCGGAGCAATATGCAATGTTGTACATAAAGGAGATAGTAAGGCTTCATGGCACTCCACTTTCTATTATCTCGGATCGCGGGGCTCGGTTCACAGCTAACTTTTGGAAGACGTTTCAGCAAGGTTTGGGAACTCAGGTGAATCTCAGCACAGCTTTCCATCCGCAGACAGACGGTCAGGCCGAGCGGACCATTCAGACGCTTGAAGATATGTTGCGGGCTTGTGAGGTAGGTGAAGCGGAATTGCTAGGGACATATATGGTGTACGAAGCTATGGAAAAGGTCAAGGTTATTCAGCAGAGAATGAAAACAGCACAGAGTCGTCAAAAATCCTATGCGGACGTTCGCCGAAGGGATTTGGAGTTTCAAGTCGATGATTGGGTGTTCTTGAGGGTATCTCCTATGATGGGAGTCATGCGATTTGGGAAGAAAGGGAAATTGAGTCCTAGGTATGTCGGGCCATATCGGATTGTTCAAAGGATTGGTCAAGTTGCTTATAGGCTAGAGTTGCCTCCCGAGATGTCATCAGTGCACCCGGTATTCCATGTGTCCATGTTGAAGAAAGTGATTGGAGATCCATCCACCATCATGCCAGTCGAAGCTATAGGGGTTAATGAAGATTTGTCATATGAAGAAGTTCTAGTTGCCATTCTTGATAGGCAAGTCCGTAAGTTGAGAAATAAGGAAGTTGCCTCTGTTAAAGTATTGTGGCGAAGTCAACAAGTTGAGGAGGCCACATGGGAAGCAGAAAAAGAGATGAAGGAAAAGTACCCCCATTTGTTTGATCAAGCCTAGAAGAAATTAGGTGACCCTTCTACTCCTAGTAACTGCCATCTTGTCCAAGTTGTTTCCCTCTTAGTATTAGTAAAGTCTCCTTCATTTTGTAATGAGATAAATGTGTTGTTGCCTTGGGTCACTTGAACCTTTCTTGATAAATGAAAGCCTTATAAAAGATTTACGTGTTAAATAAACAACTAATAGTAAGTGTAGATTGGTAATGGTTTGTTTGTGTGTACATGGTGTATTAAGATGATTAAATAAGGGAAGAACTCATTGAAGTGACTAGTTTATGCGCAATTGTAACAATGTGATGGAATATGTGCATTTGTTGAGGCAAGAAAGTATATATGAGTTGTGGAAAGTGTTGTATTTGTATATTGTTGTTTGGTAATGTGTTTCGGGGGCCCTCTGACAGGTGGATATGTCCATAATACAAAGGAAACTCTGGCGAAATTTTTCTAAAATATAAGAGTTAGTCAAAATTTTGATAGTTGCATATCATGTCTTTCAAAACCAACTCATTTATTTCAAAATCCTCATTCGAGGACGAATGATCTTAAGGGGGGGAGTATGTAAGGCCCCGTAAAATTTTTGTGCATAAAACCTAGTAGCTATAGTGTCATGGTCCGAATAATGTGTTAGGAATGCGTAGAATTCTTCGCGGCGAGCAAGCTCGCCGCGGTTCGGACCCTTGGTAGTGATTTAAGTTTCAAAAATGTAGAGAATCAATTTTTCCGGAAAAGTGTCAATTTTGCGGTCAAGAATGCGACCGCAGATCTGCTATGCGGACCGCATTCTTGCCGCAAAGCTTACCAGAAGGTTTCCCAAAATCATGTTGAAAATGCGGTCGATATGCGATCGCATAATGAATCTGCGGTGCACTTTGCGACCGCAGATCAAGAATGCGGACCGCATTTTGGTCGCATTCCGTAACAGAACTTGTGTAATTTTGAGGTCATTCCGCGGTCACTTTGCGGACCGCATGTTGATTCTGCGATCGCAGATGCGACCGCAGAATTGACCCGGCCCAGAAATTTTATAAAATTTGACCCGATCTCTTCTTTAATATAATGCCTTTCCCCTTCATTTTATCATATCATCTCACTAAAATTAGAGAGAGAGAGAGAGAGGGGGGTTTTAGAGAGAGAGGTTCTTCATCTCCAAAGATTGTTCCAACCATTTAGTCCAAAGGATTCTAGGGCCAAGATTCAACTTCCCCAATCTTTACAAGGTAAAAACCCTAACTATTTTCTTTGATTTTCAGTTTTAAAATGGGTAAAGAGAGGTTTGCATATAATAGCTTCTGAAAATTGAATTTAACACTCATGCATAATTATTGAACTTGATTTCTAGTAAAAAAAGAAGTGAGTAGAAGTAAGAGTCTTCAAGAATAAGGTCTGCAAGAGTAGGATATCTTGGGTAAGCATAAAGTGGGAGTTTAAAAGAAGGAAACTCGATACCAGGTATGTATGGCTAATTTTGATTCTTGTGAAATCGCCTATATGTGTGAAATTGTTGAGTTCATGTTAATTTGACAAATTGTGTGAAGTTCTTGATGTTGTATTGGATATTCAAAATTGTTGTTGAACTATGAGTGATGTAAAATGGGAGTTTAATTTGGTAAAGAATTGTGAACAATTGCTATGATGGCATATATGGTACCTTGTGGAAAAGAAACGAAACACTTGAGGTGTGGCAAGTTATTGAACATAACAGTATAAACATTCTCTATTTTGGAACACTTGTAACTTGATTGTGATATTGGCTTGAGAAGTAATTGAGAACATGAACCAATGTGTAAGTTGCTTATTTGAACTTGTTGTAATTGTGTGTAGTACCTTATCTGCTGTTTGTGATTGTTGTGTTTGAAAACTGTACGGTGGGATCGGGTTACGCGCCGCAACATAAAGAAATAAGGTGTGGGTTGGGGTGATAAGGGTGGCCGAGGTAATAAGGGTGGACGAGGTAATAAGGATGGAAAGCGATCGAAATCACAAATGAATTGAAACAATATTATTGATATGAGATTGTGAAAGGAGACAGCAGGAGAGTTTGCAACCTGGGGGGGCACTGATTGCCCCTATGTTTGACTACTTGCAATTTATGTGGTTGATTGGTTGTTGTTCTATTTGTTGACCTTGAATGTGCTTGTGTTGAGGCTTATCTGAAATGAGTAAAAGGTGGGAAACATGGATAGTTAGCTTAATTGATTTCTTGATGTAATCTATTGTCTGTCTTGTCATCGTGATCCTTGTTTAACGGCTTGAGTTTACTTGGGACAAAGTTTGTCCATACATACCAGTACAATTCAAGTGTACTGACGTCCCTTTTGCCGGGGACGCTACATTCGTGTTATGATTGTAGGTGGATCAGTAGCAGGCACTTCAGCTCATCGGCAGTAGTATTCTTCACCTTCCACTGCCCGTTTTGGTGAGCCCCTTTCTTCCTCGGGGCCCTGTGTGGTTCACACCACGTTTGTTAGATTTCATTTTGGTTTTTGCAAGGTATAGCCGGAGCCTTGTTACCGGCAAAGTATTGTATTCCCTTTTTGTATCCTAGAGGCTCTGTAGACATGTAAACTGTGGGACTCCAGTCTTATGTATATATTATGTTATGTCGGGCGTTGTAAAAACTGCAAACTTGTTAATGAATCACTCGTATGGTTTTAATTGTTTATTATGAAATCATTCATGGTTAGTAAGATATTTGGTTAATGAGAAACAATCAACACAGGGGTAACACGTGGGAATGAAAGGCACCCAGGTCTGCTTGACTGTAGCTAAATACAATGCAATGCATGAAATGACCGTTGCGGCACGTAGCCCGATCCAATTTGGGTACCCGTGCTCACTGTGGGGGTTCAGACTCCGGAGGGGCTCCTACAGCCCAAGCACAATATCATGAATATATCCTGCGGCGCGCAACCCGATCCACTACCAGTCAGCTAATATGCAAATGCAGCCTCGCATGCTCAAAAGTAGTTTTGAAAACTCTTTAATCATTTTTCAGTTAAAAACAGTAAATGTCAAGTTCCAGAGATTGGAAATATCATGATAACAGTAATAGTTACTGACTGGTAATAAACTAGCATGCCAATATCACAAGACAATGATAACGATCCTCACGGGATCCAATAACTGGCTCACAGCCCACAAGTATACTCAACCGTCCAAGAAGAAGGTTTAACGGCTCAAGAGTAGCCAATATCACAATATAGTATGCAACCATCCGAGAAGGAGGTTAGACGGCTCAAGAATAGCCAATATCATAACACGGTATCAACAAGTCGGACTAAGCCATAGAACCCAAACACAATCGACCCCGCACTCACAAGAGAGTACGTGTCTCGCCGCTATACAGCGTCGCAAAGTGGTATACCGGGGTTTCAAACCCGCTGGTCATCACCCACATCTATTACACACCTCAATACAGCTCGACGACTACTCCGCGATGCCCTTGCCACGAGAATCAAGCTCCGCATGCGTAGAATTTGATCAAATGTAGTAGAAACACAACAAATTAGGCCAATGGGACGACACACAGTCAAAACAACTCAATTTACATCAAAATTCCCAAAGTTGCCAAAGCCCGGCTTTTGGTACGCTTCTCGAAAAATTACAAAAGTCACATATTCGGAACCCTCGTCTCAATACGAGTCTAAGCATATCAAATTTACCAAATTCGGACTCCATTTGCTCATTCAAAATCTTGATTTTTTAAAGTTCAAGCCTAGGGCTAAATCCTCCATAAAATACCCCAAATTCCTCCATTTTCATGATATAATTGCATAATATTATCAATACTAATCATAATTTAAGTCCATAGTTGATTACCTGATGAATTCCCTTTAGTTTCTCTTCAAAATCGCCCAAATCGCCCCTTAAGCCGAGACCTAAATGTTTGAAATGTTTCTGAAATTTTCCAACTTCTGATACAATTAACCTTCTGCGATTCTCGCTTCTGCGGAACTGCTTCTGCGACCAATTGGTCGCTTCTGCGAACCCTTGCCCACTAGCCATGGACCGCTCCTGCGCGTCCGCTTCTGCGGAAAATCTTCCGCTCCTGCGGGATTTCCCGCTTCTGCGAATAGGAGTCCGCTTCTGCGGACTCGCTCCAGCGGTCACCATTCCGCTTCTGCGGATCCTTCATCCCTCGACCCACTTTCGCTTCTATGACCAGAAGCCGCACCCGCGACACCGCTTCTGCGGACAACTGTCCGCTTCAGCGAGGACCTGTGCTTCTGCGCCCCCATTTTCGCAGGAGCGAAAACAACAGAACAGAATCAAAAACCTACAATTTTTTCATGTTTTCTCCCGTTTAACCATCCGGAAACACCCCGAGGCCCCCGGGACCTCATCCAAACACACCAATACATCCTATTACCTTATTCTAACTTGTTCCAATCCTCAAAACACGTCTAACAACATGAAAACTCATAATTCACATCGAATTCAAGTCTAAATTCCTCAAAACTTTCTGAATTACACATTCGATCTAAAACCCGACCAAACGACGTCCGAATGACCTGAAAATTTGCGGACATATCCAAAATCACATGATGAAGCTACAAAAATTTTCAAAATTCCATTCTGACCCGCGGATCAAAATCTCATCTACCATTCGGATTTCGCCAAAATTCAACCTTAGCCAATTCAAGCCTATCTCTACACCGGACCTCCAAATTCAATTCCGATCGCTCCCCTAAGTCACAAATCACCTCCCGGAACTAACCAAATCAGAAGAATCTGATTCCGAGCCCTCTAACTAAATAGTCAACTCAAGGTTGACTTTTCACATTGAAGTTTCCTTCAAAAAGGCTATATGCCTCAATTTCAATCCAATTCACTCCTAACTCACACGATAGACTCTAACACTGATATGAAAGCATAAAACATATAATTACAATATAACGGGGTGGTGATTCCCGTGACGACGGGCCGGGTCATCACAAAGAACAATTCCTAAGCCTGCCCCATTCACATTAGATGAACCATCAGTAAATAATACCCAAATTCCCGGGTTTGCACCATTAAAAACTTATAATTCTTTTTCTGCCTCTAAATGTATCCCTTGACTAAAATCAGCTACGAAATCAGTGAGTACTTGGGATTTGATAGCGGTTCTAGGTTGATAAATTATTTCATATTCACTTAATTTTATATCCCATTTTGCCAATCTACCTGACAGTTCATGTTTATGCAAAATATTTCGTAAAAGGGAAAGCAGTAACTACTATAATAGGATGACACTAAAAATAAGGCCTTAATTTTCTTGATGCCATGATTAAGGCTAAGTGGCTAACGCTAACTTTTCCAGATGCGGGTACCTTGTCTCAACATCTAGCAAAGTTTTACTTACATAATAAATAGGAGATTGCTTACCTTGGTCTTTACGGACCAAAATAGCACTTACCGCTACTTCTGAGACTGCCAAATAAATTAGTAGCTTTTCACCTTCCTTTGGTTTTGCCAATAGAGGGGGATTCGACAAGTAAACCTTCAAGTCATTAAGAGCTTGCTGGAAATCTTAATTCCATTCGAAATGGTCTTGCTTTTTGAGTGCCAAGAAAAATTTGAAGCTTTTTTCTGAAGATTTGGAAATAAATCTTCCTAGTGCCGCAATTCTACCAGTCAATATTTGAACCTCTTTCTTATTTGTAAGAATATCATGTATTTCTTCAATTGCTTTAATCTGAGAAGGATTCAATGCCATGATTAGAAACAAGAAAACCTAAAAATTTACCTGAGGCTACTTCGAACGCGCATTTCTCTAGGTTGAGCTTCATATTAAATTTTCGCAAAATTTTAAAACTAACAGATAAATGAGAAATATGATCATTAGAATGCTGGGTTTTGCCGAGCATATCGTCTATATATACCTCTATAGTTTTTCCTAAATATTCTTGGAATATTTTGGTAACTAACCTTTGATTGGTTGCTCCAGCATTTTTTAAACCAAAGGGCATCACTTTGTAACAGTAAGTCCCCCGGTCTGTGATGAAGGATATTTTTTCTTCATCATCAGGGTGCATTTTAATTTGGTTGTACCCTGAATATGCATCTAAAAACTCAAAAGTTTATGACCTGCAGTTGCGTCTATCATTTGATCTATATGGGGTAAAGGAAAAGAATTTTTGGGCAAGCTTTATTTAGTTTTGTATAATCTACACAAAATCGTCACTTACCGTTCTTCTTAGGTACAACCACAGTGTTGGCTAACCAATCAGGATATTTTACCTCGAGGATTGATCCAATTTTTAGCAATTTTTTAACCCCATCTTGAATTAGTTGATTTTTGAAAGTCCCCTACTTTCTTTTCTTCTGCTTGATTGGAATAAAAGATGGGTCCTCGTTGAGTTTCTGAGTCATCACATCCGGTGGTATACATGTCATATCGGCATGGAATCAAGCAAAACAGTCCACATTAGCGTTTAAAAATTCAATTAACATACCTCGCATGTCGGGCTTTAGATTAGCTCCCATGTGAACTTTTCTTTCAGGCCATTGCTCAAATAACACCACCGCTTCGAGTTCCTCTATTGTTATTTTAGTGTTCTTATTCTCTTCAGGTTCCTGAATTATATCAGCTCTCAAGTCTAAATCTTTTCTCTCAGTTGTAGTTTGATTGCTGACGCCTCCAACTGTTTCCTGTAATTGCTATTTTTCTTTATCCATGATGCTCATATCTGCCACAACGTTGATGCTCCTGGCTGTTTGTTGATCCCCTCAAATTTGACATATCCCCCAAGGTGATGGAAACTTGATAACATGATGTAAAGTTGATGGGACAGCGTCCATATTATGGATCCATGGTCTCCCCATAATTATGTTGTAGGCCATTTCTATCTCAACTATCTGAAATTTAGTTTCTTTATTTACACCTGCAGCATAAGTTGTTGGAATTACCTCTCCTCTAGTTACTACACTCAAATTGTCGCAGCCTGACAACGTATGTGCTTTTGGTATCATTTTATCTTCAGCTTGCATTTCCCGCAACACCCTTAGTAGAATGATATTTGCAGAACTTCCTGGATCAATCAAGACTCGTTTTACCTCGGTGTCATGTACAAATAATGATATAGCCAGTGCATCATTGTGAGGAGTAATTACTCTTTCTGCATCTGCATCATCGAAATTTATGCTTTCATGATCTAAGGTTTGGCGCACTCGCTTCCCATGTGTGATCTTCATTTTAGAAATCTTATTTGAAGCTGTGTACGTTACTCCATAGATATTCTCTCCTCCATTGATGACATTCACTATTCTTTTAGGTGATGGTAGTTTTGGTGGTTCTTGCTCAACATCATGTGATACAGTACTAGATTGTCATGGAGAGGTTTGAGGGAGAGGAACTATGTTAACGTTGTGCGAATCCCCTTGAGCATAATGGATTTGGTTTTCAACAACATTGATGTTGTTGTTGTTGGTGTTTGACATGATATTAACAATAAGTAGAATGTGCAAGCTTGGAAAGAATAAATTATCAGATTCCCGGTAACGGAACCAATTTGTTTAACCAAAAATGGAATTTTAGTTAACACCAAAAAATAAGAGAAAAATCGGGTTACTGATAATCAAGAGACCAAAAAATATAATAGGCTTTCTCTAAATAAAAATAAGCAATAAAGAAATCTGTATTTCAATATGATGTTAATAATTTTTCGTGTGTCTACATATGATGCGACTTCTTCCTTTTATAGTTGATCTTAGGTAGAAGAATAAAACCTAAGCTTTAATGATACAATTATGAGTAATAAATAATATTGAATAAGCTGTTACACAATTATTCCTATTAAATACTAATATTCCAACGTATCAGATGTTTACTACTGAATTTAGACTCTTTTTTGTCTTCAGAACCATGTGTTTAACGCCTTTCGTTCCGTTGGCTTTAAATGACTTGAATTGGTACGGGACACGTGTCTAAAACCGCTTTTCATGCCTGTTTAAATTCCTCTTCCCGTATCTTCCATCGTCAAATTCTTGTCTTTTGAATCTTCAAGCATCCCCATACCTAAATGCTTCATTTAGGTACGAGATACGTATCTAAATTGCACCTTGTGTCTATTCTGAGTTCTTCTTCTCAATTAATTCTTATTTGTTGACATTTTGACCAATCCACGTGTTATACCACATCACCTTTAATATAAATTCAGTTTTTTCCCAATACAGTGATGTTCTAAGCATAAAGTGTTATGCCGTTATCCTACAATATTATACCGAAAGAAATTTCAGGTGGCACAAAACCTAGTGGCCTTTAATTTTTTTAAAAAGTTTAAAAGAAAAATAGGGAAGCTCCTTATGGAATATCTAAATATCCGCCGGGCTATTGGGCACTTTCATTAATTATTTGAGATTATATTAGCCAATTAAAGACAAATAATTCATTTGAATGCAAAGAAAATCTGTGAAAAGATCTTGTTCTTCAAGTCAACTGATATTTTTTCCATTTGGTTATTCAATTAAAAGCCAATTTGACTTCTGGAGGATAGAATTCTTGTTCCCTAAAAAAATATTGAAGGAGCTTTGCTGACAAATTTGAGGGGAAAAATAATGTAAAGGACCTTAGAGACGTCAGAGGGTTATGTTTGAAAGATGTAAAGTCGTGTTCTTTGTTTTGCTATTTTTCAGGGGCGAGTTCGTGCTCTGCATGACTGCATGGCTTTCAAAATTTTATCAAAGTCAAAGCAGTGAGTTCTATTCTGCGAAAATAAAAAGGCGATGACTATCTTTACCAGAATAAATTATTTATTGACAACTCCAAGATAATTAACAAATTATGTAAAGCTAGTTCTTGTAATATCCAATTAAATACATTGACTCTTGTTATTGTTAGAGATAGACCTAAATCACATAAAAGAAAATATTTCGACCAGCTCAATTTGTATTATCACAATGCATCTGATAGTCGAGGTGTGTGCAGACTTATGTGTTTCAATTTATTATTTTATTTTTTGGTAATTAAAGTTTTTATTACCAGGGAAATATTTACAAGTATTATAAGAACCCTCAAAATTCATATAGATTTGGACATGCAACCCCAAATCTAGTGTCCTCATATCTACATAGTTGCTCATCTACAAACTATGGATAAAAATTGAAATTGTCTCGCTATCTTAGAATTCAACATTCCACGACAGTGTACTTCTTGGATTATCAATTTGATCATTTCCTCACTGCTTTTTTGTGTTCCTCTGAAGGTTCTCAAGTTTCGTTCTTGCCAAATGTGTGTTTCAATTAGATCGAACTTATCTAAAGTATTGTGATCACCTCTAACTTTAGTCCTCAAAAGGATAAGCGGTCGTTGTAAATATAATCCGATTCAAATATAAACTATGTATATACCTAAAAAAAACTTAAACAACGAATATGGATGGCTCTTTGTCCTCTAATTAATATTTTAAATTTCGGAAAAGATCCAAATACCCCCCTGAACTTTACGATAAGGTCTATATATAACCATCGTTAAATGTTTGGCCCATATCTAACCTCGCCGTTATATTATTGGTCCAGATACTCCCTTTATGTTAAACGGAGATAAATACCCCCCCTACCCCCCTAAACTTTACCATAAGGTCTATATATAACCCTCATTTTTTTAACAAATATTTTTTTTGTAAACACTGAAAATATTTTGTTGAAAATAATTTCTTCAGTTCTTAAAAACGAAAATATTGTGCATTTATTGTTATGATTAAAAGGCAATAGAAAGTCCAACAAAAAAAAACTAAGTACAATAGTAAACTAAGTATCTAATTTGTTGTTTATTGTTATGATTAACTATTTGATATGACTTAGTTTTTACTGCCTTCACTCCATTTAAGCTCGTCTATATTTAAAAATTTTGAAAAATCACTTTCTCTAGCTAGCATTGGAAGATTTCAATTTTCTTCTAACATATAAATCCATAACAAGATTAAAAATCATAAAGCAAATATTTAACATAAATAATTTTATTAACATGAAGAAAACTTAATCCCAAAAAGAATAAGTTGCAAAAATCATTGTTTTAAAGAGAAAATTGCAAAAATTGTTTTTTTTTAAAAAAAATGTAAAAACATAATTGTAAAAACTAAAAAAAATGTAAAAACTGAAGATTTCAGTTTTAACAAACTATTTTTGTTTTTTAAAAACTGAATAAAACATTTTAAACTAAATATTTTCACTTTTGAAAAAAAAATTCTTCATTTTTCAATTATTTTTAAAGATTGTTTTTTTGTAAAAACTGGAAAGTAAATGTTGTAAAAACCATTTTTTGTAGTAAAAACAGGAAATAAATCATTTCTTAACAAAATATTTTTTTTAAGAACTGGAGAAATTATTTTCAATAAAATATTTTATGTTTTTACAAATATACTTTTACAAAAAAATATTTTGTTAAAAACGAGGGTTATATATAGACATTATCGTAAAGTCCAGGGGGTATTCGTCTCCGTTTAAAACAAAGGGAATATCTGGGCCAATAGTGTAACGGCAAGGTTGGATATGTGCCAAACTTGCAACAAGAGTTATATATATACCTTATCGTAAAGTTCAGGGGTATTTGGACATTTTCCGTTTAAAGTTATATATATTTGCCAGCTAAAGACATATAATTCATCTAAATGATGAGAAAATCGTTGTAGAAAGATTTGCATCTTCAGGACAACTGATAGTTTTTCATTATTAAGAGCTAATCTGACTCTTGGAGATGGACTTCTAGGTCAAGTCACGAAATGGAAGAGCATGCTTGACAATTTTGAGAAATTTTTAAAATAAAGGATAAGAAAAAGAACTGTATGAGAAGCACAGAAGTTGTTTGTAAGAAAGAAAATCGTATTCTCCGTTTGATTCTTTTTACCGTAAATGGTCAGAAATGTTTCTGAACTATTGAAAAGGTCTAAAAATATACTTCTCTTATTTATTGGACTAAAAATACTTCTCCATCTACCTCTTTTGTTCATTTTTGTCTTTTAACCGTTAGGTCAATGCTGAATTAAAAATAATAATTATTAAAATTTCACGTGACAACTTCTTATTGGCAAAAATTAAAACATCAAATACATTAGAAAGACCTATCCATATGTACCAGTTTTTCGTACTAACCCGACCCAAACAAAATGTTCAACTAAAACAAGAGGTCCCAAAATCTACGAAATTGTGATATAGAAAGTTATATGATTCCAAAATCTATAAAGTATATCACTACCAACTCGACGCTACATCAAGTGAGCTCCAAGAAGATTGAAATTTTCTCCAAGTGTTCCAAAAAGATTAAGATCCAGTCCCTCGATGCTTGGAAATGCAGAATATCCGAAAGCACCTACTTGGCTCATATAAGCTCTTTACTGGCACCGCGCATAGTTAGAAAGCACAAACTGGTAACGTTGCCACGCGGGGCATTTTTTTATTTTTTATTTTTGAACTTCTTATTCGGGTCTGGTTAATTTTGGGGCGGTTTTCGTCCGAAAAACGTGTAGACATGAGTGGATAGGTTAGATGTTTTAATGTCGACCAATAAGAAGTTGTCATGTGTAATTTAAATAATTATTTTTAAAGTTTAACATTGATCTAATGATCAAAGGTTATAAGTAAATCAAAAAAATGAATGGGTATTTTTAGCCCAATAGAAAAATATAGGATATTTTAAAATCTTTTTCAATAATTCAGGCATATTTTTTACCCTTCTTCGTTCTCTTTATTTTCCAAGCGAGGGTCGTGCTCTGCATTTTCATTATTTTCAATTTCTCGTCGTTTTTGTGCTCTACGTGGCTTTTGAAATACTAATTTGTAGAAGAAAAAGGAAAGTCAAAACATAAAGTTTATGATTAGAAACAAAAACAAATGGGCGAGCTACCTTCGCCAGAAGCGAGTAATTATGAGACAATTACTGGTTTGGCCCTTTAATATACTTCCTCCGGCTAAAGCAAGTAATTTTTTGGTATTTCTTTTGTGGTCAAAATAAGTAATTTTTCGAGATTTCAAAAATAAATTAATTATTTTTTTTCTATAAATAGTGTTGGAATATGTGTTAGGAGTGTTTATGTGAGATAGTAAAGGTTAATATGGTCAATTCTATTATTAATTAATGCTAACAGATGAATTTCTTAATTTGTGTAAAAATATCCAAAAAAAAATCGACGAGGGAGTAATTATTAACACATTCTAATTTTAGTTCTTGTGATATCCCATTAAATACATTGACATATGTTGTTGCTCGAGATAGACAGGATAGCTGGCCCAAACGGACACGCGATTGAGAGTGGCGAATGATATACAGTTCATTGAAACTCAATAGTTATGGCTAATTGAAAAAATACAAGAAATTAGTCACTAGTAATGACAAATAATAAATTTTGAATTCAGTAAATTAGATGAATAGTGATAACTAATGTTCAAATTCTAAATCCGCCTTTTTCTAGGTATATATTATCTGTTGTTCTCGTTCATGCCAACACATAGAACTTGGCATCTATAATGATTTGGGATCTCTTGTAAAATGAATCTATTTCTTGCATAATCTTCAGATACAGAAAGCCTTCCCAGATGGCATTCGTATACTTTACACATTTTCTGGTTTAACGTTTGTCTTTTCCACTGGTATTCTTTTAGCCAAAAATGATGAGTTCTATTCAGAGCAAAAAAAAAATGCGATGACTATCTTTGCCAGAAAATACACTTTATATTATTGTATAATATGTATAATACGTGTAAAACCTATACATTACCTTCTTCCTCTTCTTATATCATGGGTAGTTTTGCTTATGCAATATTATATTTTTCTAGATTGGATCACTAAAAAATTAATTTTCTTTTTTTATAAAAGATAGGGGATTTTGATGGTTATGGAGAAGACAGTTAGGTTTAATGAAATTTTTGGGCTGAAAGGGTATATTTTGGTAAAAATAGCACGGTCTAGCTAATTTTCGGACTGGTCATTTAAAAATAGTCAGTGTTTAACAAGTCAATAAAAAATAACCATTATTTTGCTGCAACAGAAATCGATCCAGCATAATATACTGGAGTTTGGTGCACATGTATATGAACTTCCAGCATATTATGCTGGAACTCCAACACACGGAAAGTTCCAGCATAATATACAGGAGATTCGAGTACTTCTGTATGAACTTTCAGTAGATTATACTAGACCGGTATACTTTGCTGTAACTCCGGTATATTATAATGGAGTTTTAGTGTACATGCTGGAACTCCATCATATTATGCTATTCTGAAACTCTATTATAATATGGTGGAGTTCAAGTATAGTTATGTTGGAACTCCAACATAATATACTAACGTATTTTGCAATAGCTGCACCCACCTTAAAGCTGAATTTGTAGCATGTTTTGAGGCTGCAGTTTGGGCTTATTGGCTGCGAAACTTTATTTCAGGACGATGATGATACAGCATAAATCCAACTTTATACGCACGTAGCCGTTATGATCAGCAATAGTAAAAAATTGCTAAGCATAAAGAAGAAAAATATATGAATATATATGTATATATATGTACAGATCAAAGATAGACGACCTCACTTATAACAAAATCGTGAGGCCTTAAGAAAAAAGAATTATTCTCTCTTCAAGAACTACTAGTTAGCATTAACAGATCATTTGCACGAAGATTCGGCAGTCCGGTGCAAGAGCATAGATCTACAAAGAGGGCAAGTGAACTGTCCCCTTTCCACCCATCTCTCAATACACTCCATGTGAAATACATGCTTACACCTCCCTAATTCACAAACTACATTTTCTTTCTCATACTCTGTCAAACAAATGGAGCAACTTTCCTTTACTTCCCCGTCGTCGATGCTGCTCCGGCCCTGAACATCGGCGAATCTACTGGCCGGAAGTTTCAGGTCACAGCTGGTTGGAACATAAATAGCTTCTTCATTGACTGGCCGAGGGTATGGATAATACATCAAAAATTCCAACATCTTTTGCATGAATTGTTGTATTTGGTAGAATGGAATCCACAAACAAGTGTAGATTACGATTGTAATAACCGATATATGTGATTGTGCTGTTACTACTGAGCTTATCATTTTTCTCACTCTCTTTCTATCTTTTTAAAATTTCTCTTAATTGGCTTTTTTTTTTCTCTGTTGAATATGAGATGATGAACCAGAAGAAACGAGATGACCTATTTATATAGAAAAATGGATCATAATGTCAACTGCCATAACTTGGCCTTGCAGTTATGTAATTAAGGATTGACATTGACTTTTGGAGGTCGTGGGAGCAAAACCAAAAGTTAATTAAGAATTTATTAGTCTAGAGTTTACATAGGTTTTTGTCAAATATTATTAATATGGTATTGTATCTGGGTTTAATATTAAAAAGGTACTAAGGCCGGCGCCGACCCTACACGTACCCCAATGTTTGTAATTTGTAAATGTCAGAGCAAATCTGATTGTCACGCTACACAAGTCGATGAATTATAATTAGCGGTGTTCCTGGCATTTATTTGGGCTGTGATCTGCTAATTACTAGGCGAAAATTGTGCGATTAAGCGTGTATAACTCACAATTAAGTAAATCTTAATTAGACAAATCCTAAGTCCTATCATTAGTTGCGTGATTCGCAATAATTACGAGATTACATGATTATTATTGATAACCGGTTTGGTTAAACCTTCTCCAAAGCCAAAAGCTTTTTTTTTCAAGAATTTTTGTTTTTTCAAAGTTGATGAGTTTGACCCAGCTTTTAGAAGAAAAAAGTTTTGAAAAATCAGAAAAATGTAATCCTCCCAAAAGCATTTTTTTGAAAGCACTCTTGAGAAAAATATAATTAGAAGTAATTTTTAAAAGTTTGGTAAACCACTAACCGATGCTCAGAAGTAATTTTTAAATTAACTGGCAAACACAAATTGTTTCACTCCAAAAGTACTTTAAAAAAATTCAAAATAAGTTAATTTTAAAATCTTGGCCAAACATGCTTTAAATATTGCGTGCTATTTTCTTCGTAAATATTTTTCTCTTCGGAACTTTAAATGGGGCAAATTCTAGCAGTAGCTACTTAATTCAGGCAAAAATAGAAGGTTTACATAATCACTTGATGTTGATCACCATCATGTATTATTCCAGTCCATATTATTTGTCTATTAAATCTTTTCCACACCTCTTAAAAAAGTAAATAGTAGTCTTAAGGCCAAATATATGTGTCGACCCTTAAACTTGTCCATTTATTTCATTTAGACACTTTAACTTGTGACAGTACTTATTGAACACTTATACTTGAGCTAATCTATATCTATTGAGGGCTGTGATCTGCTAATCACTAGGCGAAAATTGTGCCATTATGCGTGTATACCTCACAATTAAGTAAATCTTAATAGGACAAATCCTAAGTCCTCACATTAGTTGCGTGATTTGCAATAATTACGAGGTAACGAAATATTAATTACCTGTTTGGTCAAGCTTTTTTCGAAGTCAAAAGTACTTTTTTAAAAAAAATTAAATTTTTTCAAAGTTGAAACGTTTGGCCAAGTTTTTAGATGAAAAAAATAAGTATTTTTGAGTAAAAATACAAGGAATTTTGAAGAAACACAAAAAAAATACATTCTCCTAAACGCACTTTTTTAAAAATCGCTCGTCTGAAAAATACACTTAGAAGCAATTCTCAAAAGCTTTGTCAACCACTAATTGCTGCTCAGAAGTAATTTTTTAATTAATTATTCAAACACAAACTCATCAAAAGTACTTTTCAGAAAAAGTTCTTTCCAAAATAAACTGATTTTAAAATATTGGCCAAACAGGTTATAAGTAGGGGTGTACATGGACAGGGTTGGTTCGAATTTATCAAAACCAAACCATACCAACTATATCAGTTTGGATTGATTTTGTTTTATCGATTTTTTTTGGTTTTCCGGATTTTCTCTTAAATATTATTTCAATCTTACTTTATTAAATTTTTTATAAGTAAATATATGTTTATTAAAAATATTTAAAAAATTTGCCAAATATATTATCTATTAAAATATTCATATGAGAGAATTTTCTTAGTAACAATAATAGTTATTTTTTAAGTCGTCAGACAATAATGTTTCGTTGATTTACACTTTCAAGGTTAACTGGATTTAATAAGGAATTTTTACATGTGTATACCATATAGCAAACCTTATTACCAACCATGTTTAAGGTTTGTGTTTATTACATTTAAGCATACCAAGTTTCAATTAATGTACCATAATTCAAATTAAGGCTTTAATTAAGTTATCATTAAATGTAGGAGTGTATTTAGGGACAAAATCTCCCAATTTATTTTGTTACCCGGTTCTCTCTCTTCTAATTTTTAAATTTTTCGTTCCTCACCCCCACCCCCCACCCCCACAATTTTCCCCCAGTTCTTTTCTCCCTCGCGTTTTTTCTTTTGTTCAGTTCTTTTCCTTTTTTGTTCAGTTTTTTTCCTATTTTTCGAGTAATTCACCCAAGCTTCAATCTGGAAAAAAATTGAAGTTATCTCCATCTTCTTCAAAAAAATCAAAAAAGAAACATTCAAAAAAAGCTAAAAAAAATTCAGCCCTCGTAATATTTCAGAAAAGGTATTTAATTTGTCTCAATTTTGAGGTTTAATTGTCGTTATTTTATATTTTTATATGAATCGTTAATATATTTGTAGTTATATTGTGGTAGATTTGTAGTTGTTTTCAGTAATTTTGTAGAAAAATTGTAGTTATACTGACATTTTTTATTGTAGTTGTTCTCAGTTATTATGTTATTAAATGTATTTTAATTGTAGTTAAATGTAGTTTATTGTACTCAATCCATTATATAGTAATTACCCGCCTTGTAGTTTAATGTAGTATAAATATAGTAATTTTGTAGATACTCTTAAAAACAATATAACTTTATACAATATTAAAACTGATTTGTAGTTTATTTGTAGTTTTTTTGTAGGAATTTTATAGATGAATAGAAAATTTTGTAGCCTACATTTTTTTCAACATAGATCGTAGTTTAATTGTAGTATAAATGTAGTAATTTTTTAGATACCCTTAAAAATAATATTGCTTTATACATACTTAAATTAACTAATTTGGACATGATTGAATGGTGTCGTTGAGGTATTGTTCTATATTTTATTATTTTTTGATTTGTGGATTGAGAAAAAAAAGACGAAGAACGGATTTGATTTCAATTTGCTGAATTTTTTTTTTTTTTTGTGAATTACGAAAAAAATTCGGGAGAGATTAGATAAAGGATTTGCGTTTAAATTTGAACTTAAGGTCACTAAATCAATTAGGATATTCTTTTCATGATTTTTAGCGCGCCATATTAGGAAGATTAGGTAATATTAATTACTAATTAATGAATGGTATAAAAATTATAGAAAAACAGTGCACAAGGCGGGTAATTTACCAAATATGTACATTTTTTGTAATAAGGTTTCATATATGGTATAGATAGGAAAAAATCTCATTTAATAATTAAATATAAAAATTAATATGATGCCTAAATAATAATAATTACTTCACATTCGAAAAAGATATAACAATTTAATACATATTAACATATGATACGAATATGGAAGAACAAAAAAATTGATGCATTTGAGTAACACTTGATGAGAAAGTGATCATACAACCCATTATTTTAGGTTAATAAAAATGTAACGATTCATATACTATTAAATATTATATCTCGCAAGAGAATCCCAAATATTTCTAGACATTGTTAAAGAAAAGGATATATAAAATATATATTTATCGGTTTGGTTCGGATTTTTTACTCAATATCAAACCAAACCTAGACGGATTTTTTAATCGATTTGGTTTAAATTTTCGATTTGATACGATTTTTCGTTTCGATTTGTACACCCCTAAATATTGCATGATATTTTCTTCGTAAATATTTTTCTATAAGAAACTTTAAATGGGGCAAATTCAAGCATTAGCTTCTCAATTCAGGAAAAAATCGAAGGTTTACATAATCACGTGATGTTGATCACCATCATGTTGATGATGTCCATCTCATTGAAGAAGTATTATTAGGCATGTGCCTAATAATACTTTCTTTGGTTTGGTAGTCAATCTTACTGAATTGTGAAAGTGTATGTAAATTGTTAAATATTGTAAGCTTTAGAGATTGAAGCTTTGGATATAAAAGGAGATCTTCAATTCATTTCTATACACCAACAAAGAGAGAAAGAAAGAGTGAGGTTTCACAGACAAGGTATAAAAAAATAGTGTGTGGGAAAAATAGATAGTGAGCGATATTGTAGTGAGGTGGGAATATTAAAATAGGATTATTTCTTTTGAGTGTTGTAGTGGTCTTTAGAGTATTTTATTAGGACCTACAAACTGTAAAACTCCTTACTATAGTGATATCGATTGCTTCTCTCGGGGCCGTAGTTTTTTTCCTTATTAAGAAGGGTTTTCCACGTAAAAATCTCGGTGTCGTTGTTACTCTTCTATTCTTGTTAATTACCATATCTCGGTGCTACATTATTATTTCATTTTTATAAACGTGAATATTATTTTTGTGGGGGGTTTATTCCAACAACTGGTTTAGAGTACAGGTTATGCTCGTTCACTGAAATACTATTCACTATCAGTAGTACTATACTCGATAAAAAATAAAAATGTTCAGAGTAAAGTACGAGCTAGCAAAATTCAACGGAGATAACGGTTTCTCAACATGCCAAAGAAGGATGAGGGATCTGCTCATCTAACAAGGATTACACAAGGTATTAGATGTTGATGCCAAAAAGTCTGATACCATGAAAGCTGAGGATTGGGCTGACTTGGATGAAAGAGATGCTAGTGCAATCAGGTTGCACTTATCGGATGATGTGGTAAATAACATCATTGATGAAGTCACTGCACATGGAATTTGGACAAGGTTGGAAAGCCTATACATGTCCAAATCGTTGACAAATAAATTGTACCTGAAAAAGCGGTTATACGCCCTACACATGGGTGAATTTATCATTTTTTTTCATATTTAAATGTATTTCACGGACTAATCACATAGTTTGCGAACCTCGGAGTGAAAATCGAGGAAGAAGATAAAGCCATCTTGCTATTGAACTCGTTGCCATCTTCGTACGATAATTTGGCAACAACCATCCTGCACGGTAAGACTACTATTGAGTTGAAAGATGTCACATCGGCTCTTTTACTCAATTAGAAAATGAGAAAAAAGCCTGAAAATCAAGGACAAGCTCTCATCACAGAAGGTAGATGCAGGAGTTATCAAAGGAGTTTGAGCAACTATGGTAGATCTGGAGCTCGTGGGAAGTCAAAGAACTGATCCAAATCAAGAGCCAGAAATTGCTACAACTGTGATCAACCAAGTCACTTCAAAATAGATTGCCCAAATCCCAGGAAGGGTAAAGGTGAAACCATTGGCCAGAAGAATGACGACAACACAGATGCCATGATGCAAAACAATGATAATGTTTTCCTCTTTATAAATGAAGAAGAGGAATGCATGCACCTGTCAGGTCCAGAGTCAGAATGGGTGGTTGACACAACAGCATCTTACCACGCCACACCAGTAAGAGATATTTTTTGCAAATATGTAGCAGGTAATTTTGGCACTGTGAGAATGGGTAACACAAGTTACTCAAAGATTGCAGAGATTGGTGACATTTGTATCAAGACAAATGACGGATTCACATTGGTTCTAAAGATTATGCAACATGTACCTGATTTGCGGATGATTTGATCTCGAGGATTGCTTTACACTGAGATGGATACGAGAACTATTTTTCAAATCAAAAGTGGAGACCCGCTAAGGTATCATTGGTGATTGCAAAGGGAGTTGCTCGTGGCACGTTGTACATGACAAATGCAGAAATATGCCAAGGCGAATTGAATGCGGCACAAGATGAGATTTCTGTAGATTTGTGGCACAAAAGAATGGGTCATATGAGCGAGAAGGGATTGCAGATTCTTGCCAATAAATCACTTATTTATTACGCCAAAGGTAAAACAATAAAACCCTGTGACTACTATTTATTTGGTAAGCAGCATAGAGTTTCATTTCAGACATCATCTATAAGAAAATTGAATATACTTGATTTAGTATATTCTGATGTTTGTGGCCCAATGAAAATTGAATGAATGGGCGATAACAAATATTTTTCTACTTTTATTGGTGATGTTTCACGAAAATTATGGGTTTATATTTTGAAAACCAAAGATCAGGTGTTTCAAGTTTTCCAAAAGTTTTTTGCTCTAGTAGAAAGGGAGACAGGGCGAAAGCTAAAACGTCTCCGAAGTGACAATGGAGTTGAGTATACTTCAAGGTAATTTGAAGAGTACTGTTCAAGTTGTCGAATCAGACATGAAAAGACAGTTCCTGGAACTCCATAGCACAGTGGCATAGCCGAGAGGATGAACCACACCATTTTGGAGAAGGTGAGAAGCATGCTCAAAAAGGATATATTGCCTAAGTCATTCTGGGGTGAAGTAGTCCAGACATTCTATTACCTGATCAATAGGAGTCCATCAGTTCCATTAGAGTTTGACATCTCAGAGAGAGTTTGGACCAACAAGGAGGTGTCCTACTCACATTTAAAGGTGTTTAGTTGCAGAGCTTTTGCACATGTACCAAAAGAGCAGAGAACAAAGTTGAATGATAAATATGTTCCCTGTATATTTATCGGATATGGAAATGAAGAGTTCGGGTATAGATTGTGGGATCCTATAAAGAAGAAGGTCATCAGAAGCAAAGATGTAATCTTCTGAGAAAGTGAAGTTGGAACTACTGTTGATATGTCAGAAAAGGCGAAGAATGGTATAATTCCTAACCTTGTTATTATTCTTTCTACTTCTAACAATCCCACAAGTGTAGAAAGTATGACCGACGAGGTTGCCGAGCAGGGGGAGCAACCTGGTGAGGTTATTGAGCAGGGGGAGAACCTTGATGAAGGTATCAAGGAAGTGGAGCACCCCACTCAGGAAGAAGAAGAACATCAACCTATGCGGAGATCAGAAAGACCAGGGGTAGAGTTATGTAGGTACCCATCCACAGAGTATGTCCTCATTACTAATGAGGGGGAGCCACAAAGTCTTAAGGAGGTGTTGTCCCATCCAGAAAAGAACCAGTGGATGAAAGCTATGCTAGAAGAGATGGAATATCTACAGAAAAATGGCACGTACAAGCTGGTTGAACTTCCAAAGGGTAAAAGACCACTCAAATGCAAATGGGTCTTTAAACTCAATAAAGATGGAAATGACAAGCTGGTTAGATACAAAGCTCGATTGGTCGTTAAAGGCTTTGAACAGAAGAAAGGTATTGATTTTGACGAAATTTTCTCACCTGTTGTCAAATTGACTTCTATTCAAACTATTTTGAGCGTAGCAGCTAGCCTAGATCTTGAAGTAGAGCAGTTGGATGTGACAACTGCATTTCTTCATGGAGATTTGGAAGAGGAGATTTATAAGGAGTAGCTGGAAGGATTTGAAGTAGCTGGAAAGAAACACATGGTGTGCAAATTGAATAAGAGTCTTTATGGATTGAAGCAAACACCAAGGCAGTGGTACATGAAGTTTGATTCATTCATGAAAAGTCAAACATACCTAAAGACCTATTCTGATCCATGTGTATACTTCAAAAGATTTTCTTCAGAATAACTTTATTATATTGTTGTTGTATGTGGATGACATGTTAATTGTAGGAAAAGACAAAGGGCTAATAGCATAGTTGAAGGGAGATCTGTCCAAGTCATTTGATATGAAAGACTTGGGCCCAGCACAACAAATTCTAGGGATGAAGATAGCTCGAGAGAGAGAACAAGTAGAAAGTTGTGGCTATCTCAGGAGAAGTATATTGAATGTGTACTAGAACGTTTCAACATGAAGAATGCTAATCCAGTCAGCACACCTCTTGCTAGTCATCTAAAGTTGAGCAAAAAGATGTGTCCTACAACAGAGGGGGAAAAAGGGAACATGGATAGAGTTTCTTATTCTTTAGTAGTCGGAAGCTTGATGTATGTATTGGTATGTACTAGACCTGATATTGCTCACGTAGTTGGTGTTGTCTGCAGGTTTTTTGAAAATCCTGGAAGGAACATTAGGAAGTAGTCAAGTGGTTACTCAGGTACCTAAGAGGTACCACGGGAAATTGTTTGTGATTTTGTAAGATTTGATCCAATCTTGAAGGACTATACAGATGCTGATATGGCAGGTGACATTGACAACAGAAAATCCACTACTGGATATTTGTTTACATTTTCAGGGGGAGTTATATCATGGCAGTCTAAGTTGCATAAGTGTATTGCAGTTTCAACAGCTTGAGCAGAGTACATTGTTGCTACAGAAATTGGCAAGGAGATGATATGGTTCAAACGGTTCCTTCAGGAGCTTGGATTGCATCAGAAGGAGTATATTGTCTATTGTAACAGTCAAAGTGCAATAGACCTTAGCAAGAACTCTATGTACCATGCAAGGACCAAACACATTGATGTGAGATATCATTGGATTCGAGAAATGGTAGATGATGAATCTCTAAAAGTCTTGAAGATTTCTGCAAGTGATAATCCCGCAGATATGCTAACGAAGGTGGTACCAAGGAACAAGTTCGATTTATGCAAAGAACTTGTCGGCATGCACTCAAACTAGAAGACAGTGCTACCTCCTTTAGATAAATGTGACTGGAGGGGAAGATTGATGATGTCCATCTCATTGAAGAAGTATTAGGCATGTGCCTAATAAAAGTTTCTTTGGTTTGGTAGCCAACCTTATTGAATTGTAAAAAGTGTGTATAAATTGTCAAATATTGTAGGTTTTAGAGAATGAAACTTTGGCTATAAAAGGAGAGCTTCAATTCTCATTTTTATACACCAACAAAAAGAGAATGAAAGAGTGAGGTTTCACAAACTAGGTATAAGAAAATAGTCGGTGAGAAAAATAGAGAGGGAGCGACATTGTAGTGAGGTAGGAATATCAAAAGAGGGTTATTTCTTTTGAGTGTTGTAGTGTCCTTTAGAGTATTTTACTAGGACCTACAAAGTGTATAATTCCTTACTATAGCGATATCGATTGCTTCTCTCAGGACCGTAGTTTTTTTCCTTATTCAGAAGGGTTTTTCACGTAAAAATCTTGGTGTCGTTGTTACTCTTTTATTCTTGTTAATTACCGTATCACGGTGCTACATTATTATTTCGCTTTTACTAATGTGAATATTATTTTTGTGGAGGTTTATTCCCAACACATGTATTATCCCAATCCATTTTATTTATCTCTTAAATCTTTTGCACACCAAAAAAATAATACTAGTAGTAATAATCATATATAAGAATATTTTTTAATTATCATTTTTGTCTCTCTTTCATTGGCGTCTCATTTTATTAGCACTCGGCTACTTATTGGAGGATGGAGCAATTAGGTGAATTTGAAGAGAAGGTTTTTAAAAATATTTTAAAACATACTCTTCAATTTGTTAAAATGGTCAATATTTACGATCGACTAGAGTAACATTTCCTTTACGAGTTGGAAAAATTAATAGTGAAAGCGAACCGAATACCTTATAAAGAAGGAATACACAAAACACAAACTTAACTAGCTAGGCCTTCTCTAGTCACTTCTTCAACCTATTTTGATCTAGTAAAGTGATCAGTTTTCCTTTCCTTATTTAATGTGATAAATTTATCAGTTTCCAACATTCATTTCTTTTGTTTATTTTGTTCCTTATTTGACTTTTTCGCTATCATTCTTTCTTCTTCTTTTTCTCCGAGCAGGGTACTTTTTTTTAGTCAATTCGAATATTTCTTCTGGTGAGCAACTTTAAAACAATATGGAATCACTTTCATTAATTATTTGAGATTATATTTGTCGAAAGAAAATAACAATTAAGGAAGGTCCTTATGGAGTATCGAAACATCCGCCGGGATATTGGGCACTTTCATTAATTATTTAAGATTATATTTGCTAATTAAAGATAAATAATTCATTAGAATGTTGATAAAATCTTTGTAGAAAGATTTGGTTCTTCAAGTCAACTAATATTTTTTCCATTTGCTTATTCAATTAAAAGCTAATTTGACTTCTGGATGATAGACTTATTGTTTTCTCTATAAAATAAAATAAAAATATTGAAGGATCATGGCTGACAAATTTCAGGAGACAAAAATAATGTAAAGGACCTTCAGAGAAGCAGAGGGTTAGTTGTTTGAAAGATGTAAAGTCGTGTTCTTTGTTTTTTCTATTTTTAAGGGGCAAGGTCGTGCTCCGCATACAACAACTATTCAGTGTATTCCCATAAAGTAGGATCTGGGGAGGTTAATATATACACAGGCCATATTCCTACCCGAAAAAGCAGAGAGATTGTTACCCTCGGCGCAAATGAAAGAAAAGAGAAAGAGGAGAAAAAGAAAGATCGTGCTCTGCATGGCTTTCAAAATTTTATCAAAGCCACACCAAACTGTTAAGCATAAAGTGTTATCCTACAAAATTATGAAAACAAACTGGGGAAGCTTTTTATTTAATTTGGACAATCAGATTAATTAATATCATTAAGCTATATTTGCCAGCTTAGGACATATAATTCATCTGAATGATGAGAAAATCTTTGTAGAAAGATTTGCATCTTCAGGTCAACTGATAGTTTTTCATTATTAAGAGCTAATTTGACTGTGGGAGATGGACTTTTAGGTCAAGTCACGAAATGGAGGAGCATGGCTCACAACTTTGAGGAAAATTTTAAAATAAAGAATAAGAAAAAGAACTGTAGGAGAAGCACAGAAGCTGTTTGTAAGAGGAAAATCGTATTCTTCGTTTGATTCTCTTTATTTTCCAAGGGAGGGTCGTGCTCTGCATTTTTATTATTTTAAAATTTTCAACTTTTTTGTGCTTTACGTGGCTTCTTATTTTGTGCTTTACGTGGCTTTTGAAATACTATTGTGAAGAAGAATAAGAAAAGTCAATACACAGATTTTATGCTCAGAAACAAAAATAAATGGGCGAGCTACCTTCAACAGAATCGAGTAGTGTTGAGCAGGGCCGGATTTAGGGGTGCGAGAGTATTTACCCGAATATTTTTCGTCAAAACATTATCCTATGTATATAAGGAAAAATTATTTTTTACCTTATATATTAAGTTATGAATACCTTTAACACATTCTAAATTTAGTGATCAAGGGGATTTAAAATCTAAATAAAGTCATGGATTCAAATTTCACTAATTACAAGAAAAAAAAATAAAACCTCGTTCATAAAGATCCTGCCTCCGCCACTGATCACGAGACAATCACTGCTGTGGCCCTCAATTATTACAGCCCGGGATAGACAGGATAGCTTGTATCGCCCAAACGGACATGCGATTGAGAGTGCATAAATTATCTTAGTTAAGTAAGGGCGTGTCTAGCGAATAACATAGAGGGTCACTGGAACTCAATAGTTATGACTTTCTTAAATATGTACTAAAAAATTCACTAATTATAAGCATAAACAATAAATTTCGAACTTAATAAATTAAATGGACAATGATAGAATAACAAACTCGGACCTATAATGTTCAAATTTTGAGCTTTTCCTATATATACTATGATAGGAATTTATTATTTTATTTTCTTTAAGTTTTGTAATTTTTAAAAAGTATCTAGGTTTTTTTATAAATTGTATATATTCCCTCCTTAAAAATCTCTCATCCCATGATTACTACGTTCAATTAAGAGATTCAATTATATCCTTTCCTTTTTTACACACTTCTCCTAATATCATACGTCCTAATTTTTTCAATACGCGTATCTCCTTTTCTCTGTTCGATAGTTCGTCTTCAACAAGAAGCTGGTAATTTTGCTTCAGTTGTTGAATGATGTTGGTTGGAACCTTCAAATTCTGAATATAATACCAAACTGCATATTCTATGTTCCTATTATTCATATAGTGTTAGAAAAGTGAATACCTAATCTAACAAATCCAATAATACAAAACTAATTTCCATAATAGACACCATAAAGATACTTTTTCTTTGCAATTACAAATCTATACACACGGCATAGAATGTCATGAGATGACAAAAAAGAATAAGTTGCTAAAAGTTTCTTCATCAATTCAAAAATTATTGAACTCTAACAAAATTATTACTAATCTACATATTATATATTCATATTATCCATATAGCGTTAGAAAAGTAGATACCTAATCCAACAAATTCAATAATACAGAACTGATTTCTATAATAGACACCAAAAAGATACTTTTTCTTTGCAGTTAAAAATCTATACACACGTCATAGAATATCATGAGATGCCAAAAAAGAAAAATTGTTAAACTCAAGCAAAATTATTAGTAACAGGATAATGGCTCATACATAATCCAAATGTGAAATTGCTCACAAACTTACAATTGCTCATCACCATATACAATTATCATACATTTATGATAAAATTTTTGCAATAATTATGATACAAATATAATTATGATACAATCGTGATACAATTTTAATTTTTATCTTCTTCAAGTTTCAATCACAACTCTAAACATAAATAACATAAATTTTGATATAATATTGTGATATAATTGTATTAGTATTGTATTAGGTATTACTTTTAGATATTGATATATCATATACAAGTCAAATACAACTTTGATACAATTGTGATATAATTAGAAATAATTATGGTACAATTATCATACAATCGTGATATAATTCAGAAGCTTTTCTTCTTCGAATTTCAATATGAAATTTTACCTAACAAGAACTCTAAACTTAACCAATCTCCCTCAAAATTGAGATATAAACTCCAAGTTATATTCTCAATCGTGCAAGATCACCCAATCCAAACAAATCACAAATTCGTAAAACCCAAATGTTGAATTCAAAGTTTCGAAACTTTTTAATGGTTGTCAACAGAGAACTCTTTGCTACTGCAATTTTAGCGATAATGTCGATGAATTTGTGTGAAGATGATGAGAAAAAATCACAAATTTGTGAAACATAAATGTTGAATTCAAAGCTTCGAAACTTTTTAATAGTTATCAATGAAAAACTCTTTGTTACTGCAATTTTAGAGATAATGTAGATGAATTCGTGCGAAGAAAGATGAGATTTGGATCAATTTGTATAAAAGAGAGAAGTATTTCAAAATCTTTTTGAAAATGGGATGAAAACGTAATTTTAAGTTCTCTATATAACTGATATACATGAGAGTAGGGGGAGGGGGCTGACATGGGAAGAGGAGAGGGAATGGATATATCAGTTACGTCCTCGTTTTAAGAATGCTTTCTTTATTAAGATTTTGTATATACATAGTAAATATAGATAGAGAATATAATTTTTACGAAACCTAAAGGAAAATGATAAATAAATTTCTATTATAGTATAACTAGGTAAATTTTCCTTTCAAGATATCTTGCAAAACGAACCTATATCATGGTATTCTTTTTAGGGACATTTACATATTACATACTATACTGCATAATATATAGATATTAACTATATTACATCAAATGTCCATAAAAATTTTCAATAATGTTAATATTTGGGGCCCATCCGCTTTTCTTACCAAAGGAAGGAATATTTGTTACTTTTGTATTTTTTAAATTGAAAATATGTGATAGTTGGTATAGCTTTTGTGTGGGTCAAAGTGGAAACATGATATAGTGGGTATGATTTAATTATGGAAAAGTAAAAGCGGGTCTTGATTACTACAATTCAAGAAAGAAATTGTAGTAACCAATATGGAATTACACGACATTGCTCTTTCAATTGCAAATTCAATTTGCAAATTATTTGTAGTCATGTAGATTAGCTGTGTTAATTATATGTATAAATTGTAATTGCTAGTATGTACAGTTTATAAATATAATTATTTTGTAGTCATGTCGATTTGTTGTCTTAATCTTGTAGATTAATTGTTGTTGCGATTTTTCTACATTTTTACAAATATTGTTATTTTGTAGTCATTCTGTAGTTCTTACTGTTTCTTATTTTATTTTTTTAAGAATTATGAAGGTATTATGTAGACTAATGCTTAATTTTTACGGTAATGTAAAATAATTTTTGTTTTGTGCAGATTTGACATTATTTTGCACCACATAAAAAGTGTGGGGGTGAAAAGAGAGGGTCAAACGTGGGGATGGGGGTTATCGATAAAATGTAAGAGTATTTTATTTGTGTAGGATGGTGTAAAGTCATAATTGTGTCCAAACCATAGATCCTATTAGTGGGAAAGTAAATATATATTGGTATTTAATTTGTGTGGGGTGAGTTAGTTAATAATTATGTCTAATTTGTAGGACCCATTAATAGTGTAAGTAATTTGAATCATGGTATAGATTAATAATTAAGTGAATATTTATGTAATAAAATCAAAGGTTGGACATATTATATAATATAATATGGTATTTTGGTATATACATATAAAAATTCCTTCTTTTTAGCCCAAAAATCCTTGTGTGTCCAAGGTTGGGTGTTGGAAATTTTTTTGTTTTTTGGGTCAAATTCAAAGAGCGAGCACACCTAATACCCAATTACAATCAAGGCCAACTTAGTTTCAAAGTTATAAGCTCGCTATACCTGTTTGGCCCATCCACTGTTAATTTCTTTTGAGATATATATGTTTGACAGATCAGAATTTACACCTTATGGATTCCCACAGGCTCCAGGATTGCTTATCATGGGCTTTCATATAGGACTTGCATTTATCAATCCCTCCATTTCATTCTTGTATCATTTCGTTATTAGTACGTACCCAAAAAAAATGACATGTAAATTTTGTTAGGCTCCAGGATTGCTTATCTATGACATGTATTGTTAACAGCAAATTTAATAGATATAACATTTATGACTTATTTAAGATTAAAATTTCCAAAAGTCTTTTGTTCGTACATCACATAAATTAAAATGAAGTAATAGCTAACTTCTTTTTTCCATATATTTTTTTAAACCTTTCCCAAATTAGGAGGATCTATAGTATTTTCACACTTCCCCAATTTTTTTCCATATTAAAAGTTGGCCTCAAAAGTGTAATATTCTTTTTCGTTTTCATTATTTTGTTCTTTCACAAGAGCAATGGTTGTGTTCTAGAAAAATGAAAGCAACGATTTGGCGTTAAAATATCATGGTATAGCCAGTTTTCACACTGGTTAATGAAAAATAGCCACTATTTTGCTGCAGCAGGGATTGGTCCAGTATAATGTACGGGAGTTCTGGTCATTTGTGTACGAATTCCAGCATATTATGCTGGACCGGTATACTCTGTTAACTCCTGTAAAATTTGCGGGGGGGCTGGAGCACCAGTGCTCCAAACTCCAATATATTATACTGGACAATTATACTTGCTGGAACTCCCGTAAAATTTGCAAGAATTCTAACATAGTTATCCTAGAACTCATGTAAAATTTACGGGAGGTCAAGCATACTGATGCTGAAACTCCCGTAAAATTTGCGGACGTATTTTTCGGGAAGGATTTTGAACTGTATTTTTGCTCAAATTTAAAGTAGCTAAATTGCGATGACTTTTTAAACTTGGCTATTTTTCGACAACCAGTGGTAAATCTGACTATTTTTGAATTTCTCTATTCTTCATAAAAGTTTAATAACATGTGATTTGCCATTACTTTTCTGGGGTGACATAATGATAAAATCTAACGAGTAAAAAAGAAGTATCAAAGAAGACAGCTACTCTTGCATTTTCTTACTGTCGGATGTAAATTTCTAGACCAATTAATTTTTAAAATTTTAAACACAGTAACATGGGCAAAAATCACCAACAATCCTGCACTTGGCATTTTCCTATTAGACCTGTTCCCTGAGTTAAAAAAAAAATGAAACTCAAGATTATTCGGGAGTAGACCATTCAGTTTTACTAACCGAAGTACCATCCCAGTGGAAAACTTTAACCTACTAAATAATTGAAGCCCATAACATTGTAACAAGCCTAAACGAAAACAGAAGATTAAAGCTGCAGAGAAACATTGTCAATTTATAAAACAATCTAGCTCAAATGGGAGCTGTAGCAATGATCAATCACAAATGAAGAAATTTTTACAAAACAACATTTTCACAATCATCATTTCATTACTTACATATTCAAGCTGTTAGTAATCAAATTAATACAATCATAGGTATCAGGACTGTCCATTCTTGGTCAGCAAGTGCTGGGGACCAAGAAGAATTAACACAAACTTTTACTGTTCTCAAAACATCTACTGACTTCTAGTATCAGTACAAATTCTTTGCACACTACTTCTATAGCAATAACCACTGCAGATTGAGAACCAAGCATGTCCACACGCCAGGCAAAAAATATATCAGCATATACTAGGTTACCAGATTAAGCAGTTATTGTAGGTCTTTTTCCTTCCATGGCATCTTTCTTCCTCCGACAAGTTGCACAAAGGAAGGGGCCTTCCCATGGCTTTGATGCAGGTGAAAAGAAAGGGCCTGAGTTTACAGATAAGCCCTCACTTGCGGGCTGATCTGCTTGGCAAACAGCACATCTAAAGAGCCCAGAGCTAGAATCCAGAGGAAAATCTTTACCAAGCCTGTAGGGTCAGAAAAGAAATATAAAGTTAGGGTAACACTGAAGTGGGGTACAAAGTCAGGAAAAAACAGAATTAATAAACTGAGAAATAACAAAGTTGTAATACAACTTTCATAACTATCCCTGTGGTCTAATGTAAAATGCTTTTTAACCTTATCTTCATATGGAACCATCAATTTCCATTTTTCTATGATCTTATTCAGCAACAATAACAACATACTTCATGGTACACTATCAATGCAAAAGAACATCCTCATGGTAGTTCAATGTTAGTCTTCTCTACACCCTCGTCATATCTAATTGCACATTTGCATCTTTCAGTTTCCGCATATTGAATGCAAAAAGTATTCCTGTCAAACAATTACAGTTCACTCATACCCCACACCAAAGATCCTTTTACATTACAGCATAACTTACCTGCCTTCCAGAATACTAAAGGACCATACATATTAAGGTTGTCTTTTACCAAATGCTCCAGTATATGTGCAAAGAGTAGTGGATTGCTATCATCTATGATTCTAAAGTACTAAGATTTTAAGTATCATTTGGATAACCAGGATGAGGTCATCTACTAATTACGCCAACAAGATCAAGGGAGATTGTGAGAATAAAAGACCAGTAACATAACCATGCCATGGGTTTAGAACCAAGCATGTGTAGCTCATGAATTTCTGAAACCTCTCAACAGTTTTGCAAACACAGACAAAGCAAAAGGTGAAAATGTATTAGTAATTTTTCTTATTGATCCAATCTTTTGACAAGGTCACAGGGATAAGTGCCAAAAAATTTTAACACAGTACTGTGGACCAAAAAATATCATCCTTTACAAGTTATAATATCTAAAATTAATAATGTACCAAGTTAAGTTCAAGTAACTTTAGTTTTTTCTTGACAAACACACTTCTCTACTATAAAGTATTAATCAATATAAGCAGAGAAGGAAAAGCAGGTAAAGTAAAACTTCCATCCAAAATATGGTGAGATAATGGCATCCTTTTCATTTGTCATCTAACAAATAAATCCAAATCCAAGAGTGCAAAAATCCATGACCACAAAGAAGAAATGATAGAGTCAAATAGATGTTAAAGAAAATAGATAAGGTATGAGGAGAGAGCTTCTGACAAAAAGTTCAGTACATCATAGAATGTCTCCTCCAACTAGATCATTTAATAGGCAACCAAAGATCAGAGCTGCTGCATTTTACCCTTCACAACGATAAAAAAATAATGTGGAGAACTTTTTCATCTGGTTTTGTAAAAATATGAATTATAAGTAGCTATATTCGTATATGACAAGTGATTTTTCTCTTTCCAGGATAAAACTTTAAACAGCCAACCACCCTAATGCATACCACATTCAGGAATAATATAGGAAATTTCTCATATTTTAAAATTACTAACATGATGCCAAAATCAAAAAAAAATGCAGTACCTCTCAGCAAGCATCGCAGAGCCCTCTTCAAACAATTCTTCCACAACACCAACAGCAGAAAGCTTATTAGATCTTGCATTTTGTGATCTTCTCCCAAAGAGAAAAGAAGTGAGCAAATTTTGTTTCTTCATAGGCGTTGGAGGTAAGACAGGATGGTCATAAGGAATAATATCAACAACCAAGCAGGTTGTATCATCCTTCAGACCTCGTGACCTTAGAGCCTCCTGAGTTGTAAACCCATTGAGAGTTAGAGGAAACCCCACAGATAAGAATTTTTTTGAATGAAGGAGATTTTATAATCAATTAATAATCCACACCTTAACAACCAGCTTGGCGGCAAGTTCTGCTGGTAAACCTCTGCAAGACTGCGCTGCTGAATCCGATGATAAAGCATCCCATATACCATCAGAGGCTATTATAAGCCTGCCACCAGCATTTGAAATCTACATACATATGTATTCTCTATTCAGATTTAAAAACAAATGCATACACAAAAGAATGTCCGATGTTAAAGTTACAAACCTTCACTTGCTTGACATGAGGAATTGGAACGATAAACTCCCCAACATCTGTATCACCAATAGACCTTGAAAGGCACAACCCACCAGGCCAGCAACGTAGAGGTCCAACCTAGACACCAAGTGAATTTCAACATCAGTATATCTTTTCTGAAGCTGTTAGCAAAATTTAAGAATACAATTTTACACAAGTTTCTGTTATGTTTTTACCTCGTTACCCCCAAAAACATTGAGCCTTCCTACTTCACCACCACTTGCAGTGACACGCTCTCGTTCCTCCACATTCTCTTCTAATCGATGGTCAACAGTCAACAAAGAAACCACACCTCCTTGGGTATCCAGTATGCACCTAGAATCTCCAACTGATGCAACAGTAATCGTCCACCCATCGATAACAACAAACGTCACAGTAGTCCCAGATGTCTCACCTGTCAATGATATCAAAATTCAACTAAGAACACCTAAAGGGCTGAAGCAAGGGAAAGACACCCCCTTGAAGCAAAAAGTTATCAAAGGCATAGAGCTAGGAGCATGCCTTTTTGCTGAAACTCTATATCAGTTTTCACAAAACCCGCAACTAGTGCTCGAGGAAGTGCTTGAAGCCACTCTTCCCTACTAATTCCTTGAGGAATAGCACTCAAAACATTGTTCAACAGATTCTCTTTCGCGAATATAGCAGCTGATATACCATTATGCCCATCAAAAATCTATTCAATAGAACCCAATTCAGCAAATTCATACAGTAGAAGTAACAATGTAGCTATACCACAAACAATTAACAGATTCAGTAAAACAAACAGTAATTAAATTACCGCGAAAACTGAAAAGGAGGTCAATGGATTGCCCGGAATCCTCTGACAATCAGGCTTAATTAAGAAATAATCTTCCCCTTTTTTTGCTAATGCAGCTTGTCCATATTTCAATGTTGGCTGCTCCACTTTATCATTATTCCTCAACTCCCGACCAATTAGTGTCCCTAACGGTACCGGAGTTGTCTTTTGCTTCATCCTCGTAATCTCCGCCTCACTCATTTTTCCACTCCCTGCTCCGACATTTTGCAATTCCTAATTACCCAATTCGGAATAAACCAAAAAAAAAATCAAAATCACTAGTTATCTCACAATTTAGCAGCAATGTAGCACTAAAAATTAGTACTAAATATGAAAATGGGCTTAAAAATCACAAAAATAGTGAAATATAGTTTGAAACAGTATGGAGACTTACAGAGAAGAAACGGAAAGGGGATCAATTGGAGAAAATAGACAAAGAAACGGTAAGCATTGGAAGAAGAATTTAGAAGCATAAAAGGAAATGGATTTGGTTGGGTTATGAGCTGGATCCGAATTGTTGAAAACGAAACCCTAGATGAGAGGGATGTGTGTGATTTGATTGGGGCAGAAAAATCTAGAGAGAGAAAGATAGAGGGGAACGCGGGGAGAGAAAAAAGGTGGGTTTTCGGGCAAAGGCTCCGATTCTGACATTTGTTTTTTCCTGTAATAATATTTTTATAAGAAAGAGAAAGAAAGTGAAATTTGATGATAATAACAAATCCACACAAACAGCTAATAAAGGGAATTTCTTAAAAGTCGTTCTCATTATGGTAGTAAACCACAATTTCCAAATGTATGATTGAGTTCTTGTGGTTTATTTTGTGTAAATAGTTATTTTGTGTAAATCGTGTCTTATATTCGTATTGGAATACGATTATATTCGGATTCGTTTCGAAAGAGTCCTATTTGGGGGAAGTATTCTTATCAAGGCTTTTTCCATACCTAACTAGTCAAGGCAAAAGTAATCACATTCACTGCATCACATCATTTGGTAATTGTGTAAATGACGCTAATAAATATTTACTTTAATCAAAAATGCTATTTTTAAAAAAATTATTATCTTTGAGTAAGTTTAAAATCTTAATATCTAAAATTCCGGTTAACGAAAGTTGCCACAATTTTAGCTAAATATTCTCAAAATGCAATGTACTAGAAGTATGGGATAGTAAATAATGGAGTATTCTTTTAATCCTCTTTTACATAATATCTCCTGGTTGAAAATAAAATAGTCCTACACTTGTTTGAGGCAGAAATCAAAAGCAAGACGTCTAAACATGTCATGTACTTTTGTCCACTTTATACAACAATTTTACTTCGGATCTAATTTAAATATATGCACAATAATGTGATATTTTTTTAAAGGATAATTAACCCAAATAGTCGATGAAGTTATAATGTATATATAATTTATGTATTGTATATATATAATTATGTATAATAAATATATAATTTATGTATATTGCTAGAAAAAAATTAACAATGAATATGATTGGTTATTTGTATATCGATCCCTTTTTTTTATATAACACACTGCTATTGAACATGCTATAAGCACTGTCTACTTTGATTTCAAATTATCAATTTTACTTAAAACTATTGATAGTTACGTGTAATTATTTTCAGATAATTATAAAATTTTAAAAAGTCAAACTCAATTAATTTTGCAAGGGATTTTCAGAATGGTGACGAGCATGATTTGTATCGATGCCCATATTGGACCATTCCCCATTTCCATAGGAAAATGGTGTGTTTGGTTGGCGAAAATTAGGTAAGTTTAAGATAAACAAATGAATAGGAAGCCAACTGGAAATCTGGAATATATAATTTAAATCCAGAATGCAAACAGATAATACGATTAGTTTAAGAAACTTAAAAACTATAAAGAACAGTAAGAGACATCCAACCGGCCATGGCATTAATTAATCTAATTTGCCCATTAATCTGTAATTACAAGGCTCTTACTTCAAGGCTTCAATTAAATTAATCCAAACAATAACTACTCCCTCCCATCCATTTTAATTGATTTTTGGGCTTTTTTTGTTATAATATTTTATTTTTTCAGATATCAAGAAGGAAATAATTTCTTTTTCTAAACTGCTTTTGGAGTAAATAGTTTAGGACTTTTTATGGTATTTTCAATTAATAAATTAAAGTTAGTATGATTAATTTTATTATTAATTAATATTAAAAAATGAAATATATTTTTAATATATAAAAAAAACAGCCAAAAATCAATTAAAGCGGACGGGATAAAATAACTGCTAAAAAGCAAAACGACATGATCATTGAGCATGTGGTTTGTGTTATCTAACAAAGGAATTATGGAACTGATCTCACCGAGATGATAACGTCAACTATCCAATTGCATTTAATTTAACAGAGAAATTTATACCAGTAGAATTACTAGATACGTATTAATTATCGTCAAACACGCTTACAAATACCTTTCTCTTTAGTTGCCTAGATTAGTACTATCAATTTAAAGTCATATATTATCTTATTAGCAATTCATTTTACAGGTGGCAGACATTTTTTAATTATTTTGTCTCCTTGAGAAGCCAAACTCTCCTTATTTTTTTATTCATCCAACCGAGAGGTTGTGAGTTCGAGTCTCCCCAAGAGCAAGGTGGGTAGTTCTTGGAGGGAAGGATGCTGGGGGTCTATTTGGAAACAGCCTCTCTACCTCAAAGTAGGGGTAAGGTCTGCGTACATACTACCCTCACCCCACTAAGTGGGATTATACTGGGTTGTTGTTGTTGTTGTTGTTGTTGTTGTTCTTTTTTATTGTCTAACCCTTTTTCCTTTTATTGTGATTTTGTTTATACGTCTTGCTATCTTGGTTTCATTTATTTATTTTTAAGATTAAGATGTTTGAATCTGAATGTACGTTTGAATATTAAGATATGATATATAGATCTAGACACTAAACGATTAAGACTGTTCGTTTTTCAACATTCAAATATATATAATATATTTATATTTAAGATAACAAAAATATAGAATTAACAAAAGTGATTAAATATTATATCAACTAGTGAAAATACTAACTTGAACAAAAAGGTTATGTTTTGAGATAAATTGAAATATTACAAGATATAAATTAATATTATGTTTAATTCAATTGTTAAACTATTTGAACTATCAACGAAAATTATATATCAATAACAACAATTATAGTAATGATTTTCCACACAAAAAAATATTGAACGTAAATTTATCTTCTAATCAAACTTATCCAACAAATTAAAACCCTAAACTCAAAACTAATTATAATTTAGATGCAAAAATATTAGAATATTAAAGAGAGAGATTTATGTGTCGGAAATAAACCCCCACAGAAATAATATTCACGGTAATAAAAGTGAAATAATAATATAGCACCAAGATACGATAATTAATAAGAATAAAAGAGTAATAACGACACCAAGAATTTTATGTGGAAAACCCTTCTGAATAAGGGAAAAACCCACGACTCCGAGAGGAGCATCTGATATCACTATATTAAGGATTAACACTTTGTAGACCTGAGTAAAATACTACAATGACCACTACAACACTCAAAAGAAATAACCCTCTTTTGGTATTATCACCTCACTACAATACCGCTCACTCTCTATTTTTCTCACATACTATTTTCTTATACCCTATCTGTGAAACTTCACTCTTTCTTTCTAGCTCTCAGATATATTTTTCCTCTGAGATTGTTATTAAAAATGAGAGCCGAAGCTCTCATTTTATAGGCAAAAAACAAGCCTATCATTTCTGACATTTTATCTCTGCAGCGTGCTTAATTTGACGCACAAATGAAATATGGGCTGCTGCTATTACCTAACTTTGACAAAAGTGAGGAAGGAAGAAAATTTCTTTCTTAAAATGTGGGTTGGACCCCACAAATCTCCCCTTCCAGTCTCATTCACCTGAAGGAGATAACACCGCAGTTTCTAGTTTGAGTGTATGCGGACAAGTTCTTTGCATAACTCAAACTTGTTCCTTTGTACAACCTTCGTTAGCATATCTGCGGGATTCTCACTTGTAGAAATCTTCAAAACTTTTAGAGATTCATCATCTACTATTTCTCGAATCCAATGATATCTCACGTCAATGTGTTTGGTCCTTGCATGGTACATAGAGTTCTTGCTAAGGTCTATTGCACTTTGACTGTTACAATAGACGACATACTCCTTCTGATGCAATCCAAGCTCTTGAAGGAACCGTTTTAACCATATCATCTCCTTGCCAGCTTCGGTAGTAGCAATATACTCTGCTTCAGTTGTAGAGAGTGCAACACACTTCTGCAACCTCGACTGCAACCTCGACTGCCATGATATAGCTCCCCCTTAAAATGTAAATAAATATCTAGTAGTGGATTTTCTATTATCAATGTCACCTGCCATATCAGCATATGTATAGCCTTTCAAGATTGGATCTGATACTCCAAAGCACAAACAATCTCCCGTGGTACTTCTCAGGTACTTGAGTATCCACTTGTCTGTTTCTCAATGTTCATTTCCAGGATTTTCAAGAAACCTGCTCACAACACCAACTGCGTGAGCAATATCAGGTCTAGTACATACCATTGCATACATCAAGCTTCTGACTGCTGAAGAATAAGGAACTATAGCCATGTTCCCTTTCTTCTCCACCGTTGTAGGACACATCTTCTTGCTCAAATTCAGATGACTAGCAAGAGGTGTGCTTATTGGCTTAGCATTTTTCATGCTGAAGCGTTGCAGTACATGTTCAATGTACTTCTCGTGAGATAGCCACAACTTTCTACTTGTTCTCTCTCGAACTATCTTCATCCCTAGAATTTTTTGTGCTACGCCCAAGTCCTTCATATCAAATGACTTGGATAGATCTCCCTTCAACATTGTTATCAGTCCCTTGTCTCTTTCCTACAATTAACATGTCATCCACATACAACAATAATATAATAAAGTTATTCTCAGAAAATCTTTTGAAGTATACACATGGATCAGAATAGGTCTTTAAGTATGTTTGACTTTTCATGAATGAGTCAAACTTCATGTACCACTGCCTTGGTGCCTGCTTCAATCCATAAAGACTCTTATTCAATTTGCACACCATGTATTTCTTTCCAGCTACTTCAAATCCTTCTGGCTGCTCCATATAAATCTCCTCTTCTAAATCTCCATGAAGGAATGTAGTTTTCACATCCAACTGCTCCACTTCAAGATCTAGGCTAGCTGCTAAGCTCAAAATTGTTCGAATAGAAGTCATTTTGACAATAGGTGAGAAAATTTCATCAAAATTAATACATTTCTTCTGTTCGAAGCCTTTAACGACCAATCAAGCTTTTTATCTTACCAGCTTGCCATTTCCATCTTTCTTGAGTTTAAAGACCTATTTGCATTTGAGTGGTCTTTTACCCTTTGGAAGTTCAACCAGCTTGTGCGTGCCATTTTTCTGTAGAAATTCCATCTCTTCTTGCATGGCTTTCATCCACTGTTTCTTTTCTGGATGTGACATCACCTCCATAAGACTTTCTGGCTCCTCCTCATCACTGATGAGGACATACTCTGTAGAAGGGTACCTGCATGATTCTACCCTTGGTCTCTCTGATCTCCTTAGAGGTTGAGGTTGTTCTTCTTCCTGAGTAGGGTGCTCCATTTCCTCGACACCTTCATCAAGTTGCTCCCCCTGCTCAATAACCTCACCAGGTTTCTCCCCCTGCTCGGCAACCTCGTCGGTCGTACTTTCTGCACTTGTGGGATTGTTAGAAGTAGAAGGAATAGTAACAAGATTAGGAATTATACCATTCTTCGCCTTTTCTGACATATCAACAGCAGTTCCAACTTCACTTTCTCGGAAGACTACATCTCTGCTTCGGATGACCTTCTTCTTTACAGGATCCCACAATCTGTACCCGAACTCTTCATTTCCTTATCCAATAAATATGCATGGAACAGATTTATCATCCAGCTTTGTTCTTTGCTCTTTTGGTACATGTACAAAATCTCTGCAACCGAACACCTTCAAATGCAAGTAGGACACCTCCTTCAAATGAAAGTGACAAAGACTTTAATCTTAAACTGGAGTAGAAAGTTCAAAGATATTAGTCTCCAAAATGGAGTAGAAAATCAATAAGATTTTAGTCTCCCAAAGCAGAAAGTAAGATTGAATACATAAATAAAATAGTAAATTCCTTAAGCTTGTTAGAACTCTGTATTCAAAAACCAGAAAACTAGAAACGTTAGTTTAAACAACGAAATCAGAAATAATTCCGAGCCTACAAGTTTCTTGTGTTTCCTTGAGGAATTTAATCCCCTCACAATGCCCAAAGGTTGCGGAATAATTCCTCCCAGAATAGAACAGAATAACTATTCTATGATAGCGACACTTAAAATCACAGAATTTGGGCGAACTCAACAAATAGAGCAAATCACACAAAATGCTTACGTTTTGGTTTTCCAATGCGTGAAAATGATTCCGCGATCTTCCAACGCGAAAAATATTTAGAAAAGAAAATGTTAAATAATGGAAAAGGAAATAAATTTGGTCCAAAAAATTATAAATCATATCCGAGCCGAAGCTGAGCGACAACGACGGCGCGAGGCACCACTTCTTCTTAACTCTTTAAGAGCTAGAACACTACAAAAAAATGGGTAAATTGCGGAGGTTAATATTGCAGTTTGCGGAGGGTAGAAACCTCCGCTATTTGCTGTCACGGCGGTTGAGCAAGCCCCCGTAGTATGCATCGCCGCTATTAATTTGCGGCAGAACAAATGCGGGGGTTTCCTGAACCGCCGTGACAGCAAATAGCGGAGGTTCCTACCCTCCGCAAACTTCAATTTTAACCTCCGCAATTTCATGAGCGAAAATAGATTTTACTTTTAAAATTTAATTACTGTTTTTGAGTGTAGGGGTTGTAAACCCCCGCAATCTGTAATTTCTTTTGGGGGTTATATTCCCATCTATTTTTAAATATATTATAGAATTGATTTTTATCAACAATTTGCCATATTTTTCCTCTAATATCAATTAAAATATTTATGCTCAAACCAAAATATTAAAAATTAAGAAACATCAACATTTCATTAACCGTGAAAAATAGTAGTATCATATGTCTTTAAACAAAAATTGGAATATAGTTAACCATTTATATCAGTGATCAACTATTACATTGTCTTAATACATCCACTTCAACTAAAATGAATCTCATGATTGTCAATGGGATTACTTCCGCCAGAAGATCTTCTTGCATCCATCGGTGAAACGGGTCCACTAGCTGCATCACTTGGCTGCAACAAAAGTAAAAAAAAATATAACTATTACGAGCAAATGTTACTTGAGAAACAAATATAACTGCATTTACTCGGAAGAAATTAATCAGAAACTAATGGTTGAGAGTAGCTCACGTGCATATGATCACTTTAACTACTAAAGTAAATAAATACTGATCGATGCATGCAGACTGCAGTACTATTACTCGGCCATACTAATGCATTTATGCTTCTCTCTATTTCTCAAGCAACTTCTCTCCCAACAACAACCATTACAAACATGTACAAAAGAAAAGAGAGGGAACCGATGGTACATACAGTAATGGTGAGACTCAGTGAATGTACTAAAGTCGCATATATACCAGATACAAATGCAATTACCACTGCTAACATTGCCAGAAATTATAACAATCAGTGGAAAATTACCTCAGACGGCAGCTTCATCGCAAACTTAAGCAAAGCAGACGCTGATGATGTTGTTAGGAAAAGAAATGGTCACTTGGTGATGGCCTTCTTTGCGCCTCTACATTTCTTAACTAACAACTACTCTGAAGTGCAAGCAACTATGTTTGGTATTTTTTGGTGTTGCAACCATTACTGTCAAGATAAAAGCTTGGAAATAGGTTCTCTTCTGGTTGTCAATATGATTTTAGGGACATACAATACCCCATGGAGACTTAAAGAAGACGTTACTCTACAACAAAAGGTGCAACAACATGGTATCACCAAGTGACCATTTCTTTTCCTAACCAGTTAGTCAAGAACCAAAATTTTCCGAACCAACTCTGATAGCATCATAATGGTTTTGTTTCGGATTTCTATAAATTGAAAACCAAACTTTTTAATAATTAAATGTCTAAGTTACGTATTTTTCCTTGAGAAAAGGAAATATACCTAAGTTTACGTTGATGTAAAGGTCAAAAGAATAAAAAAGCAGTAAGATTTGGAGTAGGAAAAGGTCAATGCATTGCATTATAATGGTGCAACTGTATGGTTCTCATGTCTTGCAGCTGGTAGGTTAAGATTGTTGGAAAATATACAACTCTTCCCTCAGTACCTACACTAATTGTTGAGCTGACTTTCTTGAGGTTAAGCATATCTACTAATTCTTCCATATACAATTTATTTGTTAATCATTGACAAAAAATATTGACGTATTTATCATTCACAAGCATTTATGCTATAAATAATTTGACTATAATCAATAAGTTGAGAGAGGGAAAACAAAAAGGATCATACGCATGCTTAGTGCAACAACTACTAATCTGAACTCACATCCCATCACAGTGGATATATAAGTAGTCTAAAGCAAGAATTTTGCAAGAAGAATAAAAAAGGGAAAACTCCCAAAAGAAGCAAGGCAAATCTTGCTTAACTGGTGGACAACTCACTACAAATTGCCTTATCCTACTGTAATCATATGATGTTCATTTGAGATGCTATACAAATATTTATATGAGTTACAATATTGATAGACATAAAAAAAATATTGTTCTGTCCACATAAAGATGTGAATAATACTGTTATTGAACTTGGTGAATGCAGGAAGGAGAGAAAGTATGTCTAGCCGAATCAACAGGTTTAGATCCGAAGCAGATTAATAATTGGTTCATTAATCAGTGAAAACATCACTGGAAACCTTCAGAAAACATGCAGTATGCTGTTATGGAAAACCTATATGGTCACTTCTCTGATTAATTATTTAGCTAGAGGAAATTAATGCTGTTATGGAAAACCTATATGGATTCCCAAAACTTCAAAGTCGCACCAGTTATCATAGTGACTCTTAGCACTTCACAAATGAAAAACAAAATTGCACAATACACCAAAAATAAAAGAACTAAGCATTTACCGTTGTAGGAGATGAAGCAAAGATCCCAGCAAATTGTTCTGGTATTGAACCTTCCTTCATTATCATATATTCTTTGAGAGTACTCATCAATTGATTGTACTTCTCTTGGCATCCAGAAGAAGAACATCCAACATTATTACTCACAATTCTAATATTACCAAGACGAAGATTTGTCTCTTTGATAGATCATGATGCAATTAGATATTAAGTTCAGCAGGCGTCCACTGAGACGAGTCACAACAAATATTAGCTATTCACAAAGGGATAAGATTACCTATTCCATCGACAGTCCAATGATGTGAGGACTCACGTTTAGGACGCTTATTGGATGTTGCTTGTGCTGGTATGGGGTTAATTGGAGGTTGAAATGAAGGAGTTGTTTGACCCGTGGCCTGAAATGAAGGAGTTGTGTGTCCGGTAGCCTGAAATGAAGGAGTTGGCAGTGTTGTGGCTTGAAATGAAGTGGTTTGTTGTCTTGTAGGTTGAAATGAAGGAGTTGGTAGTGATGTCGCCTGAAAAGAATGACGGCTGAATGCAAGGAGTTGTTTGCCCCATGGACTGAAATGAAAGAGCTTGTTGTCTTTGTTGTGTTGTGGCCTGGAATGAGGCGGTTTGTTGTCTTGTGGGTTGAAATGAAGGATTTGGTAGTGATGTCGTCTGAAAAGAAGGAGTCGGCTGAATGCAAGGAGTTGTCTGCCCCATGGCTGATTGAACTGACTTTTGTAAGTTCTGAAAACGTTTGGTCTTCGGCATATCGACAATCAACAAAACAAATAATAAGTAATAGAAAGTATAAAATACAAATACAAAATAAAGTACATATATATAAAAGAAAAAAAATAGACATACAAGGATACAAGAAAATTTACATGCCTATTCAGACATATGCTCATCTATTGCAATTTGGATATTCTCATAAGCATCATCAAAAAATTGTTCAAGTTCTTGTTGTTGGTATGGTTGATTCTCATATATTTCATTTTCATCGACCTCTCCCATATCAAATAAATCTCTTGGCTTTAAATGTACAGCCACACTCCATTCTTTATCTGTTTCATCATCAACATAGTAAACCATATTTGCTTGAGATGCTTCAATGTAAGGATCATCATCCTCACGATCACCAATATGAATCAATCTAGAAAAATTGACACAATTAAAATTCCAAGCATCTCTTTTGAACCCTCTATCCCGAGTAGTGTCGGCCCACTGGCATTTAAAGAGCACAACTGTGAATAGATAATAATTAAGCTCAATAATATCTTCTAACTTCCCATAGTATGGCAAGTCTGCTTGTCTTGCACTTCTATCAGCACTAGATGCAACACAAGAAGTGTTAGAAGTAAGAAAAACTCCACTATTTTGAGTTTTTAATCCTTGATCTCTAGACAAAACTCGAAATTTGAATCCATTGATGTTATAAGCAGTGAACCTTCTAGCATCCGGCGCTGGACCTCGTGCTAGGTACTTCAAATCAGTAGAGATGGTGTCTACAATCTCTGGATTCATAATCTAATAATAACAAACCTATATTAGTCAAACATATTAAATCCAATGAGAAAATCTATGTGAAGCAAAAATTATTGTATCATTCACTCACCCGTTTTGGGAACCAATCAGGAAACTCTCTATTAACCCTCCTCTCCAAATCTGATGCTGAAGGTCTCCGTCCTCTTGTGCTCTTTCTTATGTAATCCCTAAACTCACTTCATATAAGCTAACTATATCAATTTTAATTATTTTAATTCTAAACTTTTGCCAATATTCATATCAATTTTATTTACTTACTCAATAAATGGCTTCACTGCTGCACAATTAAATAACATATATCGATGAGCTTGCCTCTTCACCAATGGAGTCAAGAGGAATGTTGAGGAGCCTCCAACTGGTTTACCTTGCGGAGGGAATATAGTGGACATTTCAGAAGCCTCATTAAGATTTGGTTCATCATTCACACGTCTAGGCCTATTAAGCCTTGACTCAATCCCCTCAAAGTAACGAGAACAAAAAGTTAGAGCTTCTTCAACAATGTAACCTTCAGCTATGGAACCTTCTGGTTGAGCCTTATTCCCTACGAGAGACTTAAGATGACCTAACAATCTATAACATAAAATGAAACATGTTTAGAATAAGCACTTAACTTGAATTAATATTACGTACATCAAAATTTCGAATAAGAAATGTTTTACCTTTCAACAAAATACATCCATCTGTAATGTACCGGACCACCTTTTATTGCTTCATCTACTAGATGGACAGTTAAATGGACCATTACAGTAAAGAACGATGGTGGGAATAATATCTCCATGTGGCAAAGTGTGAGCACAATGCGATCTTGTAGCTTTTCTAGATCCGCCAAACTCAAACTTTTAAGACAAAGTTCTCTGAAAAAAGAGGAAAACTCTACTAAGACTGCAACAACCTCCTTTGGAAGCACATTACGAATTGCTATTGGTAACAATTGCTCCATAATAATGTGACAATCATGACTCTTTAATCCAAAGATTCTCCTTTGGTCCGGATCAATGCAACCAGAAATATTACTCGAGTAACCATCCGGCACTGAAATATTCTTTAAAGTTGTAAGGAAAGCCACTTTCTTTTCCTTTGGAATGGTAAACACAGCAAGCCTACACTCATCTTTCTCATCGGGCCAAAGATCACGCCTTATACCCATATCTTGCAAATCTTTCCGCGCCTTAATATTATCTTTTGACTTGTCTTTATCATTGAGCAAAGAATATATAATATTGTCAAATACATTCTTTTCGATGTGCATGACATCTAAATTGTGGCGCAACGAGTTGAACTCCCAATATGGAAGATTAAAGAATATGCTTTTTTTCCTCCATTGTTGTGCTGCGCCTTGCCCAATATTTCTTTGTCTAGCTCTTTTTTTCTCTCACTCAACTCAGCCGGTTTTCCAAATGTAACATCAATATCTTTCACTTGTTGCAAAATATCAGACCCGGATAACTTTCTCGGTGGGTTTCTTTCTTCCACATTTCCATCAAAGCGATGTCTCATCAGTCTAAATTTATGATTTCTTGCTAAAAATCTGCGATGACCAATAAAGCACCACTTTCTACTATGGCGAAGCCGACAAGGTTCTGCATCAAAATTACAAGTGGGACATGCTAGACCAGTATGTGAGTTCCAACCAGATAAGATATCGAGTCCAGGAAAGTCACTAATTGTCCACATAAGAGCAGCTCGCAACCTAAACATCTCTTTCTTTGATGAATCAAAAGTTTCGACACCTTCACTCCACAACTCATTCAACTCCTTAATAAGGGGCTGTAGGAAAACATCTATGTTATTTCCCGCTGTACGTGGACCAGGAATGATCATTGAGAGAATAAAATTAGGTTGTTTCATACACAACCAAGGAGGAAGGTTGTATGGAACTAAAATGACTGGCCAAATGCTATAATTAGTATTCATTGTGCCAAAAGGATTAAGGCCATCACTAGCTAGGCCAAGCCGAACATTCCGAGGATCAAAGGCAAATTCAGGAAAAATCATATCAAACCTCTTCCATGCCTCACCATCTCTAGGATGCCTCATGATTCCATCTTTGTTACTATCCTCAGCATGCCATCTCATATATTTTGCTATTTTAGAGCACATGAACAATCTCTGCAACCTTGGTTTTAATGGAAAGTAACGCAAAATCTTTGCAGGCTTCTTAGTTTTCTTCTTGGTTGTCTTCTTGCCTGTAGCAGACACAAGATCTTCATTTATCTGCTTGTTAGGCTTCCACCTAGAAGTATGACAATACTTACATGTTTCCTCATTAGCATCATTCCCCCAAAATAACATACAATCATTTGGACATGCATCTATCTTGATATAATCAAGACAAAGCTTGTTGATAGTTTTCTTGGCCTCATAAAAAGAATGAGGGATCCGTGCAAATGTAAATGCGTCCCTCAACAAATCTAGTATCATGGTCATTCCCTTGTCACTCAGCCCAGACAAACATTTTACGTGATACAATTTTAATAAAAACTCTAGTTTTGAGTACTTGGACCCTTCATACAATTCTTGACTTCCATCTCTAAGCAACTCGAAAAAGTCTTTATCATTTAAAGCAGGCTCATCATTTAACCTTTCTTCACCACTCCCTACTTCTGACGGACCCACATCAACACCATCGTGCCTTAGTCTCCCAAATGCTTCATTGATCAATAATTCTACTGGATTTTCAGGAGGTAATGCATCTTGTATAACCACATTATTTATAGAAGTAGGTAGTATATTTCTTTCACCGTGAATACTCCAAATGACATAATTTTCAGGAAATGGTTTGCAAATCAAATGATCAAGCGCTACATCTCTAGTCTGCCACTTTGCGAATCCACATTTAGGACAAGGACACTTTATTCTATCTCCAACAACGGCATTAGCAAATGCAAAATCTAAAAACTGATTTAAACCAAATAAATATTCCGTGGTGTTTCTTGGCTTTTTAATCCAAGATTTATCCATAGAAAAGTATTAAGTTTCAACCGTAGCTGATGAACCTTTCAAAATATAAAGAAAAAATATCAGTTCTCTATTATTAGAATAGAAAATATTAACATTGAAGCAATAAATACATACAACAAAATATTAGTTCTCTATTATTATAAGTTTTACAGTAGTGTATAATAACAGGTAATACTTCACAACAAAATATAAGTTCTCTGTTAAATACATGCATATGAAAAATCTAATCTTAGCAGTCTACTATAAACATGTGTTCTTATGAATATCATATTCATTAAAATACACAAACAAGATTGGGATTCTAAACAGCTAATCTTTGAAAATACACAAACAAGATCTTTCTTATTTAGAAAATATCAATCTCTTCAAAGAAGTATAATATAATTAATTACCATCCGTAAGTGCCATCTCTATCTCTTCCGTTTCCCCTCTTCTTAGATTTCCCGACACAAAACCCCTAATCCCTTCTCCAGTGAAATATTTTAAATTGTAAACTAAGGAACTTTGAATCTGGATGTAGGCTTGTTTCTATCCATTGCTTATAAAGACTAAAATTCCTATTTTTAGACTATAAATCATCCTGTCTTTAGTTTATTTTTTCATTATAAGTATGTTATGTGCTTTCCACGTGACTATGTTCAGATTTTCTGAGTTTGAAACTGAATTGTATGTTATATTCTACAAGCTCTATATATTGTACGAAAATTTTACCTGGAAGCAAATTCCTCAGTAAAGCTAGGTGCAAGTTGTGCTATATAAGCAATGGAATCAACTGTTGCTACGGAGAGCAATAACCTGGAGCCTCGAGATGATATGGAATTTGATTCTCATGATGCAGCCTATGAATTCTATAAAGAATATGCAAAATCAGCCGGGTTTGGCACCGCCAAATTGAGTAGTCGTCATTCTAAGGCATCCAAAGAGTTTATTGATGTATGAAAATTGAATGAAAAAGTGTTGCTAACCTTGTGAAGATTTTCGTTTTCTCTGTTACGCGGATCGGAGAGAGATGCTTCTTCTTCTTTTTCTCTGTTAGGCAGAGAGCTGCTTCTTCTTCTTTTCTCTGTTAGGCAGAGAGATGCTTCTTCTTTCTCTGTTAGGCGGAGAGAGAGAGTTAATTAGGGCAATTACGCGGATGTTTCTAGGATGGAAAAAAAAAGGAGGGAGTGTGAAATAAATTGGGCGCTTATTTTTTAGGGTTACGGAGGTTTATAACCCCTGCAATTATTATAATTTTGTGGGGGATAAAAAAGTGCCGCAAATTTATGTAAATTGCGGAGGTTGCTTATACCCTCCGCAAAAAAACCTCCGCAATTTACACATTTTTTTGTAGTGGAAGATGAGCTTCTATATATATACACGAAGATTTTCTTTCCTTTTTCCAATGAGAAACAAAGTGCATTAATTAGTAAAGTGAACTAATTCAAAATTTCACTTCTCTCTATTTCTTTTTCTTGCCATATTTTATTTCCACCTCTTTTGTTACTAATATCAAAGCCCAACAGGCTCAACATCGAAATATTGCAATAATTCAACGACAAAAAATGCGCTGTTTATAGTATAATTCATGTAAAACATTGAAGCTAGTAAGAAGAATGGTGGAGCTATATATGAGATGTATAGGGAATTGTTGATCTTATTCCATTAGGGAATATTTATTCTTTCTCTACTATTATTTGATACACTGAAGGGAAAAGGTAACATGCATTTAGTCGCTTTTTCAATCACGTGTTTGAAGACATCGAGAAAATTGAAATGACATAATATATCCCACAGTTTTTAGCGGCCATACTTCCCTTTAATTCCATGCAGATGAAAATGACTCTTTAGTTCTCTTGCAAAATTTCGTCTTTTTTCAACAATAAATAAATAAATAAATGTAATTAGTGCATATCTGACACTTTTAGCTTTTAATTTGCTCTCTCTCTATATATGTATAAAGAAGAAACTCGTTTAAAAGTTCTATTTTCGCTTCCTATTAAGTGGGAGAATTGGCAGGAGACAGGAGTATACATATATATATATATATATGCATGAAGTTCTCTACATTGCAGGTATAAAAATCATTTACATCATTATAATATGTTACTAATAAGATAATTAATTAATTATAATTAAATCTTTATGATAAATACTCCGTATTACGTAATTGGTAACTTAATCTAATAGTACCACCTTGTTACTTAGTGCTTTAGGAGTAATACATTCAGCTATACCTTAACTATGTAAAGCTTTTACATTGTCCCTGCATATATAAGTTAAAGCTTGAGTATAAAAGACGCACTCGACATCATCCATTAGTTTGTCTTTAGGCTTATAGCATGTTTGGTCATATGGTAAAAATCAGATTTAAAAAAAAAAGTTTTTTCTTAAAAAATATTTTTGATAAGAAACAGTTTGTGTTTGACTATTTAATTAGAAAAATACTTTGAACGATAATTAGTGTTTGACTAAATTTCTAAAAAGTATTTTTCTATGTGTCATGCATCGTATTGGGACGGGATAGATGAAATGGATTTTGGAAAGAAGCTATTTTTTCCTGTTTCTCCAAAACCGCTTCTCCTCAAAAGCTCTTTTTGTCCCTCCAAAAACTTGGTTAAACACTTCAACTTTATTTTTTTTTTTTTGAAAAATAAGCACTTCTAGAATTAGATAAGCTTGGCCAAACATGGTATTAAATGATGGTTAGGTAGGAATGGGAAGGAAAGTAACATGATCGGGACGCTGAAGGGTAATTACCTTGTTAATTAATGTAAGAAATGATGAAAGAAACAACAGTGACATTTTTAGCATGGGGTGTTATTTGATCAAAGATAACGATTTTATTGGTATAATTGTGTCTTAAGAATGATGTCCAGACTATACTCTAAAATTATGTAGTATCCAAAGTCTTAAGACTCGAGAAGTAGGTGATGATTAGGTAGGAGATGGAGGTAAGTACTTTAACATCCTTAGATAGTACTAAAAGGGTAATCAATTAGTGGTGTCTTCGTTGTAAGCGTAGGTAAAAAATTAATGTTGAGGGAAATAAACACTTTGTTTCAAATATTTAAGGCGTAATAGATTCCTGATCACTTAAACTTATAAGATTTTTGAAAGTCGTTACATAAATTTTAGACTTTTCCATTTGAACACTCAAACTCGTAAAACCCTTAATCCTGCATGCGTGTATTACACATTCACGGACGTATCCATTCCGTCAACAAATGACCAGTGGGATTATTACATGTCTAGGGCGCGAAAACAAATCCATAGCCGTGCTGGAATAAAATTTATTAAGTTCTACATTTTCTTTTATTTCTCTTATTTTCTTCTTCACCATAACTGTGTTGGAGTAAATTTTCCCTCTCAGCCACCATTTTCAACGAGGACGGAGCAAAACGACATCACCAAGAACGATGATGCTGCCTGAATCGTCCAACATCTTTGTAAACTCCAAACCCTGCTCTCTGTTGCTACAAACTTTACTATAAATCTCAACGAATTTAGAGTACGAAATGGAGTTTATCGGCATATTTCTAAGTCTCTACTTTATTTTTTTAGTCCAACCAATCCAACCATAAAGTATTCTAATTGAATTATTCCGTCATCTCTATCTCCAAATCAACTTTTTGAGGCCCCTTTTCTCAATTTTATTTGATAATTATTAATACTAATTTTAGTATTTGGATTACTCACTCTCTCCGACCGAGAAAATCTCAAAATTTTCCTAGCATCATTAACTGTAATTCTCCCCATTGTCTCCCCCGAAAAATCTACCGTCTCCCCCGGAATTTATAAAAATTCTAGTTGCATGGTTGATTTCTCTTTTATGGAGGAACCAGCAAAATAAGGCTGAGTCAACAAACCCAACCACCATTTTCTTCTTCTTTTTCGGTTTTCCTTATAGTTTCTGCTTATTTTTTGATTTTACAATCTTTTTAATGAATAGTAACAGATACACACGCTATTTGAATGTGACTTGTACGCACTATGTCCATATAAGATAAGCTACCGTCACATAAGCATAGCCAATGGTCAAAGGTGTTTATTAGTTTTAGGTTTGACGAGTTTGAGTGTTTAAATGAAAGTCATTTTGTAAATATTTAATTCGTTATTATAAACGGTTATCTAAAATTATCTTTTAGGTGACCTGAATGTATATAAAAAAAATTATAGTGCCCTAAAAGTTAAAGTCTTGAAGTAATTTAAGAACTTGATCTCATTCATTCTTTCTTTCACATACACACACACTTACGTATACGTATATATAGATAGATCCATGTACCAGCTAATGGATGGTGATTCAAGGACACAAAGACAAATGAAAAAGATAGTCGATAGGTGTAAGAAATCGAAAAATAGCTAACTAGAATATGGTTGATTCTTTCGGTTACAAAACCATGTGAACAGCTACCATTGATGGTGATTTTCTTTGAATTCAGAAAAATATACTACTCTATATAAATAAAAATACATAAATGAAAAATCTAGTTGTTGTGTGGAAATGGAAAAACTGGACACATTTAGAAATAGTTGCGTCGCTGTTGTTAGAGAGGGTAAAGGGGCCCTCTGATTGGTAAGAGGATTTTGCTGACATGGCCATGTGGTTTTATGGGACCCACGCGGGATTTGCACCACCTATCATGGAGGGGTCTGGACATAGCTGTATAACGCTAACGTTGTTTCTCTAACAAGTTGAGGTTTCTTCAACCCAATATATGCTCTCCATGTCTCATAATATTTATCATAATTGTTTTGTGTATGCCTTTAAAAAAGAATAATTTTGACTAATTTATTCTTATTAAATATTTTTTCAATTTATGTATTATTTCTATTAATAATATTATTCATATCTTTACTAAATATGAATGCAATTGATTATTAAGGGTAAAAAAAGAAATTTATAATTAATTTTGTCCTGAATTTTAAAATAATAAATAATTTGAGATAACTAGTTTTAATAATCACGGCATATATTATTGACGGAGGAGTATATTTTTTTTGAGTGGACTTTCTTCCTTTCTTACTTTAAAAACATAAACAAGTATATATAGATTGTATATATCACAAATAGGACGTCATAAAATGAAAAGTTTTGTCCAATCAATTATTTTAGAAATAAACTGCAAGCATATGTTGATTTTTTTCTTTCAAAGAACAAGCATTATTTGTTGATTACCTATAAAAAGAGTGAATTACTTTTGAAACTCATAAACATGCGGATGTGTGTATATAATTATTTGCATCAAATGTATAACACTAGTTTAAATAGTATTAAAACAAAGTTTTAACAGTACTTTGTAATAGTGGGAGTCCCACACAGTTGGAATAAAGACAAATAGTTCGCTTTATAAAGTTTGGTCCATTAAATCGATTAAAATAACAATCGACATATTAAATCTAAATGACTTAGACTTGGGCTTGGGCGCAGGCCAGGTTGGATCTCTAAATAAGATTTTATTTTCGTATTTTATTTGGAACAACTATTTTGTTATTTAAAATTTAAATTTAAATTTAAATTTAAATTTAAATTAACAAAAGGGTTGTGGCTACTCGTGAACATGGATGTCTCTTCAGAAAAGTCTCCTTTGCTTATCTATAAATACAGAATTCATCCCAGAAGTAGAGATTCAATTTGCGCGTATGTTCTGGCTTTGTTGTATCCTGATAGAGAATTGCTTGTTGTCCTTTAAATATATGCAGGCAATTCTTGAAAGATAGTGATTTTTCACGTCTCAAAGCCTTTAATTCTCTGTTACTTATATTTTTTCTAATAATTTTCAAGAGTTATTGCTGCTATGGAGAAGTTACTGGCTACTGTTGCGAATCCGAAAGGCTTAATCAAATTGAATAGCTTTGATGGATCAAACTTCACTCGTTGGAAGGACAAGATGATTTTCTTACTCGCAGTGTTGAAAATCCTTTATGTCCTTGATCCATTATTGGCAGCACTACTAGAACCAACCCCGGAGGATACTGATGCGATCAAACCAGATAGGAAGAAACGTTAAGAAGATGAACTGCTCTGTCGAGGTCATATTTTGAATACTTTGATTGATCGATTGTATGATTTGTACTCCAATTTAAAATCTCCAAGGGAAATCTAGACAACGTTGTAGATTGCATATGAAAACGAGAAATGAGGTATCGATAAATTATTATCTTTGCAGTATTTTGAATTTAAGATGGTAGATACAAAGCCTATAATGGAGCCGATTCATGAGTTACAAATCTTAGTTTCAAAACTAAGTGATCTTGAAGTGAAAATTCCTGATGCACTTCAAATAGGTACAATTCTCTCGAAATTGCCTTCTTCCTGGAATAACTACAGAAAGAAAATCCTGCATTCTACTGACAAATTAACTATAGAACAATTTCAAACTCATCTTCAAATTGAAAGTGAGACTCGTGCTCGTGATGAAATTGTTCATGCCTCTAGTTCTACGGTTAATACAGTTAGTCAGAATAAGTTAGGAAATGAAAATAAAAATTTGAAAGTTTCAAAGAAGTCTCTTAATAAAAAGAGAAACAATATGAGTTGTTATCATTGTGGAAAGAAAGATCATAAGATTCGAGATTGCAGGTTTAAGAAAGCGGAAATAAATTTTCATTCAGGAGATATTGGAAAACCTGGAAACTCAAGAAATTCTGAGAAGGTAAACATAGTAGAAAGTTCTTCACAAGGGCTAGTGGCTACGATTTTTGCTATACCAAATGAGATGGTTAATATGGCTGCAACAACCACAAAGAATCAAGATTGGTGGTTGCATTCTGGTGCAACAATTCATGTCTGTCACGATAATAATATGTTCAAGACCTATTCGGAAGTTAAAGATTCTGAAAAGGTGCTAATGCGCAATCATGATACAGTCGAAGTTGCAGGAAAAGGAACAATTGAATCAACTTTACATCTGGGCAGAAGCTGACTCTTCTGAACGTGTTCCTTGTTCATGAAATTATAAAGAACTTAATTTCTGCTAGTTTACTTTCTAAGAGAGGTTTAAAATTGTAATTGAGTCTGATCATGTAATTGTGTCTAAGAGTGGTCTGTTTGTAGGAAAAGGGTAACATTGCGATGGCATGTTCAAACTAAGTGTTAATGCAATAAATTATATTTATGCTTATACCATTATGTCTGATTCCTATTTATGGCATACTAGATTGGGCCATGTAAATTTTGGTTCTATAAATTTATGTCAAAAATGGTTATATCTCTTGTAAAACTGAACATGGAAGCAAGTGCGAAATATGTTTACAAGCGAAAATAACTAAGAAACCATTTCGTAAAGTTGAAAGATTTACAGAATTATTACACTTAGTGCATTCTGACTTATGTGAATTAAATGGAGAATTAACTAGAGGAGGTAAAATATACTTTATGTAACGACACGACCGGTCGTTTTAGAAAATTACGCCCCAATCCCTAATTTAACTGTTCCCCCAAGTTCATTTCTGCTATTGTGGGTTGCCGGGAGAGTCGGTTCAAAAAATTTGAGCATTTTGGGACACTTAGTCCCTAAATAAGAGCTTTGAAGCTAGAAAATGGCCCGTAGCCGGAACAGTGTTAAGACGATCTCGGAACGGAAATCCGATGGTTCCATTAGTTCCGTTAGGTGATTTCGGGGTTGGGAGCGCGTTCGGAATGTATTTTGGAGGTCCGTAGCTCAATTAGGCTTGAAATGCCGAAGGTTGAAATTTTGGCGAATCCGAACGATAGGTGAGATTTTGATTCGGGGGTCGGAATGGAATTTCGACAATTTCTGTAGCTTCGTTATGTGATTTTGGATGTGTCCGCAAATTTTCAGGTCATTCGGACGTCGTTTGGTCGGGTTTTAGATCGAATGTGAAATTCGGAGAGTTTTTAGAAATTTAGGCTTGAATTCGATGTGAATTATGAGTTTTGATGTTGTTAGACGTGTTTTGAGGATTGGAACAAGTTCGAATAAGGTATTAGGATGTGTTGGTGTGTTTGGATGAGGTCCCGGGGGCCTCGGGGTGGTTTCGGATGGTTAAACGGGAGAAAATCATGGAAATTGCGGGTTTAGGAATTCTGCCTCTGTTGTTTTCGCCCCTGCGGAAATGGAACCGCAGAGGCGAGTCCGCTGAATCAGAAATTGGAGCGCTGAAACGGACAAGAGCGTAGGGGCGGATCTTGTCCGCATGAGCGGCCTCGCAGGTGCGAGGATGTGGACCGCAGAAATGGTCAGGAGACGAGGGGGGGGGATCTCGCAGAAGCGGACAAGCCTCCGCTTAGGCGAGTCCGCAGAAGCGGGCTTTTGTTCGTAGGAGCGGAGAGTTCCGCAGGAGCGGACCTTTGTCCTCAGGAGTGGCCTCGCGGAAGCGGCTTAGGGCTCGCAGAAGCGGAATGGGCCAGCCAGGCCTGGGCTTCGCAGAAGCGACAATATGTCGCAGAAGCGGATCCGCAGAAGCGGAATTTTGTCCGCAGAAGCGGAAATCGCAGAGAGTTAATTATATCAGAAGTTAGAAATTTCAGAAACATTTCCAAACATTGAGGGCTCGGCTTAAGGGGCGATTTGGGCGATTTTGAAGGGAGATTCAAGGGTTTTCTTCAGGTAATCAATTATGGACTCAAATTATGATTATTGTTGACAATATTATGCAATTATCTCATGAAAATGGAGGAATTTGGGGTATTTTATGGGGGTTTTCACCCTAGGCTTGAACTTTAGAAAATCAAGGATTTGAATGGGCCAATGGAGTCCGAATTTAGTAAACTTTATATGCTTAGACTCGTATTGAGATAAGGAACCCGAATATATGATTCTCGTGATTTTTCGATAAGCGTACCGAAAGTCGAGTTTTGGCAACTTGTGGGTTTTTGGCGTATTTTGAGTTGTTTTGATCGGGTAATGCCCAATTGACCTATTTTGATGTGATTCTATTGATTTTTATCAGATTCTACACTAGTGGAGGCCGATATTCGCGGCAAGAGGGTTATTTCTTAGCGGTTTTGTACCGGAATTGAGGTAAGTGGCTTGTCTAACCTCGTGTGGGGGACTATCACCCCTAGGATATTATTGTGATATTTTAAATGCCTTGTACGCGAGGTGACGGGCGTGTACATGCGCTGGTTGTTGAACACATGCTTTACTTAAAAATGTTCAATGAGTGACATTCTTGTTTTTAGCCGTTAAATTCGATATTCCTACCCGGTGGTAGTTAGAAAAGCATGATCAGATAGTGTTTAATTGTCTAGTCGCCTAATTGTCTTACTTGAGTTTTCTTGGTAATCGCTGGCGCTGTCTATCGGCGAAGTTATAGTTAAGCATATTATACTTCTCTATGTGTATTCCTTTTACTTGTATTGAAATATGGACTACGGGTTCGATTCCCGAGATCCTGAGATTATTGAAATATGGACTACGGGTTCAATTCCCGAGATCATGAGATTATTGAAATATGGACTACGGGTTCAATTCTCGAGATCCTGAGATTATTGAAATATGGACTACGGGTTCGATTCCTGTGTATTCCTTTTACTTGTATTGAAATATGGACTACGGGTTCAATTCCAGAGATCCTAAAATTATTTGAATACGGACTACGGGTTTAATTCCCGAGATTCTGAAATTATTGAAATACGGACTACGGGTTCAATTCCCGAGATCCTGAAATTATTGAAATACGGACTACGGGTTCAATTCCCGAGATCCTGAAATTATTGGTAGGGACTGCGGGTTCGATTCCCGGAGATCCTGAGTTGTTGAGATATTATTGAGACATGGGCTGCGGGTTCGATTCCCGGAGACCCAGAGGTACTGAGAATGGGACTGTGGGTTCAATTCCCACAGATCCTGGATTTGTTTATTTGAGCTGGTTAATTGTTGTTAGCTTAATTGTAGACAGTCGGAGTAATCATCATGATGTTGTTATTTCGGAAATTATTATCATTTAAACTGTTTACTTTGTTATCATCATTATATTATTGTTTTCTCAGTAGGGCCCTGACCTACCTCGTCACTACTCCATCGAGGTTAGGCTTGGCACTTACTGAGTACCGCCGTGGTGTACTCATGCTACTCTTCTGCACACTTTTTGTTGTGCAGATCCAGGTACATCAGAGCAGGCTCGTACTAGGTGATTCCGCAGCTTTTTGGGAGACTTCGAGGTATGATCTGCTACGTCCGCGGATCCGGAGGCTTCCCTTCTATTCTAGTATTACTAGTCGACATTTTTCTTCATTTCATTGCTAGATACTCTTTACACATAGAGCCACAGTTGTATTTCCCTTTTAGTCTGTGTTACCGTGGGGTTCCGGATCTTGGTAGTGTTTTATTTTCTGTGTGACGGATGTATGTGCCAAGCGGCATGAATTACATATCTTTTTATGCTATTTTTCCGCTGTTTCTTATTTAGATGTTTATAACTTGTATATTCCGCAACGTGTTAGGCTTACCTAGTCGTGGGGACTGGGTGCCATCACGACATGTTCACAATTGGTGAACTAGGGTCGTGACAAGTTGGTATCAGAGCTCTAGGTTCATAGGAGTCACGGGACACAGACCGGTTACTTAGAGTCTCGCTGATCGATACGGAGACGTCTGTATTTATCTACGAGGGGCTATGTGACTGTTTAGGAAAACTCTTCATTTCTTTGGATTCCTTGTCGTGCGATATTTTTGGCATCAAAAATCTAAATTATTGATTTCTATTCTCTCACAGATGGTGAGGACACGATCTACTCGCGATGATCAGGTACCCGCGCCCCCTGTTGCCGCCGTCAGAGGCCGGGGCCGAGGGAGAGGATGAGGACGCACCCGAGGTGTAGCCATAGCACCCGCGAGTGCTGCCGCGGAGGTGCCACCGGTGGATTAGGTTGGACCGCAGGCACCTGGTACACCGACGACAGCTGCTACTACTACAGCAATCCGGGAGACCCTGGCCCTGTTCATGAGTATGTATACCACTTTAGCTCAGGCAAGGTTGCTTCCTCTCACTGTAGCTACATCTCAGGCTAGGGGAGAGGCCCAAACTCTCGCAGCCGCTACACCTGAGCAATGAGTGCCAGTGGGACAGGTTCCAGAGATTATTGTTATGCCTCATGCCGCTCCAGCACAGCCCGGAGGTGGGCCGGCTGCCTCCGAGGACGACGAGCGTAGATTGGAGAGGTTCAAGAAATATGACCCTCCAGTGTTTAGTGGTTTGGCTTCGGATGATGCATTGGGTTTTCTGGAGGAGTGTCATCGTATTCTTCGTACTATGGGGATTGTGGAGACCAGCGGGGTTTCCTTCACTACTTTTCAGTTTCGTGGGGCCGCTTATGATTGGTGGCGCACGTATGAGTTGGATAGTCCGGAGGAGTCTGCTTCATTGACTTGGACGCAGTTTTCAGATCTGTTTTTGAGGGAGTTTGTTCCACAGAGCCTTAGGGATTCTTGGCGCTCGGAGTTTGAGCGGTTGCGACAGGGCTCCATGTCAGTATCGGAGTATGCTATCAGTTTCACCCGCCTAGCCAAGCATGCACCGGCTTTGGTAGCCACGGTTCGGGAGCGAGTGCGGAGATTTATTGAGGGCATTGTTCCGCCTATCCGATCCAGCATGGCCAGAGAGCTTGAGACAGATATATCTTATCAACAGGCAGTTAGCATTGCCAAGAGGATCGAGAGTATGCTCCCTAGAGAGCGGAGAGAGAGAGAGGTCAAGAGGTCTCGTGAGTCGGGCCATTCCTCTGGTGCCCGCACTTCATCAGCCGGTCGTTTTGGCAGGGGTTATTCCGGCCAACCAGTTCACTCGGCATTGCCCGTAGCCGGTAGTACTCCAGGTCTTCCAGCACCTCAGGAGCCTTATTATGCTCCCCCCAGTTTCAGGTGCACCTCCTGCGCGGGGTCCTTCTAGGGGTCAGACTAGTGGGGGTGAGGCCGGTCAGTCACAGCCACCGCGTCCTCCCACAGCTTGTTTTGAGTGCGGGGATACTCGCCACCTGGTTAGGGAGTGCCCCAGGTGCAGGAGAGGAGCCCCTTATCAGTCATCACAGCATCCGCGTAGTTCTTAGGGCCAGCAAGCTATCATTCCAGCCCCAGCTGCCACTCCACCTGCCCAGCCAGCCAGGGGCAGGGGTCAGGGTTTTAGAGGCTGCCCTCGAGAGGGGGGACATGCCAGATTCTATGCTATTCCTGATCGCGCTGCGGCTGTTGCATCTGACTCTGTTATCACAGGTATTATTATGGTTAGTCACAGGGAGGCATCGGTTCTATTCGACCCTGGTTCCACTTTTTCATATGTGTCTTCTTACTTTGCTTCTCATCCGGGTGTGCCTCGGGATTCTTTGAGTGCCCCCATTTATGTTTCCACTCCGGTGGGTGATTCTTTGGCTGTGGACCGCGTATATCGGTCGTGTTTGATTACCATTTGTGATTTTGAGACCAGAGCGGATCTATTGCTGCTCGGGATGGTCGATTTTGATATTATTCTGGGCATGGACTGGTTGTCGCCCCATTATGCTATTCTTGATTGTCACGCCAAGACCGTGACGCTGGCTATGCCAGGCATTCCACGTATTGAGTGGAGTGGTACTCTAGATCACACCACTAGCCGTGTTATTTCTTTTCTCAGAGCTCAGCGTATGGTTGAGAAGGGGTGTGCTGCTTATCTAGCCTATGTGCGGGACGTCAGTGTTGACACTCCCTCTATTGATTCTGTTCATGTGGTACGTGACTTTGCTGATGTATTTCCAGCTGATCTTCCGGGCATGCCGCCCGACAGAGATATTGACTTTGCTATTGACTTGTTGCCGGGCACTCAGCCCATTTCTATTCCACCGTACCGTATGGCTCTTCCTGAGTTGAAGGAGTTGAAGGATCAGTTACAGGAGTTATTGGGCAAGGGTTTTATTCGACCCAGTGTTTCGCCTTGGGGTGCTCCTGTATTGTTTGTGAAGAAAAAGGACGGTTCTATGCGTATGTGTATTGACTATCGTCAGCTGAACAAGGTTACAGTGAAGAACCGGTATCCTTTGCCTCGCATTGATGATTTGTTTGACCAGCTACAGGGTGCACATGTGTTTTCTAAGATTGATTTGCGCTGTGGGTATCATCAGCTGAAGATTCGGGAGCCAGATATCCTGAAGACTGCCTTCAGGACTCGGTATGGTCACTATGAGTTCCTCGTGATGTCTTTTGGGCTGACTAATGCCCCAGCAGCCTTTATGCATTTGATGCACAGTGTGTTCAGGCCTTATCCGGACTCGTTCGTGATTGTCTTCATTGATGATATTCTAGTATATTCCCGGAGCCGGGAAGAGCACGAGTAGCATTTGAGGATAGTGCTTCAGATTCTGAGGGAGAAGCAGCTTTATGCCAAGTTCTCTAAATGTGAATTCTGGTTGAGTTCAGTGGCATTTTTGGGCCACGTGGTGTCGAGTGATGGTATTCGAGTAGATCGGAGGAAGGTGGAGGCCGTGCAGAGTTGGCCCAGACCCTCCTCCGCTACTGAGATTCGCAGTTTCCTTGGTTTGGCGGGCTATTACCGTCGTTTCGTAGAGGGGTTCTCTTCGATTGCAGCACCTATGACCAGATTGACCCAAAAGGGTGCCCCTTTTCAGTGGACAGACGAGTGTGAGGCGAGCTTTCAGAAGCTCGAGACAGCTTTGACTTCGGCCCCTATATTGATGTTGCCTACGGGTTCGGGGTCCTATACTCTATATTGTGATGCCTCACGAGTTGGACTTGATGCGGTATTGATGCAGGATGGTAGGGTGATTGCCTACGCGTCCAGATAGCTGAAGGTGCATGAGAAGAACTACCATGTTCATGATTTGGAGCTAGCTTGCCATTGTTCACGCCTTGAAAATTTGGCGTCATTATTTATATGGGGTTCCTTGTGAGATCTACACCGATCACCGGAGCTTGCAGCACTTGCTTAAGCAAAAGGACCTGAATATGCGTCAGAGGAGATGGTTGGAACTACTGAAGGACTATGATATTACTATTCTCTATCATCCGGGCAAGGCTAATGTGGTTGCCGATGCCTTGAGTCGTCGGGCAGAGAGTTTGGGGAGTTTAGCATATCTACCAGTCTCGGAGAGGCCTATGGCGATGGATGTTCAGGCTTTGGCCAGGCAGTTTGTTAGACTGGATCTTTCGGAGCCCAGCCGGGTTCTAGCTTGTGTGGTTTCTCGGTCTTCTCTATTTGACCGCATCAGGGAGCGTCAGTTCGACGACCCTCATTTGCTTGTCCTTCGGGATAGAGTTCGGCGTGGTGATGCTCGAGATGTTACCATCGGGGATGATGGAGTTATGAGGATGCAGGGGCGTATCTGTGTGCCCAATGTAGATGATCTTCGAGAGCTGATTCTAGCAGAGGCCCATAGCTCGCGGTATTCCATCCATCCGGGAGCCGCGAAGATGTACCAGGACTTGAAACAGCATTACCGGTGGAGGCGGATGAAAAGGAATATAGTTGATTATGTTTCCAGATGCCTCAACTGCCAGCAAGTGAAGTATGAGCATCAGCGTCCGGGTGGATTGATGCAGCAGATTGAGATTCCCGAGTGGAAATGGGAGCGCATTACCATGGACTTTGTATCCGGACTTCCACGGACGGTTAGGAAGTTTGATTCTATTTGGGTCATTGTGGATCGGCTGACCAAGTCCGCCCATTTTATACCGGTGAGCACTACATATTCATCGGAGCGACTGGCGGAGATCTATATCAAGGAGATAGTTCGGCTGCATGGTATTCCAGTTTCCATCATTTCAGACAGAGGCACTCAGTTCACTTCACGGTTCTGGAGAGCTGTACAGCAGGAGTTAGGTACTCGGGTGGAGCTGAGCACAGCATTTCACCCCCAGACTGATGGGCAGTCCGAGCGCACTATTCGGATTTTGGAGGATATGCTCCGTGCGTGCGTGATTGAGTTTGGAGGTTCATGGGATCACTTCTTGCCGCTGGCGGAGTTTGCTTATAACAACAGCTACCAGCCTAGTATTCAGATGGCACCGTATGAGGCCCTATATGGTAGGAGGTGCAGGTCTCCCGTGGGTTGGTTTGAGCCGGGCGAGGCCAGGTTGCTAGGTACTGATATGGTTCAGGAGGCTATGGATAAGGTCAAGGTGATCCAAGACAGACTTCGTGCAGCCCAGTCTAGACAGAAGAGTTATGCGGACAAGAAGGTTCGCGACGTGGCTTTTATGGTTGGTGAGCGGGTTCTGCTTCGAGTCTCACCCATGAAGGGCGTTATGAGGTTTGGGAAGAAAGGAAAGCTGAGTCCTAGATTTATTGGCCCTTTTGAGATTTTGAGGCGTGTTGGGGAGGTTGCTCATGAGTTGGCCTTACCTCCCAGCCTAGCCGGAGTTCACCCCGTATTTCATGTCTCCATGCTCCGGAGATACCATGGTGACCCGTCGCATGTGTTGGATTTCACATCTGTTCAGCTAGACAGGGATTTGTCTTATGTTGAGAAACCAGTAGCCATTCTAGACAAGCAAGTCAGAAAGCTAAGGTCAAAGAACATCGCTTCGGTAAAAGTTCAGTGGCGGGGCCAGCCGGTCGAAGAGGCGACTTGGGAGACCGAGCAGGATATGCGCAGCCAGTACCCTCATCTTTTCACTACTCCGGGTATGTTTTCTATGCTCGTTCGAGGACGAACGAATCTTTAAGTGTGGGAAGATGTAACGACCCGACCGGTCGTTTTAGAAAATTACGCCCCAATCCCTAATTTAACTGTTCCCCTAAGTTCATTTCTGCTATTGTGGTTTGCCGGGAGAGTCGGTTCTAAAAATTTGAGCATTTTGGGACACTTAGTCCCTAAATAAGAGCTTTGAAGCTAGAAAATGGCCCGTAGCCGGAACAGTGTTAAGACGATCTCGGAACGGAAATCCGATGGTTCCGTTAGTTCCGTTAGGTGATTTCGGGGTTGGGAGCGCGTTCGGAATGTATTTTGGAGGTCCGTAGCTCAATTAGGCTTGAAATGCCGAAGGTTGAAATTTTGGCGAATCCGAACGATAGGTGAGATTTTGATCCGGGGGTCGGAATGGAATTCGACAATTTCTGTAGCTTCGTTATGTGATTTTGGATATGTCCGCAAATTTTCAGGTCATTCGGACGTCGTTTGGTCGGGTTTTAGATCGAATGTGAAATTCGGAGAGTTTTTAGAAATTTAGGCTTGAATTCGATGTGAATTATGAGTTTTGATGTTGTTAGACGTGTTTTGAGGATTGGAACAAGTTCGAATAAGGTATTAGGATGTGTTGGTGTGTTTGGATGAGGTCCGGGGGCCTCGGGGTGGTTTCGGATGGTTAAACGGGAGAAAATCATGGAAATTGCAGGTTTAGGAATTCTGGCTCTGTCGTTTTTGCCCCTGCGGAAATGGAACCGCAGAGGCGAGTCCGCTGAAGCGGAAATTGGAGTGCGGAAGCCGACAGGAGCGCAGGGGCGGACCTTGTCCGCATGAGCGGCCTAGCAGGTGCGAGGATGTGGGCCGCAGAAACGGTCAGGAGACGAGGGGGGGGATTTCGCAGAAGCGGACAAGCCTCCGCTTAGGCGAGTCCGCAGAAGCGGACTGCTGTTCGTAGGAGCGGAGAGTTCCGCGGGAGCGGACCTTTGTCCGCAGGAGCGGCCTCGCGGAAGCGGCTTTAGGCTCGCAGAAGCGGAATGGGCCAGCCAGGCCTGGGCTTCGTAGAAGCGACAAAATGTCGCGGAAGCGGATCCGCAGAAGCGGAATTTTGTCCGCAGAAGCGGAAATCGCAGAGAGTTAATTATATCAGAAGTTAGAAATTTCAGAAACATTTCCAAACATTGAGGGCTCGGCTTAAGGGGCGATTTGGGCGATTTTGAAGGGAGATTCAAGGGTTTTCTTCAGGTAATCAATTATGGACTCAAATTATGATTATTGTTGACAATATTATGCAATTATCTCATGAAAATGGAGGAATTTGGGGTATTTTATGGGGGTTTTCACCCTAGGCTTGAACTTTAGAAAATCAAGGATTTGAATGGGCCAATGGAGTCCGAATTTAGTAAACTTTATATGCTTAGACTCGTATTGAGATAAGGAACCCGAATATATGATTCTCGTGATTTTTCGATAAGCGTACCGAAAGTCGGGTTTTGGCAACTTGTGGGTTTTTGGCGTATTTTGAGTTGTTTTGATCGGGTAATGCCCAATTGACCTATTTTGATGTGATTCTATTGATTTTTATCAGATTCTACACTTGTGGAGGCCGATATTCGCGGCAAGAGAGTTGTTTCATAGCGGTTTTGTACCGGAGTCGAGGTAAGTGGCTTGTCTAACCTCGTGTGGGGGAATTTTCACCCCCAGGATATTATTGTGATATTTTAAATGCCTTGTACGCGAGGTGACGGGCGTGTACATGCGCTGGTTGTTGAACACATGCTTTACTTAAAAATGTTCAATGAGTGACATTCCTGTTTTTAGCTGTTAAATTCGATATTCCTATCCGGTGGTAGTTAGAAGAGCATGATCAGATAGTGTTTAATTGTCTAGTCGCCTAATTGTCTTACTTGAGTTTTCTTGGTAATCGCTGGCGTTGTCTATCGGCGAAGTTATAGTTAACCATATTATACTTCTCTCTGTGTATTCCTTTTACTTGTATTGAAATATGGACTACGGGTTCAATTCCCGAGATCCTGAGATTATTGAAATATGGACTACGGGTTCAATTCCCGAGATCCTGAGATTATTGAAATATGGACTACGGGTTCAATTCCCGAGATCCTGAGATTATTGAAATACGGACTACGGGTTCAATTCCCGAGATCCTAAAATTATTGAAATACGGACTACGGGTTCAATTCCCGAGATCCTGAGATTTATTGAAATACGGACTACGGGTTCAATTCCCGAGATCCTGAAATTATTGAAATACGGACTACGGGTTCAATTCCCGAGATCCTGAGATTATTGAAATATGGACTACGGGTTCAATTCCGAGATCCTGAGTTATTGGTAGGGACTGCGGGTTCGATTCCGGAGATCCTGAGTTGTTGAGATATTATTGAGACATGGGGCTGCGGGTTCGATTCCGGAGACCCGAAGTTTATAATGGATCTGTGGGTTCAATTCCCACGGATCCTGGATTTGTTGTTTGAGTTGGTTAATTGTTGTTAGCTTAATTGTAGTCGATCGCGGTAATCATCATGATGTTGTTATTTCGGAAATTATTATCATTTAAGCTTGTTTACTTTGTTATCATCATTATATTATTGTTTTCTCGGTAGGGCCCCTGACCTACCTCGTCACTACTCCGTCGAGGTTAGGCTTGGCACCTTACTGAGTACCGCCGTGATGTACTCATGCTACTCTTCTGCACACTTTTTGTTGTGCGGATCCAGGTACATCAGAGGAGGCTCGTACTAGGTGATTCCGCAGCTTTCTGGGAGACTTCGAGGTATGATCTGCTACGTCCGCGGATCCGGAGGCTTCACTTCTATTCTAGTATTACTAGTCGACATTTTTCTTCATTTCATTGCTAGATACTCTTTACACATAGAGCCACAGTTGTATTTCCCTTTTAGTCTGTGTTACCGTGGGGTTCCGGATCTTGGTAGTGTTTTATTTACTGTGTGACGGATGTATGTGCCAAGCGGCATGAATTACATATCTTTTTATGCTATTTTTTCGTTGTTTCTTATTTAGATGTTTATAACTTGTATATTTCGCAACGTGTTAGGCTTACCTAGTCGTGGGGACTGGGTGCCATCACGACATGTTCACAATTGGTGAACTAGGGTCGTGACACTTTATCATGTTTATAGGTAATTTTGCTAGATTCACATATGTTTATCTACTTAGAACAAAAGATGAAGCGTTTCAAAAGTTTAAGGAATTTAAGTCAGTTGTAGAAAATCAAAAGAATAGGAAAATAAAAACTATTCGAAGTGAAAGAGGAGGATACTTTTCCACTGAATTTAGTAATTTTTGTGAAGAGCATGGAATAATACATCAAACAAGTGCTCCTTATACACCACAACAAAATGGATTGGCGGAAAGGAAAAATAGAACTTTAGACATGGTTAATTCTATATTATTAAATGCAAATTTACTGCACAATCTGTAAGGTGAAGCTCTACTTACTTCTTGTCATATATGAAATAGAGTTCCTTCAAAAAGTGTTCTTGGTTCACCTTATGAACTTTGGAATGGTAGAAAACCTAATATATATATATATATATATATATATATATATATATATATATATATATATATATATATATATATATATATTATTTGAAAGTGTGGGGGTGTATATCTTTTTAAAGATTTCCTGATCACCAAAGAACAAAATTGGGACCTAGAGGGATTAAAAGTATTTTTGTTGGATATGCACAAAATTCGAAAGCATATAGATTGCTTGATCTAGAATCTATTGTTATAGTAAAATCTATTCATGTTGAATTTTTAGAAAATAGATTCATTAATGATATTGTAGATGAGCACTTGATTATACAAAATCAAAGTAGTCAAGATACACAAAGAATATCATAATATGAAATAATATTAAATAAAAGGAAAAGTGCCAATACTCACTTAGAGCCTAGAAGAAGCCAAAGAGATAGAAAAGAAAAAATCCATGATCCGGATTTTATATCTTCGAAATCTTTAGTTTTTCTAGTAGAGGGGGATAGAACTAAAGTCTGTAATAAGATATCTTTTTTGTTTAATATAGAAGAAGATCCTAGAACATACAAAGAAGCCATGTCTTCTAGAGATGTTGCTTTTTGGGAAGAGGCAATCAGTGATGAAATGGACTCAATAATGTCTAATAACACTTGGACTTTAGTTGATTTGCCTGCTGGATCCAAATTTATACGTTGTAAATGGGTATTCAAAAGAAAATATAATACAGACAGTTCTGTACAAACCTTCAAAGCAAGACTAGTTGCAAAATGTTTCACGCAAAAAGAATGAGATGACTACTTTGATACATATGCTTCAGTTGCAAGAATAACATTTATTAGAGTACTTTTGTCATTGGCATCTATATATGATTTATGTGTACATCAAATGGATGTTAAAACCGCCTTTTTAATTGGTAATTTAAGTGAAGAAATTTATATGAAACAACCCAAAGGATTTGTTCTTCCTGGTAATGGACATAAAGTTTGTAAGCTTATAAAGTCTTTCTATGGCTTGAAATAAGCACCAAAACAGTGGTATAAAAAGTTTGATAGTATAATATTATTAAATGGTTTCGTACATAATCAGGCAGACAAATGTATTTACCCTAAGTTTATAGAAGATTATGAAGTTGTTATTTGTCTTTATGTCGACGACATGTTGATTTTTTGTACGAACATGCTTGGAATTTCTGAAACTAAGAGGTATTTAACTTCAGTTTCAAAATGAAAGATTGATATGAAGTAGATACCATCTTAGGTATCAAGGTTTTAAGAAGTCATAAAAAAGTAATTTTATTACATACTCATTACATTGATATGATTCTTACCAAGTTCAGTCATCCGAGCATAGTGGAGTCCAAAACTCCATATGATTCAAGCATCAAACTTAATGAAAATACTAGAAGAACAGTTGCTCAATTAGAGTATGCAAGTGTAATTGGCTGTTTGATGTATGTTATGCACTGCACTAGGCTTGACATAGCATTTGTCGTTTGTAAACTTTCAAGGTTTACAAATAATCCAAGTAATATTCACTGAAAAGCTATAATTAGTATACTCGGATATTTAAAGAGAACAAAAAAATTAGGCATTTGTTATAATAGGTTTCCTACCGTATTAGAAGGATTTTCTGATGCGAGTTGGGTTACAAATATACATGATAGTAAGGCTACTTTAGGTTGGATATTTACTTTGGGGGGCGGATCCATTAGTTGGGCATCCAATACACAAACTTGCATTTCTCATTCTACTATAGAATCCGAATTTATTGCATTAGCAGCTGCTGGAAAAGATGCGAAATGGCAAAGAAATATGTTAATAGATATAAAATTGTGGCCACAACCTATACCAGCCATTTCAATATTTTGTGATAGTGAGACTACTATGTGTGTAGCTCATAATAAAATGTATAATGGAAAATCAAGACATATAAGGTTAAGACATGCTTATATAAGATAATTAGTCACAAATGGAACTATAGCTATAGTGTATGTGAGATCAAACAAGAATCTGGCACGCACCCGCGAGGATGCAAAGAGTTTTTCCAATTAAAGGACAATCGAGATGGGATTTATTTAACTATTTTAGAGTCGCCACTTGGGAGATTTATGGTGTCCCAAGTCACCGGTTAAATCCCGAATCGAGGAAAAGAATGACTCTATTTAACAGTCCGCGAACCAGAACTCCGGATAAGGAATTCTATTAACCCGGGAGAAGGTATTAGGCATTCCCGAATTCCGTGGTTCTAGCACGGTCGCTCAACTGTCGTGTTTGGCTTATCTATCTGCTTTTTACAATTATGTACTTAGTGCAAGTTAATATCCCTTTACCGCTTTTATTATTGGTTATGATTTACGAAGGAGAAAGTTGCTTAAAAATATGCTTTCGAATCACGTCACATGAAATGCACCCGGATCCTCGACATATTCTTATTCAACATTTCGGGGTTTGAATTTGGATCGCATGAAATGCACACCCGTATTTAAGAAGGTAGGACTAAAATATGCGCCCGGAGCGATTACTTATTTACACTGTCGAGGAGGACGTGATATTTGCTAAGAAACGACACATCTCGAAATCTAAGCATTTTATACGTACCTTTATAAAGGCCTTGCGATTAGTGTAACTACTGGGCGAGGCACACCTTTGATTCAAATCTAAAGCGAACTACATCCCATTGTATTTTACTTAGGAGTTGATTCCAAATTATTTAAAACTCGCTACGAACCACACCACATGAAATGCGCCTGTGGTTCCTGACACGCTTTATTTGCTCTTGCCCGAAATTGGGGTCGGGTCACATGAAATGCACCCCCGACTCCTTTAATCTAATTACGTCATTCAGTTGAATAATAACTCCCTAGCTAATCTTGCTTTTAACATAAGATCTAACATTTAACAGATTTGGAGATTACACACATGAGTAGAGAAGATTGAACAGAGATACAACAGACTAATTCAGGTCTACGCGCGTATCTAATGATAGTGTATCTTTGGTCTAGCTACATTTTCCATAACAAAACTAGCAATACCAACTTAATTAAAGAATAACAGAACGTAACCAAATATAAGAACTTTGGACGACTACATGATTCAATAGACTTTAAGCATAAGCTTCAAACTTCATTCTTTTCGAACCAAGGAATTACAATAACAGAGATGTGTACCTGGAATGCGGAAGAACAAAGAAGAGTGAGCAATGGCAATGCAGCAACAGTAACAGGAGCAACAACAATAGGCCAGTAGCAACCAAAGTAAACCAACAGCCACACAAACACTGGACCAACAGCACCAAATGACCACAACAGCAACAACAATGGACCAAGCAGCAACAATCAACCAGCAGCCACAACACTGGACCAACAGCACCAAATGACCACAACAGCAACAACAATGGACCAAGCCAGCAAACACTAGACCAAGCCAGCAACACTCAATACACACGACCAACAACCAGTAACAAACAATGGACCAGCAGCAACACCACAGGCACAAACAGCAACAAACAATGGACCAGCAGCAGCAACAATCAACCAGGCAGCAACACTATAGACACTCAGCCATTCAACACAGCTAAAACAGTGGCCCAGCACCACCAACAACACAAGAACAACAACAAACCAACGACCAAACACTCCAATAGCAAAGCACAACCACAGCAGTAGCCAAAGAATGGCAAACAGGATTCCAGCAACTAACAAAGAGACAGTAACAAAAAAGCCAATGAAACAGTACTTGTCTATCTTTGTATGTTTGGTTTCAATATCGTTTCTCCCCCCTGTTTTCTTAACTCTCAGCTCTTTCTATCTATCTCTTTTATGGTTTTCAAGAATGTCTCTTTGCTGCCTATTTCTCTCCAGGTACTCTCCAGTGTTCTTTTTCTAATCTCCCTGTCACTCTATACTTATAGTTGAAAACAAATGAAACTCCAAGATACAATAATCAGAAAGCCAACTCTGCCCATCCTCCTCTCTGTCTAAACCATCAGACTCCCTGCATTCTCCACTATCCAGTGTCCAATGTATGGACTATAATCATTAAATATACTGGTGGCAGGACACTAGTGGGATACCCTGCTGTACAGCAGGTTCCACTAGTCCCTCGTATGGGTATGTGATTAAATAACTATCCTTAATCAAATTCTGACAACTGCATCTAATTAACTCCTAATCCAGAATCAAGCAAACGATAAACCCTAGACTTGTGAATTACATACGGGCAGACCAGAGCATGAACAAACATACAAACAAAGTAATTTGTTGACGACGTTAAATAAACTATGCATACAAAGCAGTGAGCATCGAATTAACACAGATAGAGCTGGGAATTGACCGGATAAAAGGTCTACTGGAGATGAAGAGAACAGACAACTAAAGGAAGAAATGAAGTATAAAATTCACATTATTAACACTAACACATGAAGAAAGAAAGACGAATACCATGTAAGGAGAAAACCGCACTCGAATGAACCTCGGACCCATCTTGGATTCAACTCGGGCTTGGACCTTTTGTTTTTGAGGCCAATGGACCTTAATTGAGATGTTTTCAACAATGAAAACATCCCAATTAAGGTCTATTAGACCTCAATTAGGCAGAAATCGAAATTAGGGTTCATGGCCTAGATTTTGGGGCTCGACGGGTTTTGGCAAGATTCGAACAGAACTAAGACCGGTGGGGGTATGAGGGAGGTCATGGGAAGGTTTGGGGCGAGTTTGGGGTGGATTGGGATGATCGTCAGATTCCGGCGACCTTCGAATTGATATTCGAAGCGTTCGAGTAACATTCGAAGATAACTAACGCCGGATTCGTAATGGGGGAGGTGAGGGGAAGATTTGGTATTCTCTAGGAAATCTAAATCCTTAAACTAGTCGTTACTGCGTGCCCAGAACGGGTGCTCGTCCTTGTTTTTTTATGAAGCACCTCGACCTCGACGATAATTTTGCCTTCTTCACATGACCTTGACCTCTTGGGGTTAGGTCGGTTTGTCATAGCATGGACACGTAACAGCCTTCAAATGTTTTATCTCCGTTGACTAGGTCAATGTATGATATGAAGTTTTTCGTCCATACACTCTATAAAGAATAATTATGTGAAATACGCTTCATTATACCTCATAAATCAAAATAAGTCAATATATAGATGATATTACAAGTCTCCATAGGTGATCCATATTGATCATTCATAGAACCTTGTACATTATTCTGTGATGCATTTATTTGTACAAAATTTTACTTTAATAATATTAATACATTATTTTACAAGCCCGTAAGAATTGGCCGAGTTGGTTAGGTGAGTGGTTTCCCACACGAGAGACATGAGATCAATTTCATAATAATTACTCTTGTACTCACATTACTATTCTTTTGTGCAACTCTTCTCCTGACATCTGATATTGCCTGTGAAGGCCAGTTGCTTATACTTAAAGTCTATTGAATCATGTAGTCGTTCATGAAACGAAGGGAGTACTATTTATAAATGTAAAAATCATTGCGATATATATCTGTTAATCTACCATCAATCAAAGTATGTCAATGATAAATTAAAAATCAAGTGCAAACAAAATAAAGCATGAACAGCGCGATATTAATGCTAGGCCTACAGAAAATGCATTAAGTACCTCGCCCGTGTATAAGACACTATAAAATGTACATATAAAATAGATGCAAGACTATATATCTCTCTCTGTAAAATATTACAGTCCTACAGGTAAATACGTAAACTTGAAATATTGAATAAATAGGGCTCAGTGCATTTCATGTGGCGTGGCACTATAACGTATAACGATAATGATGAGATGCACTAAGTATTATGTAGTCATAAACCAAATTTCTGATTAGCTGTGCAGGTAGTATAAATATCGGATTACGATTGAGGATTTAACGTATAGTTAAATCAAATCCCATGATAGGCGCTCTTGCATCGAACGACATCTGATTTTCGATTATACAGCGCTAGTCACTATCATAGAATATTATTATATGTAACGTATTTCTTTGCCATTACTTTTGGCAGTATCTAAATGAAATACCTGATATATATTATGACGATTACCTACATCCAATCCCATTAGTAGAATTTATTTTCTTTCATTACTAATTTTTTGTCATATCTTTGAAACCATTACTTGGGTAACTAATAAACCTTGAAATTTACAAACAACAAATCAAGCTAGTCTTGATGCCTTATTAATTTTCATTAATGACAAATTTGTGCTCTGCTCTAAATTTGAATAACTGATCTATGCTGGAACTCCCACTACTCTTGTAAATCCTCAATGTAATAATATAACTCTATGACTTCTTAGAACAGCACTAAGATAGTATCTCTTTCATTTAAGCTGAAATTCAAATACCTCTTTAATTCGAAAATTCAAAATGATACATCCATGCGACCGACATAAGACAATAGGAGTATTGACGATTATATGCGAACTACAACATACCTTTAGTCTTTATTTCAAATATGAACACATGTATTTCTATAAATTTTCTTAAATTGTATTTCTTATTTACCTTTTACAACACGCGTAGTCAGTATGTCAACATTATTAATTTCTATAACGAACATATGTATATTCTTATTTATATTAAACAATGCTAATGCAGAACTGATTATCCCTGAAAATAAATAGGATAAGTTTTCTTTTCTCTTTGGCTTAATACGTGTCCATTTAATGTATTTTCATATTATATTAATCTGTTTTATTTGTTAATTTATATCACAAGCATATTTACGTACATAAATAATCCATAATAAGTAGAATTAGTGATAAAAAAAACTAAGACATAATATTTTACGATATCTATAAATAATATATATATATATATATATATATATATATATATATATATATATATATATATATATATATATATAGGTTTTCTACCATTCCAAAGTTCATAAGGTGAACCAAGAACACTTTTTATTTCATATGACAGAGCGCCACGTTGTATAGAAAATTTCTGTTCTTCACTCAGCCGGCATTGCTCTGCGCTGCAAATTCCTGAAAATCCTCTCTTTCACTTCGAATGCTTTGTTTTCCCAGTTCTCTTGGCTTTAAATTCCACCACGAAGCCACCAAAGTAAAACATATGTCTACCTATAAGCACCATGATAAAATATTTAATTCACCCAATTGTGACATGTCTGCTTTAGCAAAAACATCTAAATCAAACGGCAGGCTCTTTCTCATAGTGACTCTGTATGACTTACTACCAGGCAAATATAAAATAGTAAAACGTATCTGAACGTAGCGGAAATGCGAGCACCTTGCGATGTCGAATCTCGACCAATGCGAAAACACCAGCAGTACTGATGCCAAGCCTACAGCCTGGAGAAAATTGCTGAAAAACAGTAATATAATGATGATAATAAAAATAGCCATTCCGAATCGTGGCTATGACTGAATGCAGCTGGACTATAGTCCATTGTGCTTTCCCCAATCACCAACGGCGGGTACCACCCATGCTCGGGATATTGGTATATAATAACAAATAGTAACTTAAAAAATCCTTAAAATCTATATAAATTAATTTTGATGTGAATTAATCTCTGAGTTTGTTTCTCTCAATAATTTCGAGTCTGACTCCGTAGTCCTGACTCCATCAAATCTCGGGGATCTGCAATCATGACAAAAATCATGGTCGTAATCATATTTAAGTCGGACATATGGTGTATAACTTGGCGCCGGCCTGAAGCTCAGTAAGTTAGGCGACGCTGATTAAACATAGCCTCTACAGCCACCGCGGATAAAATATCGAGTTGCTTGACTAAATTAGTTTATTTTAGAAACATGTGTTCAACAACTTATTACCAAAACATAAAAATGTCCGTGTCCCGGTGAGGTCCCAGCCAGGCTGCTTGCCAAAGCGTGGCCCTCTTGCCATCTCGACTGGTGTAGAATGTTTGTCATCAATGGGGTACATCCAAGTGTTAGACAGCAGATTGCCAAGGCGACAATCATATCATCGCATTGTTCTATATCTGAAGTGCTCCGGCGTTAATCTGATTTCAAAGTTGCCAATAAATGCCTCCATTCGCGGATACGCAATGGCAATAATCCCCGAGTCCATAGTACGAAGAAATTTGAATCTTTCAGCGGAAATGCAAGAAACGGCGATGTTTGATATTTGCGAGACTCTTCATGTGCTCTACTGCGTTTAAAGCGGATAAAGAACCTGCTGATTCCATGACCGCTTAAATAACGCGTATTCTCGCGAGCGAAATTGGCCTATAAACGTCAGACAAACCCGCTGCGGTTGCCTAAGCAATCCTTATCATGATCCACTCTGAAACCGTCGCGGACTCCTTCAGCCCGACCAGCCTACTCTTGTAATCCTGAAACAATAACTGCAATTCCTTCTCCTTATCCGTAGCTACTATCTTTATTGAACTGTTGTCTATCAACGTCATCGTCAACCGTGAAGCTCAGTACGTGCCGCAATCAAGCTTCTGTCGACACGAAAAAATCTCACCATGTTCGGTCGCCAAACGCCCATTTCAACTGTACAGTCGCTGACTATCTGTAACACTATTATCATCTTATTCAACTGCTGCTATCATCTTCCGTGGCAGGCAGCCTTATAATCGCAATAAATAGGGTAAGCATCCCGTATTAGCGTAAATATTATATGCGCCGTTATCTGCTCAGCGTAAGCATGCATGGCATGTTCGACATTCTGTAGCTGTTACGGCCCTTGCTCCGCGACATGCAAATAATACTTCAACATAGATACAAAACAGAATAACACATCTGTCGATAATGCAGTACTCAGCTGCAAAATAGGTGCTCATCCTGCGCCAGCAATCTAGGACTTCAACAAAGCAATACGAGCCTACTGTACTACGTGGCAAAAGCGTTGCTATGGCTCTTAAACCTTTGTCGTAATGCTGCAATCACAAATGAGAACGCCAGAAATGCGTGGTCCCCAATACAGGCGTCTCTCGATACACACAGCTGGCAATACAGCCTTCACCTACTTCCTCGGTAACAAACTGGCGCTGTTGCCAAACTTCTTGAAAATCGCGCCGCGAACATATCCTCAGGCCAGAGCCCTAACGACCAAGTAATGCCCAAACATTTCTACGCGATGCATTCGTCTTCAGCCGGTAATACAACAAATAGAAAATCAAACTTCTGCCTTCCCAGAGTCTCAATTATCCACTTCACGATATCCAGCTATATCCGCGTAATCTTAGTCACCCGGTTATCGGCCTTCCATGCGGGTATCAGCCAACAATCAGCGAAAATTTGTCGAAGCGTCGTCACTCAACATGCAGCAAGCGACATCGTCGTAGAATACCGGCTGGTGATAAACTCCTGCGCGTATCCAGCCGCTGGCCCTTTATCATAGTCATGTGGTTAGCCAATGCATTCGCAGCAGAGCTCCGTCGTCGAATCAATCCGCCGAGATCCGCCGCTGGCAGCCATTCTTCAGGCGACGCTCGATGTAATTCTTCGCCCGGTATCACCGGCGATCTGCGCGTATGCGACTTTATAATATCGATATGGACGATACGCCAGTAAATTTATCTTAATACAATACCTTCATTTCATCAGAAGCGCGCAGCCCGCCAGAGATCGGGAAATTTCAGTCCAGTGCATCGCTCTGTGCATCTACATCAGCGAATGCGATCGTGCATACTGATATCATCGACATTGGTATCTTGTATAGCGCGGCGCTGGCGGGAAGCCCAGCTGCGCGACCGTGATGCGTCATTACAGATCATGCAGGCCAGTCAAATCCCAGCGCTGCAATGGCAATCGCGTACTGAACGCTGGCTCTGACGCGCCGTCGCAACCTGATATCGAGGGCGCGGCAGGTATAGCGACGATGCCCCGATGATGATAGCTAAGTCGACGTCGATGCAGCGTGAGCAATGGCAACGTCCCTTTCGCGTACGGCTACAGCAACTGCCGACTGGCGGTCGATGCGTGTTGTGATCTTATCAGGCGCAATGAAATCAATACCCTGCGACGTATTCCGGTCGTAGATATGTGCGACGCGTCGGTCACATCGCGGCGTTTGGCAATATCATCAGGGCGGCGAATCGCATATTAATACGTATTCACCGGTGGCAAACCGCGATAATGAGGCGACGACCACATCGCGGCAGTGAATATGACGACTGCGGCGTACAGCACTGGAACCTCGGTGAAATCCAGCGCCAAACTCTGGCGTCTTACCTGGTGGCAATCTTTCCTGGTGAAAGTACAGAACATCCTGGCATTACGCGGCGTAATGAATAGCCAGACCTCGCAGCCTGCATGCAGTACCGATCCCTCTTATCTCTTGCCATATATCTGTCTCAGAAGCTCTGGCACATGGCGACCTGATAATCGCCTTCAGCCATTAACAAAAACGGGCATCATCGCTCACATTCGCTACGAAAATGGCGTTATCAACGTCGCCATAGCGTAAAGATGACGCCAATCTGAAAATCGCCGATATGATAAACTTTGTGATGTTTCGTCACGGCTCGGTAGCGCAAATCCAGCGCAAATTTCAGGCTGAAATTTTGTACAGAAGATCTGCCTGCTATACTCATGAGGCTTATCGCGTGAATAATGACATTATCATTATTTATTACCACCGGCCATTTTCCCACGACAATACCATCTTTATCATCCCAGATTTTTGTGCTCATCGTACTCACATATGTCTGACGTCGCAAAATATCAATCAGCGGAACTCTAATAATTTTGCTTGTCATGGCCCTGGTGTCTGTTAATGAACATCGCGTGTCCCAGCGTTAGTTATAAATAGAGCAATATGCGTATACGTGCCTCGTCACGCGTAAAACTGCGTTATTTGTAACTCAAAATCGCTTGTGAAATGGAAATACTAGAGCTCGGCCATTCATCAACAATCACTGCAATTCTGTTTGACATGTACGTTACTGACAACCAGATTGCGGTTCTCGATGATCAATTATGTGCAAAATGATAATAATTTTCACGAGTAACAACGTGTTCTTCTGGCAGCCAGTCAACAACGGAGTGTGACAAATATCTGCGTGAGGTCACCGATGCCGGGAATCAACCATCTCAACGGATGTTAGCGATGCAAGATGCGAACAAAGTCTATGGCCTAATAAATCTCAAGATCTAAGTATAATCTAGTCGACATGTACATATACCAGCCGACTTTACATTAAACGCCGAAAATCTACGAGAGTGGTTCGCACATCACCCATCTGAAATCTAAGTTACGCCAGCCGATGCAAAGTTGCAAAATACTCCTCATTCAATAATTCATAATACAAATAATTTCACTCTTCTCAACAGACGCATTATTTTACAGTCAACCATGACCACATTTAAACCTGCGAAGCAGGCAACAAATTTGCATATATTCGCTTGTAGCGCAAAAGATAGGCTCCGCTCGAACAAAGCAGCAAGGCTTCTACCTTTAAATAGCTCGGCATTTAATCGAAGGCCTAGCAAGATCGCCCACCTAAAATACTGTCCTGCTCATCCACTTTGGCCTACTCACGGTGTTCTATTTCCCGCGAAGTGAAAAATCGCAGTAATTCTAACTTTCGATTTTCTGGCCATCTAACGAGGCCGAAGTTTCTTCTGTTGCTATCAAATAAACCTAAATCTTCAAACCTCCGATTTAAATTCGTCTAAGCGTACGAAATTTCTTGGACATCAAAGTCATGACATCAGGCGAATTTGTCCTTGTAGGCGATGCTTGAAATCTAGCGAACTATTAGAGCATGGAGCATTTCGTTCGAATAGTACTGGCCATTTTCAACCCCAGCTTGGAACTAAGTATCCCAATTCATTTCGAACCCCATCGGTCCAAAATGAAATGAGCAAAGAGCAAAAGCATAAAATTTATTATGCCGTCAGTTGTCGAAACCAGAATAAAGTGCACACACACTGAAGACTGGTTTCTTGATTATTTTTAAACAGCCTTATTTACCTCCATGTATTTACAAGAGACAAGCATTTTTGGCAAATAGAACAAATTTATATTTCAATATGCCATAAATAGAATGGTAAATATAGTATACATTAATAAACTGAACCATGTATTTACAATTATGTCAATTTCAATTTAATTTTAAACCTCTTAAATAAACTGAAATTAAATTCATATAATTTCATGACAAGAACGTTGAAGAATACGCCAATCTAAGTGTCCAATTACTCTGCGATGATTGCGGCAGTAGATTCTTGAATATTAAATTGGCAATTATTTGGCTGGCATTATCTGGTCTGTGAATTTGGTAGTAATAACGTCACCGTTGAATATAGCAAAATGTATATACATATGCTTGCACTCACCGAATGCTGAACATTTTCAACTCTCTTTGAATGAAAATTTATTTCCTCTTAAACTGCAATCTCTTTCCGTGTCTTCATATTGTTCTCTTTTATTAAGAGGCCACTGAAACTCAATTTTATTGCCATTCCTAATATTGACCGTCGTGGAAAACCATGAACAATTTCATCACGGTACTGTCCCCTTTCCAATTTGATGACTATTGATAGTCGAATACTGTTAAATTAAATGGAAATTCAACAAGATGATTTTGAGCTAAACTCGAATCGGCTCCGTAAATCTACCATCTTAAATCTGCAAAATCTTATCGATACTACTCATTTGTTACTGCAATCTAGCGTTATCTCATTAATTACCATCCTCAATCAAATATTTTCACGTAACCCAACGTTTCTCTAACTCTGATTTGATACATCTTCGAAGTGGATAATCTTGCCAATTCTAGATCAAGGCAGCTAACAACGACATCATCTTATCCTCAGTGTTAAATACTTTGATCCATAGCAGATAACCAAATAGCAGAAGAGCTTGGGCGTGGCAAAATGTTACTGCGTAAGCAGCAATTCTCACTCATTATCAACAGTGTAGTGCAATATTTGTCGCCTTCTTCCCAATATTTGTGTAGAATGAATTGCAAAAAATGTTCCAGAAGAATACGTAAATCTTATTAGAAGATCCCAACTATGTCATCTGCTAATAGGTATCAGACCAACATGGCTTATTATATTCTTATTAAAGCTTTGTTTTAATACTATTTAAACTAGTGTTACTGAAATATACCCATCTGTTCTGAGACTCTTGATAATGCTTGTTCTTAACATTGGTGGGTCACTTCATTGCGACGTCTAATCTATATAATTTACATGAAAGTCACTCACTCCTCCGTCATATGCCGTGATGCGCTTAGTTATCTAGAGTATTATTTTAGGACAAATTTTACCCTTTTTGAATATTTAGTAAAGATATGAATAATATTATTAATAGAAATAATTACATAAATTGAAAAAATATTTAATAAAATAAGTAGATCAAATATTCACAAAGGCATACACAAAAACATTGATATTGTGGCTGTAAACTAGCCAGCCCCTCCATATCAAATTAATCTAGCACCTCTTACTATAGCTGGCGACATATATTTCAATAGTAATTTCCACAACTAGATTTCATTTATGTGACACTGCCTCAAATATATTTCTGAATTCAAATGTAGCTATTCAACAAAGAATCAATATAGTGCTTGTCGGTACTACACCTATCTCATCTTTAATGTTCGAGTACATCTATATACGTATACGTAAATATGTGTATGTAGATAAGTGCTAGACAACTTTAGAGGCACTTCTTTTATAGCATTAGTCACACAATAGCAAAATAATTAAATACAAAATGACTTTTCATTCAGCTCAACATAAACTAATAAACACTTTGGCCGATAGACATCTTGTGCTTATATGGACATATGCGTAAATTCCAATTTACTATTCATAAGATAAAACTGAAAGGCGAAAAATGTGGTGGGTTGTAACCGGCCTTATTTTCAGTTCTCGTAAAACCGTGAAACGAGTACATAAAGTCAGAAAAACGTGAAATTCGATTGAAAATTTGAACCGATTGAAAATTGTGGGAATTTGATTTGGGTAGGGCAACGATATAACATGAATTGAATTTGAACAAAACAAGTAGAAGGCAAAATCTTATAAAAATACACAAATATGCAAATTCGTTAATTTATAGTAAAAGTTTGTAGCCTTTACAAAAAATATTTGGGCATTAATCATATTCTTAATTGATAATGCCCCTTTCAAACCTAGATAAGCAAATATAGTAACTTGTCAACATAGTGAAAGAAAAAATAGAAAAATAAAAAGACAGCAGACTGGCCATATCTTAATCTGGCCAATACATATATCTCATCTGTCATGAAAATAAAAATGCACACTAAAATATTATAAATTTAATTAAATATTTGAAACAAAACATTTCCTAACTACCGCTGAAGATTTCCTATCTCATATACCTCCATCTCCTATCCTCGAGTCTTAACAGATTACTACAGAGCATAATCTGAATCTAGACAATTACAAAATCATTTATCTTGTCAAATAAGCACACATCAAAATAACCACTTCATCTTTCTTCTTACAGCAATTGCAACGTCACACTTCCCATTCCTACCATTATGCAAAGCTGTTATTTTAAAAAAAAGACGTTTTGGAGGACAAGGCACGAGAAACATTTTTAATAGGCTTGCTACTTTAATTTTGAAAATTCACTTAGAAGCAAAACTGGTAACGTATTTTAGAAATGCTTTTAAATTAAATTAGGCAATAGCTCTTAAATCAAAAATTTTAGAAAAGCACACCTATCTGAACAAGATATGGGTATCAGTCTTTGCTCAAATATGCAGGGGCAAGGTATAGCTGAATGTATCTAAAAGTAACAAGTGGTAACAGTTACCAATTGTAAGACTATTATAATTGAAAAAAGGTATTCAAAATTATTATTACTCCTTCCGGTCCAAAATAAATAATTTTTCATTATCTTAGCTCTTTCCCATTCTTTGTACATATAATTAAAAACAAGGTTATGTTACATAACTCTTCCAATAAAGTATGGCCGCTAAAAACTGTGGGATATATTATGTCATTTCAATTTTCTCATAAAACACTGTGATGAAAGTAAATAAGATCAACAATTCCCATCTCATATATAAATGTGTTTATAATTATATAAACAGCATTTCATTGTGCAATACGATGTTAGTATTGTTGTAATGAGTATATGGCAAGAAGAAGTGAATTCACTTTATAATTATTACGCAAAAAATATACATGTAAACATCTTCCACAAAATATGGGGATTTTGGAAGTATACATATTATACTTTATCCCCACAAGTGAGTTATAAAAATAAAAACACAATTTATTAGACAAAAAGAGAAAAGCAGAAGAAAAGAAAGAAATACAAAGAAGGCCATCGAAAATTCAATTTTCTACATGTCTGCCAAATAACTCGCGAGTACTTAACCGAAATTTATAAATTCATAAGAACACTACATGGGAAATCAAGTCCCTGCTCTCCCAGCTCAGCAACGGTGTCGATTGCCAATGCCTACTCTTGTAGTCGCCGTACGATATAGAGAACTGTAGAATGATTAGTTCAAACAAGAAAATGCAATAATACTAAAGACAGTATAGTCTATACCAGGCCTTTATAAGTTATGATTTGTTACAGTTAGAAAATTTGTTCGAGGCCCAATACATGAGATTGTGTACTGTTTGTATTTTCAAACATTGCTTGTATACAATGAATATGTGCAACATAGTAAAATTAGATTTCATATATATCATTGAAATTTTATTTTGTGTGAAATCCCTGTTGGCAAAATGAGAACTAATATTTTGTGTATGTATTGCTGTATTTTCTATTCTAAATAATAAATACATGTCTGGCTACATGGTGCACCAACATGTGGCTTGATTTTCCATTTTACTAATACGTGTCATATGCATAAATAAGATTACATAAAGTAGCATTAAATCAACATGTATCCAATACATGATGGCATAAAATGAATTTATAAATACAATGTGGTAATGGAACTAAAGTACGATAATAAAAGTGAGATGAGCACATGACACTGTCAAGTAGGATTTGGTCAATGTTCCTAGTATCTTCAATGCAGAATATTATTTAATACAAACAATGATTCAGACCAAATTTAACAGTGTCAATAATATCACTGTCCATTATTCTAACCAACACACCTATTAAAACCTTGGACCGAGATCAAATAATATGCAAAAATATTGTAGAAACAGTGATACCAATCTCAGATTCTGCCGAAAATTACGTATGCTCTAAAAAAATAATATATGTAGGCATCTTGGGAGGGCATCATTTTATACCAGTGTAGCCTTAATCAATAAACACTGATATGCCAATTATAGTTTAGCCTTAGTTACAATATGTAAAACAACCTGTCTCAATGACTGTCATGCGACAAGATATTTTCCTCATTGTTAATGAATTAATTTTAGGTTGTACTCTATGGATAATTAGTGACTCTCAGACAATGATGCTATCACAGTATCTAATGCTTCATACATAGTGTGCCCTTATTAATATATAAATTTGATAAATTAACCCAGAAAAGTCCATTACATGAAAGATTATTGTGAAGCGGGAAGAGCTAGATAAATAGACGAGATATAATAATTTAATATATAAATACAGTAATACAATAAAGACAAATGAAAAATATGGCGATGAGGAAAAGATTATATTCAAAGGAAAGTAACCTTTTCAGTAATATTTACGTTCTGTCCGGACAATTTAAATAATCACGTGTATAGGCAATTGCGAATAGCAGTGCAATTCTTCAAGTATTCTTGCGTGGTTTTCCTCTTTGAAGAACCTTAAGTCAAAACACAAGATACATTATCATTACCGTAATGGAGTCCACAGCATCACGTCTAGTAGATGGGCAAAGTACGGCATTCTACGGTCTTGGTAAAACATTTTTGATATGCATCAAATGTATTCTGTTTCATTTTATGCCGCCAATTGTAAGATGCCGTCTCTGACTTATAGGCCGAAGGTGTACGAAGTAATCAGGCATATCTTCTTACAGCCTTATTCGCAAGAGCCTGGCCTTCTCTTATTCGATGGCAAATATCGATATATTACAATTAATGATAATGCAAAATTGATATGTAATAGCCAAATTAAAATAATTAAAATGATATAATGCTTATATGAAACTAGAAGAAAAGCTGAAGGCCAGGCAATGACAATTCGAAATATTCGATGGGTAATATGATGTGATATCGCATTAATAGATAAGATCGAGAAGATGTATTTATATCCATTTGATATTTAGGCGGTTCAGCTATTAGACTGTTAATAGTGGAGTTTTCTAACTTAACTAGCGTATATTTATCTGTGATAGAACTCTATGATTAAGTGTGAGCTTATTATTATCTATGCAAATCTTGCTAGGAGGCAATCGAATTCCCCTACAGATTGATGCAAATGTGGCTGTCGTGAGATTGAAAGCAAACAATGACGATGTGCATAGATGGCCATAAAGCCAAGCGTATGAAATTAAATGAAAACGTGACGCCACGGCAGAACTAACAATTTTGCAATGTATATGTGCTAAGCTAACATCACCCTTTTCTTTATATACTTTATGCTATTATTTTATTGGTATCAATCACGACGAAACTACAAAGGTCAGTTAATGCAGCCATGAAATGAACAAATCACATTGCATTCCTTCACCGGCGACATCACTACCGTCATTTCAATGCAATAGAACCGCAACAAGACAACAAATATCGAGATAATGCAGTATTCGAGCCTTGAAATTTCATTTCAATTGCTTGTCTACAAATATCATTGTATCACAAGCGTGAGTCTCCCAGACAACTGATGTGACTGCAATATCTAGTAAATCATGACAATGCTTGTAACAGTAATGTGGATGATGCGGAATAAATCAATTGTGAGTACTGCGAAAATTTCTGGCAATGCTTTATTATTATTTTACCGTGGCAAATGCGTACAGAATCTTTTCAATGAAAATGACAGCCAAATTTCATAAATGCTGTAGACAATTGTCACCTTTAGTATTGCCTCACTAACACGTATAGGTATTCATTATTATGCAACAATAGGCGAAGCAATATTGTAACTCATATAAATGAACATCGCCAGTGACATAATTCTCCATATACTGCACAACTACTGCAAATACTAGCTCTCCAGCGTGGTGTATATATCCTTTTCCCTTTGGCTGATGCCAATCAGTGGCATAATCTGTGAATGACAAACGTCAATATTTTGTCATCGTCTAACGTATATGTTGAAATTATATGATATTGTGATATTACTACAATCTTCTATGATGCATCATTTCGAATCTTGAAACTCACGCCGAGCGGTAGTCATTTCCAGAGCAGGCGTATGGTAGCCAGACCAACGGATTCTTAACAACCCCAGGAAAATGAATAACTGTCGTGCGCTCTTAATCTCCTTGTAATCACAAATCTATGCGGAAAACCTATTTCAAACTTGAAGCGATGTATGCAAATACCAACGTTATTGTGGATGTGGCGTTCTTTACCAACGTGCAGCACAAGTTCGCGATGAAAATCGATTCAATTATGAACTACGGCAATGTTATACGATATATACATTATCCACGTTATCCGATTTCTTGTTGTTGAAGTAGAAGTAAATACATTGGCGATATGTAACGTCACCTTTCGTCGATTTCGATGCTTGGATTAAATGTCGTAATATTCGATTAACTCCTGAGTAGATATGTTGCTACGTAATATTTTGTTGCAACCAAGTGATCTGATTTACGTACAGGCCGTGAACATTCATTTGAAGTGGATATATTGATAGTTGATCAACGATATATTAATTAACGCATTCCAATTTTAAGATACTGACGCGATTAATGTTGATGTTTGGTGTATAAATATTTAATTGACAAATGAGAAAAACCCATATTTAAGTGTCATTAAAATATTATTTAAAAATAGATGAGATTTGGCCACATAATGATAAATTTTATTTAAAACTACTGTAATGAGAGTTAAGGTGCGGTTTGCCGGAGGAGTAGAAACCTCAGTATTTCTTATTCTGTTGTCATGAGATGTCTGCCGAAAATTAATAGCGGCGATGCATACTCGGGGGCTTGCTCAACCGCCGTGACAGCAAATAGCGGAGGTTTCTACCCTCCGCAAACTGCAATATTAACCTCCGCAATTTACCCATTTTTTTGTAGTGTTCTAGCTCTTAAAGAGTTAAGAAGAAGTGGTGCCTCGCGCCGTCGTTGTCGCTCAGCTTCGGCTCGGATATGATTTATAATTTTTTGGACCAAATTTATTTCCTTTTCCATTATTTAACATTTTCTTTTCTAAATATTTTTCGCGTTGGAAGATCGCGGAATCATTTTCACGCATTGGAAAACCAAAACGTAAGCATTTTGTGTGATTTGCTCTATTTGTTGAGTTCGCCCAAATTCTGTGATTTTAGGTGTCGCTATCATAGAATAGTTATTATGTTCTATTCTGAGAGGAATTATTCCGCAACCTTTGGGCATTGTGAGGGGATTAAATTCCTCAAGGAAATACAAGAAACTTGTAGGCTCGGAATTATTTCTGCTTTCGTTGTTTAAACTAACGTTTCTAGTTTTCTGGTTTTTGAATACAGAGTTCTAACAAGCTTAAGGAATTTACTATTTTATTTATGTATTCAATCTTACTTTCTGCTTTGGGAGACTAAAATCTTATTGATTTTCTACTCCATTTTGGAGACTAATATCTTTGAACTTTCTACTCCAGTTTAAGATTAAAGTCTTTGTCACTTTCATTTGAAGGAGGTGTCCTACTTGCATTTGAAGGTGCTCGGTTGCAGAGATTTTGTACATGTACCAAAAGAGCAAAGAACAAAGTTGGATGATAAATCTGTTCCATGCATATTTATTGGATACGGAGATGAAGAGTTCGGGTACAGATTGTGGGATCCTGTAAAGAAGAAGGTCATCCGAAGCAGAGATGTAGTCTTCCGAGAAAGTGAAGTTGGAACTGCTGTTGATATGTCAGAAAAGGCGAAGAATGGTATAATTCCTAATCTTGTTACTATTCCTTCTACTTCTAACAATCCCACAAGTGCAGAAAGTACGACCGACGAGGTTGCCGAGCAGGGGGAGAAACCTCGTGAAGTTATTAAGCAGGGGGAGCAACTTGATGAAGGTGTCGAGGAAATGGAGAACCCTACTCAGGAAGAAGAACAACCTCAACCTCTAAGGAGATCAGAGAGACCAAGGGTAGAATCATGCAGGTACCCTTCTACAGAGTATGTCCTCATCAGTGATGAGGGGGAGCCAGAAAGTCTTAAGGAGGTGATGTCACATCCAGAAAAGAAACAGTGGATGAAAGCCATGCAAGAAGAGATGGAATTTCTACAGAAAAATGGCACGCACAAGCTGGTTGAACTTCCAAAGGGTAAAAGACCACTCAAATGCAAATAGGTCTTTAAACTCAAGAAAGATGGAAATGGCAAGCTGGTCAGATAAAAAGCTCGATTGGTCGTTAAAGGCTTCGAACAGAAGAAATGTATTAATTTTGATGAAATTTTCTCACCTATTGTCAAAATGACTTCTATTCGAACAATTTTGAGCTTAGCAGCTAGCCTAGATCTTGAAGTGGAGCAGTTGGATGTGAAAACTACATTCCTTCATGGCGATTTAGAAGAGGAGATTTATATGGAGCAGCCAGAAGGATTTGAAGTAGCTGGAAAGAAATATATGGTGTGCAAATTGAATAAGAGTCTTTATGGATTGAAGCAGGCACCAAGGCAGTGGTACATGAAGTTTGACTCATTCATGAAAAGTCAAACATACTTAAAGACCTATTCTGATCCATATGTATACTTCAAAAGATTTTCTGAGAATAACTTTATTATATTATTGTTGTATGTGGATGACATGTTAATTGTTGTATGTGGATGACATGTTAATTGTAGGAAAGAGACAAGGGGCTGATAACAATGTCGAAGGGAGATCTATCCAAGTCATTTGATATGAAGGACTTGGGCGCAACACAAAAAATTCTAGGGATGAAGATAGTTCGAGAGAGAACAAGTAGAAAGTTGTGGCTATCTCACGAGAAGTACATTGAACATGTACTAGAACGCTTCAACATGAAGAATGCTAAGCCGGTCAGCACACCTCTTGCTAGTCATCTAAAGTTGAGCAAAAAGATGTGTCCTATAACAGATGAGGAGAAAGGGAACATGGCTAGTGTTCCTTATTCTTCAGCAGTCGTAAGATTGATGTACGCAATGGTATGTACTAGACCTGATATTGCTCACGCAGTTGGTGTTGTGAGCATGTTTCTTGAAAATCCTTGAAATGAACATTGAGAAACAGTCAAGTGGATACTCAAGTACCTGAGAAGTACCATGGGAGATTGTTTGTGCTTTGGAGTATCAGATCCAATCTTGAAAGGCTATACAGATGCTGATATGGCAGGTGACATTGATAATAGAAAATCCACTGCTGGATATTTATTTACATTTTAAGGGGGAGCTATATCATGGCAGTCGAGGTTGCAGAAGTGTGTTGCACTCTCTACAACTGAAACAGAGTATATTGCTGTTACCGAAGCTGGCAAGGAGATGATATGGTTGAAACGGTTCCTTCAAGAGCTTGGATTGCATCAGAAGGAGTATGTTGTCTATTGTGACAGTCAAAGTGCAATAGATCTTAGCAAGAACTCTATGTACCATGCAAGGACCAAACACATTGACGTGAGATATCATTGGATTCGAGAAATAGTTGATGATGAATCTCTAAAAGTTTTGAAGATTTCTACAATCCCGCAGATATGCTAACGAAGGTTGTACAAAGGAACAAGTTTGAGCTATGCAAAGAACTTGTCTGCATACACTCAAACTAGAAACTGCGGTGTTATCTCCTTCAGGTGAATGAGACTGGAGGGGGAGATTTGTGGGTTCCAACCCACATTTTAAGGAAGAAATTTTCTTCCTTCTTCACTTTTGTCAAAGTTAGGTAATAACAGCAGCCCATATTTCATTTGTGCGTCAAATTAAGCACGCTGCAGAGATGAAATGTGAGAAATGATAGGCTTGTTTTTTGCCTATAAAATGAGAGCTTCGGCTCTCATTTTTAATAACAATCTCAGAGGAAAAATATATCTGAGAGCTAGAAAGAAAGAGTGAAGTTTCACAGACATGGTATAAGAAAATAGTATGTGAGAAAAATAGAGAGTGAGTGATATTGTAGTGAGGTGAGAATACCAAAAGAGGGTTATTTCTTTTGAGTGTTGTAGTGGTCATTGTAGTATTTTACTCAGGGTCTACAAAGTGTTAATCCTTAATATAGTGATATCAGATGCTCCTCTCGGAGTCGTGGGTTTTTCCCTTATTCAGAAGGGTTTTCCACATAAAATTCTTGGTGTCGTTATTACTCTTTTATTCTTATTAATTATCGTATCTCGGTGCTATATTATTATTTCGCTTTTATTACCGTGAATATTATTTCTGTGGGGGTTTATTTTCAACACATAAATCTCTCTCTTCAATATTCTAATATTTTTGCATCTAAATTATAATTAGTTTTGAGTTTAGGGTTTTAATTTGTTGGATAAGTTTGATTAGAAGATAAATTTACGTTCAATATTTTTTTGTGTGGAAAATCATTACTATAATTGTTGTTATTGATATATAATTTTCGTTGATAGTTCAAATAGTTTAACAATTGAATTAAACATAAAATATTAATTTATATCTTGTAATATTTCAATTTATCTCAAAACATAACCTTTTTGTTCAAGTTAGTATTTTCACTAATTGATATAATATTAATCACTTTTGTTAATTCAATATTTTTGCTATCTTAAATATAAATATATTATATATATTTGAATGTTGAAAAACGAATAGTCTTAATCGTTTAGTGTCCAGATTTATATATCATATCTAAATATTCAAACGTACATTCAGATTCAGACATTTTAATCTTAAAAATAAATAAATGAAACCAAAATAGCAAGACGTATAAACAAAATCGCAATAAAAGGAACAAGGTCTGCCACCTGTAAAATGAATTGCTAATAAGATAATATATGACTTTAAATTGATAGTACTAATCTAGGCAACTAAAGAGAAAGATATTTGTAAGCGTGTTTGACGATAATTAATACGTATCTAGTAATTCTACTGGTATAAATTTCTCTGTTAAATTAAATGCAATTGGATAGTTGACGTTATCATCTCGGTGAGATCAGTTCCATAATTCCTTTGTTAGATGACACAAACCACATGCTCAATGATCATGTCGTTTTGCTTTTTAGCAGTTATTTTATCCCGTCCGCTTTAATTGATTTTTGGCTGTTTTTTTTATATATTAAAAAATATACTTCATATTTTAATATTAATTAACAATAAAATTAATCATACTAACTTTAATTTATTAATTGAAAATACCATAAAAAGTCCTAGACTATTTACTCCAAAAGCAGTTTAGAAAAAGAAATTATTTCCTTGTTCATATCTGAAAAAATAAAATATTACGACAAAAAAAGCCCAAAAATCAATTAAAATGGATGGGAGGGAGTAGTTATTGTTTTGATTAATTTAATTGAAGCCTTGAAGTAAGAGCCTTATAATTACAGATTAATGGGCAAATTAGATTAATTAATGCCATGGCCGGTTGGATGTCTCTTACTGTTCTTTATAGTTTTTAAGTTTCTTAAACTAATCGTGTTATCTGTTTGCATTCTGGATTTAAATTATATATTCCAGATTTCCAGTTGGCTTCCTATTGTCTAATTGATTACTTCATTTGTTTATCTTAAACTTACCTAATTTTCGCCAACCAAACACACCATTTTCCTATGGAAATGGGGAATGGTCCAATATGGGCATCGATACAAATCATGCTCGTCACCATTCTGAAAATCCCTTGCAAAATTAATTGAGTTTGACTTTTTAAAATTTTATAATTATCTGAAAATAATTACACGTAACTATCAATAGTTTTAAGTAAAATTGATAATTTGAAATCAAAGTAGACAGTGCTTATAGCATGTTCAATAGCAGTGTGTTATAAAAAAAAAAAGGGATCGATATACAAATAACCAATTATATTCATTGTTAATTTTTTTCTAGCAATATACATAAATTATATATTTATTATACATAATTATATATATATAATACATAAATTATATATACATTATAACTCCATCGACTATTTTTAATTTATACAGATGGGTAAGAATTTGGGTTAATTATCCTTTAAAAAAATATCACATTATTGTGCATATATTTAAATTAGATCCGAAGTAAAATTGTTGTATAAAGTGGACAAAAGTACATGACATGTTTAGACGTCTTGCTTTGGATTTCTGCCTCAAACAAGTGTAGGACTATTTTATTTTCAACCAGGAGATATTATGTAAAAGAGGATTAAAAGAATACTCCATTATTTACTATCCCATACTTCTAGTACATTGCCTTTTGAGAATATTTAGCTAAAATTGTGGCAACTTTCATGTTAACCGGAATTTTAGATATTAAAATTTTAAACTTACTCAAAGATAATAATTTTTTTAAAAATAGCATTTTTGATTAAAGTAAATATTTATTAGCGTCATTTACACAATCACCAAAGAATGTGATACAATGAATGTGGTTACTTCTGCCTTGACTAGTTAGGTATGGAAAAAGCCTTGATAAGAATATTTCCCCAAATAGGACTCTTTCGGAGCGAATCCAAATATAATCGTATTCCAATACAAATATAAGACACGATTTACACAAAATAAACCACAAGAACTCAATCATACATTTGGAAATTGTGGTTTACTACCATAATGAGAACGACTTTTAAGAAATTCCCTTTATTAGCTGTTTGTGTGGATTTGTTATTATCATCAAATTTCACTTTCTTTCTCTTTCGTATAAAAATATTATTACAGGAAAAAACAAATGTCAGAATCGGAGCCTTTGCCCGAAAACCCACCTTTTTTCTCTCCCCGCGTTCCCCTCTATCTTTCTCTCTCTAGATTTTTCTGCCCCAATCAAATCACACACATCCCTCTCATCTAGGGTTTCGTTTTCAACAATTCGGATCCAGCTCATAACCCAACCAAATCCATTTCCTTTTATGCTTCTAAATTCTTCTTCCAATGCTTACCGTTTCTTTGTCTATTTTCTCCAATTGATCCCCTTTCCGTTTCTTCTCTGTAAGTCTCCATACTGTTTCAAACTATATTTCACTATTTTTGTGATTTTTAAGCCCATTTTCATATTTAGTACTAATTTTTAGTGCTACATTGCTGCTAAATTGTGAGATAGCGAGTGATTTTGATTTTTTTTTTTTGGTTTATTCCGAATTGTGGAATTAGGAATTGCAAAATGTCGGAGCAGGGAGTGGAAAAATGAGTGAGGCGGATATTACGAGGATGAAGCAAAAGACAACTCCGGTACCGTTAGGGACACTAATTGGTCGGGAGTTGAGGAATAATGATAAAGTGGAGCAGCCAACATTGAAATATGGACAAGCTGCATTAGCAAAAAAAGGGGAAGATTATTTCTTAATTAAGCCTGATTGTCAGAGGATTCCGGGCAATCCATTGACCTCCTTTTCAGTTTTCGCGGTAATTTAATTACTGTTTGTTTTACTGAATCTGTTAATTGTTTGTGGTATAGCTACATTGTTACTTCTACTGTATGAATTTGCTGAATTGGGTTCTATTGAATAGATTTTTGATGGGCATAATGGTATATCAGCTGCTATATTCGCGAAAGAGAATCTGTTGAACAATGTTTTGAGTGCTATTCCTCAAGGAATTAGTAGGGAAGAGTGGCTTCAAGCACTTCCTCGAGCACTAGTTGCGGGTTTTGTGAAAACTGATATAGAGTTTCAGCAAAAAGGCATGCTCCTAGCTCTATGCCTTTGATAACTTTTTGCTTCAAGGGGGTGTCTTTCCCTTGCTTCAGCCCTTTAGGTGTTCTTAGTTGAATTTTGATATCATTGACAGGTGAGACATCTGGGACTACTGTGACGTTTGTTGTTATCGATGGGTGGACGATTACTGTTGCATCAGTTGGAGATTCTAGGTGCATACTGGATACCCAAGGAGGTGTGGTTTCTTTGTTGACTGTTGACCATCGATTAGAAGAGAATGTGGAGGAACGAGAGCGTGTCACTGCAAGTGGTGGTGAAGTAGGAAGGCTCAATGTTTTTGGGGGTAACGAGGTAAAAACATAACAGAAACTTGTGTAAAATTGTATTCTTAAATTTTGCTAACAGCTTCAGAAAAGATATACTGATGTTGAAATTCACTTGGTGTCTAGGTTGGACCTCTACGTTGCTGGCCTGGTGGGTTGTGCCTTTCAAGGTCTATTGGTGATACAGATGTTGGGGAGTTTATCGTTCCAATTCCTCATGTCAAGCAAGTGAAGGTTTGTAACTTTAACATCGGACATTCTTTTGTGTATGCATTTGTTTTTAAATCTGAATAGAGAATACATATGTATGTAGATTTCAAATGCTGGTGGCAGGCTTATAATAGCCTCTGATGGTATATGGGATGCTTTATCATCGGATTCAGCAGCGCAGTCTTGCAGAGGTTTACCAGCAGAACTTGCCGCCAAGCTGGTTGTTAAGGTGTGGATTATTAATTGATTATAAAATCTCCTTCATTCAAAAAAATTCTTATCTGTGGGGTTTCCTCTAACTCTCAATGGGTTTACAACTCAGGAGGCTCTAAGGTCACGAGGTCTGAAGGATGATACAACCTGCTTGGTTGTTGATATTATTCCTTATGACCATCCTGTCTTACCTCCAACGCCTATGAAGAAACAAAATTTGCTCACTTCTTTTCTCTTTGGGAGAAGATCACAAAATGCAAGATCTAATAAGCTTTCTGCTGTTGGTGTTGTGGAAGAATTGTTTGAAGAGGGCTCTGCGATGCTTGCTGAGAGGTACTGCATTTTTTTTTGATTTTGGCATCATGTTAGTAATTTTAAAATATGAGAAATTTCCTATATTATTCCTGAATGTGGTATGCATTAGGGTGGTTGGCTGTTTAAAGTTTTATCCTGGAAAGAGAAAAATCACTTGTCATATACGAATATAGCTACTTATAATTCATATTTTTACAAAACCAGATGAAAAAGTTCTCCACATTATTTTTTTATCGTTGTGAAGGGTAAAATGCAGCAGCTCTGATCTTTGGTTGCCTATTAAATGATCTAGTTGGAGGAGACATTCTATGATGTACTGAACTTTTTGTCAGAAGCTCTCTCCTCATACCTTATCTATTTTCTTTAACATCTATTTGACTCTATCATTTCTTCTTTGTGGTCATGGATTTTTGCACTCTTGGATGTGGATTTATTTGTTAGATGACAAATGAAAAGGATGCCATTATCTCACCATATTTTGGATGGAAGTTTTACTTTACCTGCTTTTCCTTCTCTGCTTATATTGATTAATACTTTATAGTAGAGAAGTGTGTTTGCCAAGAAAAAACTAAAGTTACTTGAACTTAACTTGGTACATTATTAATTTTAGATATTATAACTTGTAAAGGATGATATTTTTTGGTCCACAGTACTGTGTTAAAATTTTTTGGCACTTATCCCTGTGACCTTGTCAAAAGATTGGATCAATAAGAAAAATTACTAATACATTTTCACCTTTTGCTTTGTCTGTGTTTGCAAAACTGTTGAGAGGTTTCAGAAATTCATGAGCTACACATGCTTGGTTCTAAACCCATGGCATGGTTATGTTACTGGTCTTTTATTCTCACAATCTCCCTTGATCTTGTTGGCGTAATTAGTAGATGACCTCATCCTGGTTATCCAAATGATACTTAAAATCTTAGTACTTTAGAATCATAGATGATAGCAATCCACTACTCTTTGCACATATACTGGAGCATTTGGTAAAAGACAACCTTAATATGTATGGTCCTTTAGTATTCTGGAAGGCAGGTAAGTTATGCTGTAATGTAAAAGGATCTTTGGTGTGGGGTATGAGTGAACTGTAATTGTTTGACAGGAATACTTTTTGCATTCAATATGCGGAAACTGAAAGATGCAAATGTGCAATTAGATATGACGAGGGTGTAGAGAAGACTAACATTGAACTACCATGAGGATGTTCTTTTGCATTGATAGTGTACCATGAATTATGTTGTTATTGTTGCTGAATAAGATCATAGAAAAATGGAAATTGATGGTTCCATATGAAGATAAGGTTAAAAAGCATTTTACATTAGACCACAGGGATAGTTATGAAAGTTGTATTACAACTTTGTTATTTCTCAGTTTATTAATTCTGTTTTTTCCTGACTTTGTACCCCACTTCAGTGTTACCCTAACTTTATATTTCTTTTCTGACCCTACAGGCTTGGTAAAGATTTTCCTCTGGATTCTAGCTCTGGGCTCTTTAGATGTGCTGTTTGCCAAGCAGATCAGCCCGCAAGTGAGGGCTTATCTGTAAACTCAGGCCCTTTCTTTTCACCTGCATCAAAGCCATGGGAAGGCCCCTTCCTTTGTGCAACTTGTCGGAGGAAGAAAGATGCCATGGAAGGAAAAAGACCTACAATAACTGCTTAATCTGGTAACCTAGTATATGCTGATATATTTTTTGCCTGGCGTGTGGACATGCTTGGTTCTCAATCTGCAGTGGTTATTGCTATAGAAGTAGTGTGCAAAGAATTTGTACTGATACTAGAAGTCAGTAGATGTTTTGAGAACAGTAAAAGTTTGTGTTAATTCTTCTTCGTCCCCAGCACTTGCTGACCAAGAATGGACAGTCCTGATACCTATGATTGTATTAATTTGATTACTAACAGCTTGAATATGTAAGTAATGAAATGATGATTGTGAAAATGTTGTTTTGTAAAAATTTCTTCATTTGTGATTGATCATTGCTACAGCTCCCATTTGAGCTAGATTGTTTTATAAATTGACAATGTTTCTCTGCAGCTTTAATCTTCTGTTTTCGTTTAGGCTTGTTACAATGTTATGGGCTTCAATTATTTATTAGGTTAAAGTTTTCCACTGGGATGGTACTTCGGTTAGTAAAACTGAATGGTCTACTCCCGAATAAGCTTGAGTTTCATTTTTTTTTTAACTCAGGGAACAGGTCTAATAGGAAAATGCCAAGTGCAGGATTGTTGGTGATTTTTGCCCATGTTACTGTGTTTAAAATTTTAAAAATTAATTGGTCTAGAAATTTACATCCGACAGTAAGAAAATGCAAGAGTAGCTGTCTTCTTTGATACTTCTTTTTTACTCGTTAGATTTTATCATTATGTCACCCCAGAAAAGTAATGGCAAATCATATGTTATATGATAAACTTTGATGAAGAATAGAGAAATTCGAAAATAGTCAGATTTACCATTGATTGTCGAAAAATAGCCAAGTTTAAAAAGTCATCGCAATTTAGCTACTTTAAATTTGAGCAAAAATACAGTTCAAAATCCTTCCCGAAAAATACGTCCGCAAATTTTACGGGAGTTTCAGCATCAGTATGCTTGACCTCCCGTAAATTTTACATGAGTTCTAGGATAACTATGTTAGAATTCTTGCAAATTTTACGGGAGTTCCAGCAAGTATAATTATCCAGTATAATATACTGGAGTTTGGAGCACTGGTGCTCTAGTCTCCCGCAAATTTTACAAGAGTTAGCAAAGTATACTGGTCCAGCATATTATGCTGGAGTTCGTACACAAATGCACCAGAATTCCCGTATATTATATTTAACCGGTCCCTGTTGCATCAAAATAGTGCTATTTTTTATTAACCAGTGTGAAAACTGGCTATACCATGATATTTTAACGCCAAATCGTTGCTTTCATTTTTCTAGAACACAACCATTGCTCTTGTGAAAGAACAAAATAATGAAAACGAAAAAGAATATTACACTTTTGAGGCCAACTTTTAATATGGAAAAAAGGAGGGGAAGTGTGGAAATACTATAAATCCTCCTAATTTGGGAAAGGTTTAAAAAAATATATGAAAAAAAGAAGTTAGCTATTACTTCATTTTAATTTATGTGATGTACGAACAAAAGACTTTTGGAAATTTTAATCTTAAATAAGTCATAAATTTAATATCTATTAAATTTGCTGTTAACAATACATGTCATAGATAAGCAATCCTGGAGCCTAATAAAATTTACATGTCATTTTTTTTGGGTACGTACTAATAACGAAATGATACAAGAATGAAATGGAGGGATTGATAAATGCAAGTCCTATATGAAAGCCCATGATAAGCAATCCTGGAGCCTGTGGGAATCCATAAGGTGTAAATTCTGATCTGTCAAACATATATATCTCAAAAGAAATTAACAGTGGATGGGCCAAACAGGTATAGCGAGCTTATAACTTTGAAACTAAGTAGGCCTTGATTGTAATTGGGTATTAGGTATGCTCGCTCTTTGAATTTGACCCAAAAACAAAAAAATTTCCAACACCCAACCTTGGACACACAAGGATTTTTGGGCTAAAAAAAAGAATTTTTACATGTATATACCAAATACCATATTATATTACATAATATGTCCAACCTTTGATTTTATTACATAAATATTCACTTAATTATTAATCTATACCATGATTCAAATTACTTACACTATTAATGGGTCCTACAAATTAGACATAATTATTAACTAACTCACCCCACACAAATTAAATACCAATATATATTTACTTTCTCACTAATAGGATCTATGGTTTGGACACAATTATGTCTTTACACCATCCTACACAAATAAAATACTCTTACATTTTATCGATAACCCCCATCCCCACGTTTGACCCTCTCTTTTCACCCCCACACTTTTTATGTGGTGCAAAATAATGTCAAATCTGCACAAAACAAAAATTATTTCACATTACCGTAAAAATTAAGCATTAGTCTACATAATACCTACATAATTCTTAAAAAAATAAAATAAGAAACAGTAAGAACTACAGAATGACTACAAAATAACAATATTTGTAAAAATGTAGAAAAATCGCAACAACAATTAATCTACAAGATTAAGACAACAAATCGACATGACTACAAAATAATTATATTTATAAACTGTACATACTAGCAACTACAATTTATACATATAATTAACATAGCTAATCTACATGACTACAAATAATTTGCAAATTGAATTTGCAATTGAAAGAGCAATGTTGTGTAATTCCATATTGGTTACTACAATTTCTTTCTTGAATTGTAGTAATCAAGACCCGCTTTTACTTTTCCATAATTAAATTATACCCACTATATCATGTTTTCACTTTGACCCACACAAAAGCTATACCAACTACTACATATTTTCAATTTAAAAAATACAAAAGTAACAAATATTCCTTCCTTTGGTAAGAAAAGCGGGTGGACCCCAAATATTAACATTATTAAAATTTTTATGGACATTTGATGTAATATAGTTAATATCTATATATTATGCAATATAGTATGTAATATGTAAATGTCCCTAAAAAGAATACCATGATATAGGTTCGTTTTGCAAGATATCTTGAAAGGAAAATTTACCTAGTTATACTATAATAGAAATTTATTTATCATTTTCCTTTAGGTTTTGTAAAAATTATATTCTCTATCTATATTTACTATGTATATACAAAATCATAATAAAGAAAGCATTCTTAAAACGAGGACGTAACTGATATATCCCTTTCCTCTCCTCTTCGCATGTCAGCCCCCCTCCCCCTACTCTCATCTATATCAGTTATATAGAGAACTTAAAATTACGTTTTCATCCCATTTTCAAAAAGATTTTGAAATACTTCTCTCTTTTATACAAATTGATCCAAATCTCATCTTTCTTCGCACGAATTCATCTACATTATCTCTAAAATTGCAGTAACAAAGAGTTTTTCATTGATAACTATTAAAAAGTTTCGAAGCTTTGAATTCAACATTTGTGTTTCACAAATTTGTGATTTTTTCTCATCAGCTTCACACAAATTCATCGACATTATCGCTAAAATTGCAGTAGCAAAGAGTTCTCTATTGACAACCATTAAAAAGTTTCGAAACTTTGAATTCAACATTTGGGTTTTACGAATTTGTGATTTGTTTGGATTGGGTGCTCTTGCACGATTGAGAATATAACTTGGAGTTTATATCTCAATTTTGAGGAAGATTGGTTAAGTTTAGAGTTCTTGTTAGGTAAAATTTCATATTGAAATTCGAAGAAGAAAAGCTTCTGAATTATATCATGATTGTATGATAATTGTACGATAATTATTTCTAATTATATCACAATTATATCAAAGTTGTATTTGACTTGTATATGATATATCAATATCTAAAAGTAATACCTAATACAATACTAATACAATTATATCACAATATTATATCAAAATTTATGTTATTTATGTTTAGAGTTGTGATTGAAACTTGAAGAAGATAAAAATTAAAATTGTATCACGATTGTATCATAATTATATTTGTATCATAATTATTGCAAAAATTTTATCATAAATATATGATAATTGTATATGGTGATGAGAAATTGTAAGTTTGTGAGCAATTTCACATTTGGATTATGTATGAGCCATTATCCTGTTAGTAATAATTTTGCTTGAGTTTAACAATTTTTCTTTTTTTGGCATCTCATGACATTCTATGACGTGTGTATAGATTTTTAACTGCAAAGAAAAAGTATCTTTTTGGTGTCTATTATAGAAATCAGTTCTGTATTATTGAATTTGTTGGATTAGGTATCTACTTTTCTAACGCTATATGGATAATATGAATATATAATATGTAGATTAGTAATAATTTTGTTCGAGTTCAATAATTTTGGAATTGATGAAGAAACTTTTAGCAACTTATTCTTTTTTGTCATCTCATGACATTCTATGCCGTGTGTATAGATTTTAATTGCAAAGAAAAAAGTATCTTTTTGGTGTCTATTATGGAAATTAGTTTTGTATTATTGGATTTGTTAGATTAGGTATTCACTTTTCTAACACTATATGAATAATAGGAACATAGAATATGCAGTTTGGTATTATATTCAGAATTTGAAGGTTCCAACCAACATCATTCAACAACTGAAGCAAAATTACCAGCTTCTTGTTGAAGACGAACTATCGAACAGAGAAAAGGAGATACGCGTATTGAAAAAATTAGGACGTATGATATTAGGAGAAGTGTGTAAAAAAGGAAAGGATATAATTGAATCTCTTAATTGAACGTAGTAATCATGGGATGAGAGATTTTTAAGGAGGGAATATATACAATTTATAAAAAAACCTAGATACTTTTTAAAAATTACAAAACCTAAAGAAAATAAAATAATAAATTCCTATCATAGTATATATAGGAAAAGCTCAAAATTTGAACATTATAGGTCCGAGTTTGTTATTCTATCATTGTCCATTTAATTTATTAAGTTCGAAATTTATTGTTTATGCTTATAATTAGTGAATTTTTTAGTACATATTTAAGAAAGTCATAACTATTGAGTTCCAGTGACCCTCTATGTTATTCGCTAGACACGCCCTTACTTAACTAAGATAATTTATGCACTCTCAATCGCATGTCCGTTTGGGCGATACAAGCTATCCTGTCTATCCCGGGCTGTAATAATTGAGGGCCACAGCGGTGATTGTCTCGTGATCAGTGGCGGAGGCAGGATCTTTATGAACGAGGTTTCATTTTTTTTTTCTTGTAATTAGTGGAATTTGAATCCATGACTTTATTTAGATTTTAAACCCCCTTGATCACTATATTATATTTTTAGATTGTGTTAAGGGTATTCATAACTTAATATATAAAGGTAAAAAATAATTTTTCCCTATATACATAGGATAATGTTTTGACGAAAAATATTCGGATAAATACTCTCAGCACCCCTAAATCCGCCCCTGCTCAACACTACTCGATTCTGTTGAAGGTAGCTCGCCCATTTATTTTTGTTTCTGAGCATAAAATCTGTGTATTGACTTTTCTTATTCTTCTTCACAATAGTATTTCAAAAGCCACGTAGAGCACAAAATAAGAAGCCACGTAAAGCACAAAAAAGTTGAAAATTTTAAAATAATAAAAATGCAGAGCACGACCCTCCGTTGGAAAATAAAGAGAATCAAACGAAGAATACGATTTTCCTCTTACAAACAGCTTCTGTGCTTCTCCTACAGTTCTTTTTCTTATCCTTTATTTTAAAATTTTCCTCAAAGTTGTGAGCCATGCTCCTCCATTTCGTGACTTGACCTAAAAGTCCATCTCCCACAGTCAAATTAGCTCTTAATAATGAAAAACTATCAGTTGACCTGAAGATGCAAATCTTTCTACAAAGATTTTCTCATCATTCAGATGAATTATATGTCCTAAGCTGGCAAATATAGCTTAATGATATTAATTAATCTGATTGTCCAAATTAAATAAAAAGCTTCCCCAGTTTGTTTTCATAATTTTGTAGGATAACACTTTATGCTTAACAGTTTGGTGTGGCTTTGATAAAATTTTGAAAGCCATGCAGAGCACGATCTTTCTTTTTCTCCTCTTTCTCTTTTCTTTCATTTGCGCCGAGGGTAACAATCTCTCTGCTTTTTCGGGTAGGAATATGGCCTGTGTATATATTAACCTCCCCAGATCCTACTTTATGGGAATACACTGAATAGTTGTTGTATGCGGAGCACGACCTTGCCCCTTAAAAATAGAAAAAACAAAGAACACGACTTTACATCTTTCAAACAACTAACCCTCTGCTTCTCTGAAGGTCCTTTACATTATTTTTGTCTCCTGAAATTTGTCAGCCATGATCCTTCAATATTTTTATTTTATTTTATAGAGAAAACAATAAGTCTATCATCCAGAAGTCAAATTAGCTTTTAATTGAATAAGCAAATGGAAAAAATATTAGTTGACTTGAAGAACCAAATCTTTCTACAAAGATTTTATCAACATTCTAATGAATTATTTATCTTTAATTAGCAAATATAATCTTAAATAATTAATGAAAGTGCCCAATATCCCGGCGGATGTTTCGATACTCCATAAGGAGCTTCCTTAGTTGTTATTTTCTTTCGACAAATATAATCTCAAATAATTAATGAAAGTGATTCCATTTTGTTTTAAAGTTGCTCACCAGAAGAAATATTCGAATTGACTAAAAAAAAGTACCCTGTTCGGAGAAAAAGAAGAAGAAAGAATGATAGCGAAAAAGTCAAATAAGGAACAAAATAAACAAAAGAAATGAATGTTGGAAACTGATAAATTTATCACATTAAATAAGGAAAGGAAAACTGATCACTTTACTAGATCAAAATAGGTTGAAGAAGTGACTAGAGAAGGCCTAGTTAAGTTTGTGTTTTGTGTATTCCTTCTTTATAAGGTATTCGGTTCGCTTTCACTATTAATTTTTCCAACTCGTAAAGGAAATGTTACTCTAGTCGATCGTAAATATTGACCATTTTAACAAATTGAAGAGTATGTTTTAAAATATTTTTAAAAACCTTCTCTTCAAATTCACCTAATTGCTCCATCCTCCAATAAGTAGCCGAGTGCTAATAAAATGAGACGCCAATGAAAGAGAGACAAAAATGATAATTAAAAAATATTCTTATATATGATTATTACTACTAGTATTATTTTTTTGGTGTGCAAAAGATTTAAGAGATAAATAAAATGGATTGGGATAATACATGTGTTGGGAATAAACCTCCACAAAAATAATATTCACATTAGTAAAAGCGAAATAATAATGTAGCACCGTGATACGGTAATTAACAAGAATAAAAGAGTAACAACGACACCAAGATTTTTACGTGAAAAACCCTTCTGAATAAGAAAAAAAACTACGGTCCTGAGAGAAGCAATCGATATCACTATAGTAAGGAATTATACACTTTGTAGGTCCTAGTAAAATACTCTAAAGGACACTACAACACTCAAAAGAAATAACCCTCTTTTGATATTCCTACCTCACTACAATGTCGCTCCCTCTCTATTTTTCTCACAGACTATTTTCTTATACCTAGTTTGTGAAACCTCACTCTTTCATTCTCTTTTTGTTGGTGTATAAAAATGAGAATTGAAGCTCTCCTTTTATAGCCAAAGCTTCATTCTCTAAAACCTACAATATTTGACAATTTATACACACTTTTTACAATTCAATAAGGTTGGCTACCAAACCAAAGAAACTTTTATTAGGCACATGCCTAATACTTCTTCAATGAGATGGACATTATCAATCTTCCCCTCCAGTCACATTTATCTAAAGGAGGTAGCACTGTCTTCTAGTTTGAGTGCATGCCGACAAGTTCTTTGCATAAATCGAACTTGTTCCTTGGTACCACCTTCGTTAGCATATCTGCGGGATTATCACTTGCAGAAATCTTCAAGACTTTTAGAGATTCATCATCTACCATTTCTCGAATCCAATGATATCTCACATCAATGTGTTTGGTCCTTGCATGGTACATAGAGTTCTTGCTAAGGTCTATTGCACTTTGACTGTTACAATAGACAATATACTCCTTCTGATGCAATCCAAGCTCCTGAAGGAACCGTTTGAACCATATCATCTCCTTGCCAATTTCTGTAGCAACAATGTACTCTGCTCAAGCTGTTGAAACTGCAATACACTTATGCAACTTAGACTGCCATGATATAACTCCCCCTGAAAATGTAAACAAATATCCAGTAGTGGATTTTCTGTTGTCAATGTCACCTGCCATATCAGCATCTGTATAGTCCTTCAAGATTGGATCAAATCTTACAAAATCACAAACAATTTCCCGTGGTACCTCTTAGGTACCTGAGTAACCACTTGACTACTTCCTAATGTTCCTTCCAGGATTTTCAAAAAACCTGCAGACAACACCAACTACGTGAGCAATATCAGGTCTAGTACATACCAATACATACATCAAGCTTCCGACTACTAAAGAATAAGAAACTCTATCCATGTTCCCTTTTCCCCCCTCTGTTGTAGGACACATCTTTTTGCTCAACTTTAGATGACTAGCAAGAGGTGTGCTGACTGGATTAGCATTCTTCATGTTGAAACGTTCTAGTACACATTCAATATACTTCTCCTGAGATAGCCACAACTTTCTACTTGTTCTCTCTCTCGAGCTATCTTCATCCCTAGAATTTGTTGTGCTGGGCCCAAGTCTTTCATATCAAATGACTTGGACAGATCTCCCTTCAACTATGCTATTAGCCCTTTGTCTTTTCCTACAATTAACATGTCATCCACATACAACAACAATATAATAAAGTTATTCTGAGAAAATCTTTTGAAGTATACACATGGATCAGAATAGGTCTTTAGGTATGTTTGACTTTTCATGAATGAATCAAACTTCATGTACCACTGCCTTGGTGTTTGCTTCAATCCATAAAGACTCTTATTCAATTTGCACACCATGTGTTTCTTTTCAGCTACTTCAAATCCTTCCAGGTACTCCATATAAATCTCTTCTTCCAAATCTCCATGAAGAAATGCAGTTTTCACATCCAACTGCTCTACTTCAAGATCTAGGCTAGCTGCTAAGCTCAAAATAGTTTGAATAGAAGTCAATTTGACAACAGGTGAGAAAATTTTGTCAAAATCAATACCTTTCTTCTGTTCAAAGCCTTTAACGACCAATCGAGCTTTGTATCTAACCAGCTTGTCATTTCCATCTTTATTGAGTTTAAAGACCCATTTGCATTTGAGTGGTCCCTTTGGAAGTTCAACCAGCTTGTACGTGCCATTTTTCTGTAGATATTCCATCTCTTCTAGCATAGCTTTCATCCACTGGTTCTTTTCTGGATGGGACAACACCTCCTTAAGACTTTGTGGCTCCCCCTCATTACTAATGAGGACATACTCTGTGGATGGGTACCTACATAACTCTACCCCTAGTCTTTCTGATCTCCGCATAGGTTGATGTTCTTCTTCTTCCTGAGTGGGGTGCTCCACTTCCTTGATACCTTCATCAAGGTTCTCGCCCTGCTCAATAACCTCACCAGGTTGCCCCCCCTGCTCGGCAACCTCGTCGGTCATACTTTCTACACTTGTGGGATTGTTAGAAGTAGAAAGAATAATAACAAGGTTAGGAATTATACCATTCTTCGCCTTTTCTGACATATCAACAGTAGTTCCAACTTCACTTTCTCAGAAGATTACATCTTTGCTTCTGATGACCTTCTTCTTTACAGGATCCCACAATCTATACCCGAACTCTTCATTTCCATATCCGATAAATATACAGGGAACATATTTATCATCCAACTTTGTTCTCTGCTCTTTTGGTACATGTGCAAAAGCTCTGCAACTAAACACCTTTAAATGTGAGTAGGACACCTCCTTGTTGGTCCAAACTCTCTCTGAGATGTCAAACTCTAATGGAACTGATGGACTCCTATTGATCAGGTAATAGAATGTCTGGACTACTTCACCCCAGAATGACTTAGGCAATATATCCTTTTTGAGCATGCTTCTCACCTTCTCCAAAATGGTGTGGTTCATCCTCTCGGCTATGCCACTGTGCTATGGAGTTCCAGGAACTGTCTTTTCATGTCTGATTCGACAACATGAACAGTACTCTTCAAATTACCTTGAAGTATACTCAACTCCATTGTCACTTCGGAGACGTTTTAGCTTTCGCCCTGTCTCCCTTTCTACTAGAGCAAAAAACTTTTGGAAAACTTGAAACACCTGATCTTTGGTTTTCAAAATATAAACCCATAATTTTCGTGAAACATCACCAATAAAAGTAGAAAAATATTTGTTATCGCCCATTCATTCAATTTTCATTGGGCCACAAACATCAGAATATACTAAATCAAGTATATTCAATTTTCTTATAGACGATGTCTGAAATGAAACTCTATGCTGCTTACCAAATAAATAGTAGTCACAGGGTTTTATTGTTTTACCTTTGGCGTAAGAAATAAGTGATTTATTGGCAAGAATCTGCAATCCCTTCTCGCTCATATGACCCATTCTTTTGTGCCACAAATCTGCAGAAATCTCATCTTGTGCCGCATTCAATTCGCCTTGGCATATTTCTGCATTTGTCATGTACAACGTGCCACGAGCAACTCCCTTTGCAATCACCAATGATACCTTAGCGGGTCTCCACTTTTGATTTGAAAAATAGTTCTCGTATCCATCTCAGTGTAAAGCAATCCTCGAGATCAAATCATCCGCAAATCAGGTACATGTTGCATAATCTTTAGAACCAATGTGAATCCGACATTTGTCTTGATACAAATGTCACCAATCTCTGCAATCTTTGAGTAACTTGTGTTACCCATTCTCACAGTGCCAAAATTACCTGCTACATATTTGCAAAAAATATCTCTTACTGGTGTGGCGTGGTAAGATGCTGTTGTGTCAACCACCCATTCTGACTCTGGACCTGACAGGTGCATGCATTCCTCTTCTTCATTTATAAAGAGGAAAACATTATCATTGTTTTGCATCATGGCATCTGTGTTGTCGTCATTCTTCTGGCCAATGGTTTCACCTTTACCCTTCCTGGGATTTGGGCAATCTATTTTGAAGTGACTTGGTTGATCACAGTTGTAGCAATTTCTGGCTCTTGATTTGGATCAGTTCTTTGACTTCCCACGAGCTCCAGATCTACCATAGTTGCTCAAACTCCTTTGATAACTCCTGCATCTACCTTCTGTGATGAGAGCTTGTCCTTGATTTTCAGGCTTTTTTCTCATTTTCTAATTGAGTAAAAGAGCCGATGTGACATCTTTCAACTCAATAGTAGTCTTACCGTGCAGGATGGTTGTTGCCAAATTATCGTACGAAGATGGCAACGAGTTCAATAGCAAGATGGCTTTATCTTCTTCCTCGATTTTCACTCCGAGGTTCGCAAACTATGTGATTAGTCCGTGAAATACATTTAAATATGAAAAAAAAATCATAAATTCACCCATGTGTAGGGCGTATAACCGCTTCTTCAAGTACAATTTATTTGTCAGTATTTTGGACATGTATAGGCTTTCCAACCTTGTCCAAATTCCATGTGCAGTGACTTCATCAATGATGCTATTTATCACATCATCTGATAAGTGCAACCTAATTGCACTAGCAGCTCTTTCATCCAAGTCAGCCCAATCCTCAGCTTTCATGGTATCAGACTTTTTGGCATCAACATCTAATACCTTGTGTAATCCTTGTTAGATGAGCAGATCCCTCATCCTTCTTTGGCATGTTGAGAAACCGTTATCTCCGTTGAATTTTGCTAGCTCGTACTTTACTCTGAACATTTTTATTTTTTATCGAGTATAGTACTACTGATAGTGAATAGTATTTCAGTGAACGAGCAGAACCTGTACTCTAAACCAGTTGTTGGAATAAACCCCCCACAAAAATAATATTCACGTTTATAAAAATGAAATAATAATGTAGCATCGAGATATGGTAATTAACAAGAATAGAAGAGTAACAACGACACCGAGATTTTTACATGGAAAACCCTTCTTAATAAGGAAAAAAACTACGGCCCCGAGAGAAGCAATCGATATCACTATAGTAAGGAGTTTTACAGTTTGTAGGTCCTAATAAAATACTCTAAAGACCACTACAACACTCAAAAGAAATAATCCTATTTTAATATTCCCACCTCACTACAATATCGCTCACTATCTATTTTTCTCACACACTATTTTTTTATACCTTGTCTGTAAAACCTCACTCTTTCTTTCTCTCTTTGTTGGTGTATAGAAATGAATTGAAGATCTCCTTTTATATCCAAAGCTTCACTCTCTAAAGCTTACAATATTTAACAATTTACATACACTTTTCACAATTCAGTAAGATTGACTACCAAACCAAAGAAACTATTATTAGGCACATGCCTAATAATACTTCTTCAATGAGATGGACATCATCAACATGATGGTGATCAACATCACGTGATTATGTAAACCTTCGATTTTTTCCTGAATTGAGAAGTTAATGCTTGAATTTGCCCCATTTAAAGTTTCTTATAGAAAAATATTTACGAAGAAAATATCATGCAATATTTAGGGGTGTACAAATCGAAACGAAAAATCGTATCAAATCGAAAATTTAAACCAAATCGATTAAAAAATCCGTCTAGGTTTGGTTTGATATTGAGTAAAAAATCCGAACCAAACCGATAAATATATATTTTATATATCCTTTTCTTTAACAATGTCTAGAAATATTTGGGATTCTCTTGCGAGATATAATATTTAATAGTATATGAATCGTTACATTTTTATTAACCTAAAATAATGGGTTGTATGATCACTTTCTCATCAAGTGTTACTCAAATGCATCAATTTTTTTGTTCTTCCATATTCGTATCATATGTTAATATGTATTAAATTGTTATATCTTTTTCGAATGTGAAGTAATTATTATTATTTAGGCATCATATTAATTTTTATATTTAATTATTAAATGAGATTTTTTCCTATCTATACCATATATGAAACCTTATTACAAAAAATGTACATATTTGGTAAATTACCCGCCTTGTGCACTGTTTTTCTACAATTTTTATACCATTCATTAATTAGTAATTAATATTACCTAATCTTCCTAATATGGCGTGCTAAAAATCAGGAAAAGAATATCCTAATTGATTTAGTGACCTTAAGTTCAAATTTAAACGCAAATCCTTTATCTAATCTCTCCCGAATATTTTTCGTAATTCAAAAAAAAAAAAATCAGCAAATTGAAATCAAATCTGTTCTTCGTCTTTTTTTCTCAATCCACAAATCAAAAAATAATAAAATATAGAACAATACCTCAGCGACACCATTCAATCATGTCCAAATTAGTTAATTTAAGTATGTATAAAGCAATATTATTTTTAAGGGTATCTAAAAAATTACTACATTTATACTACAATTAAACTACGATCTATGTTGAAAAAAATGTAGGCTACAAAATTTTCTATTCATCTATAAAATTCCTACAAAAAACTACAAATGAACTACAAATCAGTTTTAATATTGTATAAAGTTATATTGTTTTTAAGAGTATCTACAAAATTACTATATTTATACTACATTAAACTACAAGGCGGGTAATTACTATATAATGGATTGAGTACAATAAACTACATTTAACTACAATTAAAATATATTTAATAACATAATAACTGAGAACAACTACAATAAAAAATGTCAGTATAACTACAATTTTTCTACAAAATTACTGAAAACAACTACAAATCTACCACAATATAACTACAAATATATTAACGATTCATATAAAAATATAAAATAACGACAATTAAACCTCAAAATTGAGACAAATTAAATACCTTTTCTGAAATATTACGAGGGCTGAATTTTTTTTAGCTTTTTTTGAATGTTTCTTTTTTGATTTTTTTGAAGAAGATGGAGATAACTTCAATTTTTTTCCAGATTGAAGCTTGGGTGAATTACTCGAAAAATAGGAAAAAAACTGAACAAAAAAGGAAAAGAACTGAACAAAAGAAAAAACGCGAGGGAGAAAAGAACTGGGGGAAAATTGTGGGGGTGGGGGGTGGGGGTGAGGAACGAAAAATTTAAAAATTAGAAGAGAGAGAACCGGGTAACAAAATAAATTGGGAGATTTTGTCCCTAAATACACTCCTACATTTAATGATAACTTAATTAAAGCCTTAATTTGAATTATGGTACATTAATTGAAACTTGGTATGCTTAAATGTAATAAACACAAACCTTAAACATGGTTGGTAATAAGGTTTGCTATATGGTATACACATGTAAAAATTCCTTATTAAATCCAGTTAACCTTGAAAGTGTAAATCAACGAAACATTATTGTCTGACGACTAAAAAAATAACTATTATTGTTACTAAGAAAATTCTCTCATATGAATATTTTAATAGATAATATATTTGGCAATTTTTTTAAATATTTTTAATAAACATATATTTACTTATAAAAAATTTAATAAAGTAAGATTGAAATAATATTTAAGAGAAAATCCGGAAAACCAAAAAAAATCGATAAAACAAAATCAATCCAAACTGATATAGTTGGTATGGTTTGGTTTTGATAAATTCGAACCAACCCTGTCCATGTACACCCCTACTTATAACCTGTTTGGCCAATATTTTAAAATCAGTTTATTTTGGAAAGAACTTTTTCTGAAAAGTACTTTTGATGAGTTTGTGTTTGAATAATTAATTAAAAAATTACTTCTGAGCAGCAATTAGTGGTTGACAAAGCTTTTGAGAATTGCTTCTAAGTGTATTTTTCAGACAAGCGATTTTTAAAAAAGTGCGTTTAGGAGAATGTATTTTTTTTGTGTTTCTTCAAAATTCCTTGTATTTTTACTCAAAAATACTTATTTTTTTCTTCTAAAAACTTGGCCAAACGTTTCAACTTTGAAAAAATTTAATTTTTTTTTAAAAAGTACTTTTGACTTCGAAAAAAGCTTGACCAAACAGGTAATTAATATTTCGTTACCTCGTAATTATTGCAAATCACGCAACTAATGTGAGGACTTAGGATTTGTCCTATTAAGATTTACTTAATTGTGAGGTATACACGCATAATGGCACAATTTTCGCCTAGTGATTAGCAGATCACAGCCCTCAATAGATATAGATTAGCTCAAGTATAAGTGTTCAATAAGTACTATCACAAGTTAAAGTGTCTAAATGAAATAAATGGACAAGTTTAAGGGTCGACACATATATTTGGCCTTAAGACTACTATTTACTTTTTTAAGAGGTGTGGAAAAGATTTAATAGACAAATAATATGGACTGGAATAATACATGATGGTGATCAACATCAAGTGATTATGTAAACCTTCTATTTTTGCCTGAATTAAGTAGCTACTGCTAGAATTTGCCCCATTTAAAGTTCCGAAGAGAAAAATATTTACGAAGAAAATAGCACGCAATATTTAAAGCATGTTTGGCCAAGATTTTAAAATTAACTTATTTTGAATTTTTTTAAAGTACTTTTGGAGTGAAACAATTTGTGTTTGCCAGTTAATTTAAAAATTACTTCTGAGCATCGGTTAGTGGTTTACCAAACTTTTAAAAATTACTTCTAATTATATTTTTCTCAAGAGTGCTTTCAAAAAAATGCTTTTGGGAGGATTACATTTTTCTGATTTTTCAAAACTTTTTTCTTCTAAAAGCTGGGTCAAACTCATCATCTTTGAAAAAACAAAAATTCTTGAAAAAAAAAGCTTTTGGCTTTGGAGAAGGTTTAACCAAACCGGTTATCAATAATAATCATGTAATCTCGTAATTATTGCGAATCACGCAACTAATGATAGGACTTAGGATTTGTCTAATTAAGATTTACTTAATTGTGAGATATACACGCTTAATCGCACAATTTTCGCCTAGTAATTAGCAGATCACAGCCCAAATAAATGCCAGGAACACCGCTAATTATAATTCATCGACTTGTGTAGCGTGACAATCAGATTTGCTCTGACATTTACAAATTACAAACATTGGGGTACGTGTAGGGTCGGCGCCGGCCTTAGTACCTTTTTAATATTAAACCCAGATACAATACCATATTAATAATATTTGACAAAAACCTATGTAAACTCTAGACTAATAAATTCTTAATTAACTTTTGGTTTTGCTCCCACGACCTCCAAAAGTCAATGTCAATCCTTAATTACATAACTGCAAGGCCAAGTTATGGCAGTTGACATTATAATTTTCTATATAAATAGGTCATCTCGTTTCTTCTGGTTCATCATCTCATATTCAACAGAGAAAAAAAAAGCCAATTAAGAGAAATTTTAAAAAGATAGAAAGAGAGTGAGAAAAATGATAAGCTCAGTAGTAACAGCACAATCACATATATCGGTTATTACAATCGTAATCTACACTTGTTTGTGGATTCCATTCTACCAAATACAACAATTCATGCAAAAGATGTTGGAATTTTTGATGTATTATCCATATCCTCGGCCAGTCAATGAAGAAGCTATTTATGTTCCAACCAGCTGTGACCTGAAACTTCCGGCCAGTAGATTCGCCGATGTTCAGGGACGGAGCAACATCGACGAAGGGGAAGTAGAGGAAAGTTGCTCCATTTGTTTGATGGAGTATGAGAAAGAAAATGCAGTTTGTGAATTACGGAGGTGTAAGCATGTATTTCACATGGATTGTATTGAGAGATGGGTGGAAAGGGGACAGTTCACTTGCCCTCTTTGTAGATCTATGCTCTTGCACCGGACTGCCGAATCTTCGTGCAAATGATCTGTTAATGCTAACTAGTAGTTCTTGAAGAGAGAATAATTCTTTTTTCTTAAGGCCTCACGATTTTGTTATAAGTGAGGTCGTCTATCTTTGATCTGTACATATATATACATATAATTCATATATATTTCTTCTTTATGCTTAGCAATTTTTTACTATTGCTGATCATAACGGCTACGTGCGTATAAAGTTAGATTTATGCTGTATCATCATCGTCCTGAAATAAAGTTTTGCAGCCAATAAGCCCGAACTGCAGCCTCAAAACATGCTACAAATTCAGTTTTAAGGTGGGTGCAGCTATTGCAAAATACGTTAGTATATTATGTTGGAGTTCCAACATAATTATACTTGAACTCCACCATATTATAATAGAGTTTCAGGATAGCATAATATGATGGAGTTCCAGCATGTACACTAGAACTCCATTATAATATACCGGAGTTACAACAAAGTATACCGGTCTAGTATAATCTACTGAAAGTTCATACAGAAGTACTCGAATCTCCTGTATATTATGCTGGAACTTTCCGTGTGTTGGAGTTCCAGCATAATATGCTGGAAGTTCATATACATGTGCACCAAACTCCAGTATATTATGCTGGATCGATTTCTGTTGCAGCAAAATAATGGTTATTTTTTATTGACTTGTTAAACACTGACTATTTTTAAATGACCAGTCCGAAAATTAGCTAGACCGTGCTATTTTTACCAAAATATACTCTTTCAGCCCAAAAATTTGATTAAACCTAACTGTCTTCTCCATAATCATCAAAATCCCCTATCTTTTATAAAAAAAAGAAAATTAATTTTTTAGTGATCCAATCTAGAAAAATATAATATTGCATAAGCAAAACTACCCATGATATAAGAAGAGGAAGAAGGTAATGTATAGGTTTTACACGTATTATACATATTATACAATAATATAAAGTGTATTTTCTGGCAAAGATAGTCATCGCATTTTTTTTTTTACTCTGAATAGAACTCATCATTTTTGGCTAAAAGAATACCAGTGGAAAAGACAAACGTTAAACCAGAAAATGTGTACCGTATACGAATGCCATCTGGGAAGGCTTTCTGTATCTGAAGATTATGCAAGAAATAGATTCATTTTACAAGAGATCCCAAATCATTATAGATGCCAAGTTCTATGTGTTGGCATGAACGAGAACAACAGATAATATATACCTAGAAAAAGGCGGATTTAGAATTTGAACATTAGTTATCACTATTCATCTAATTTACTGAATTCAAAATTTATTATTTGTCATTACTAGTGACTAATTTCTTGTATTTTTTCAATTAGCCATAACTATTGAGTTTCAATGAACTGTATATCATTCGCCACTCTCAATCGCGTGTCCGTTTGGGTCAGCTATCCTGTCTATCTCGAGCAACAACATATGTCAATGTATTTAATGGGATATCACAAGAACTAAAATTAGAATGTGTTAATAATTACTCCCTCGTCGATTTTTTTTTGGATATTTTTACACAAATTAAGAAATTTATCTGTTAGTATTAATTAATAATAGAATTGACCATATTAACCTTTACTATCTCACATAAACACTCCTAACACATATTCCAACACTATTTATAGAAAAAAAATAATTAATTTATTTTTGAAATCTCGAAAAATTACTTATTTTGACCACAAAAGAAATACCAAAAAATTACTTGCTTTAGCCGGAGGAAGTATATTAAAGGGCCAAACCAGTAATTGTCTCATAATTACTCGCTTCTGGCGAAGGTAGCTCGCCCATTTGTTTTTGTTTCTAATCATAAACTTTATGTTTTGACTTTTCTTTTTCTTCTACAAATTAGTATTTCAAAAGCCACGTAGAGCACAAAAACGACGAGAAATTGAAAATAATGAAAATGCAGAGCACGACCCTCGCTTGGAAAATAAAGAGAACGAAGAAGGGTAAAAAATATGCCTGAATTATTGAAAAAGATTTTAAAATATCCTATATTTATCTATTGGGCTAAAAATACCCATTCATTTTTTTGATTTACTTATAACCTTTGATCATTAGGTCAATGTTAAACTTTAAAAATAATTATTTAAATTACACATGACAACTTCTTATTGGTCGACATTAAAACATCTAACCTATCCACTCATGTCTACACGTTTTTCGGACGAAAACCGCCCCAAAATTAACCAGACCCGAATAAGAAGTTCAAAAATAAAAAATAAAAAAATGCCCCGCGTGGCAACGTTACCAGTTTGTGCTTTCTAATTATGCGCGGTGCCAGTAAAGAGCTTATATGAGCCAAGTAGGTGCTTTCGGATATTCTGCATTTCCAAGCATCGAGAGACTGGATCTTAATCTTTTTGGAACACTTGGAGAAAATTTCAATCTTCTTGGAGCTCACTTGATGTAGCGTCGAGTTGGTAGTGATATACTTTATAGATTTTGGAATCATATAACTTTCTATATCACAATTTCGTAGATTTTGGGACCTCTTGTTTTAGTTGAACATTTTGTTTGGGTCGGGTTAGTACGAAAAACTGGTACATATGGATAGGTCTTTCTAATGTATTTGATGTTTTAATTTTTGCCAATAAGAAGTTGTCACGTGAAATTTTAATAATTATTATTTTTAATTCAGCATTGACCTAACGGTTAAAAGACAAAAATGAACAAAAGAGGTAGATGGAGAAGTATTTTTAGTCCAATAAATAAGAGAAGTATATTTTTAGACCTTTTCAATAGTTCAGAAACATTTCTGACCATTTACGGTAAAAAGAATCAAACGGAGAATACGATTTTCTTTCTTACAAACAACTTCTGTGCTTCTCCTACAGTTCTTTTTCTTATCCTTTATTTTAAAAATTTCTCAAAATTGTCAACCATGCTCTTCCATTTCGTGACTTGACCTAGAAGTCCATCTCCAAGAGTCAGATTAGCTCTTAATAATGAAAAACTATCAGTTGTCCTGAAGATGCAAATCTTTCTACAACGATTTTCTCATCATTTAGATGAATTATATGTCTTTAGCTGGCAAATATATATAACTTTAAACGGAAAATGTCCAAATACCCCTGAACTTTACGATAAGGTATATATATAACTCTTGTTGCAAGTTTGGCACATATCCAACCTTGCCGTTACACTATTGGCCCAGATATTCCCTTTGTTTTAAACGGAGACGAATACCCCCTGGACTTTACGATAATGTCTATATATAACCCTCGTTTTTAACAAAATATTTTTTTGTAAAATTATATTTGTAAAAACATAAAATATTTTATTGAAAATAATTTCTCCAGTTCTTAAAAAAAATATTTTGTTAAGAAATGATTTATTTCCGGTTTTCACTACAAAAAATAGTTTTTACAACATTTACTTTCCAGTTTATACAAAAAAAAATCTTTAAAAATAATTGAAAAATGAAGAATTTTTTTTTCAAAAGTGAAAATATTTAGTTTAAAATGTTTTATTCAGTTTTTAAAAAACAAAAATAGTTTGTTAAAACTGAAATCTTCAGTTTTTACATTTTTTTTAGTTTTTACAATTATGTTTTTACATTTTTTTAAAAAAAAAATAATTTTTGCAATTTTCTTTTTGTTTTAAAAAAAATGATTTTTGCAACTTATTCTTTTTGGGATTAAGTTTTCTTCATGTTAATAAAATTATTTATGTTAAATATTTGCTTTATGATTTTTAATCTTGTTATGGATTTATATGTCAGAAGAAAATTGAAATCTTCCAATGCTAGCTTGAGAAAGTGATTTTTCAAAAATTTTAAATATAGACGAGCTTAAATGGAGTGAAGGCAGTAAAAACTAAGTCATATCAAATAGTTAATCATAACAATAAACAACAAATTAGATACTTAGTTTACTATTGTACTTAGTTTTTTTTTGTTGGACTTTCTATTGCCTTTTAATCATAACAATAAATGCACAATATTTTCATTTTTAAGAACTGAAGAAATTATTTTCAACAAAATATTTTCAGTGTTTACAAAAAAAATATTTGTTAAAAAAATGAGGGTTATATATAGACCTTATGGTAAAGTTTAGGGGGGGTATTTATCTCCGTTTAACATAAAGGGAGTATCTGGACCAATAATATAACGGCGAGGTTAGATATGGGCCAAACATTTAGCGATGGTTATATATAGACCTTATCGTAAAGTTCAGGGGGTATTTGGACCTTTTCCGAAATTTAAAATATTAATTAGAGGACAAAGAGCCATCCATATTCGTTGTTTAAGTTTTTTTAGGTATATACATAGTTTATACTTGAATCGGATTATATTTACAACGACCGCTTATCCTTTTGAGGACTAAAGTTAGAGGTGATCACAATACTTTAGATAAGTTCGATCTAATTGAAACACACATTTGGCAAGAACGAAATTTGAGAACCTTCAGAGGAACACAAAAAAGCAGTGAGGAAATGATCAAATTGATAATCCAAGAAGTACACTGTCGTGGAATGTTGAATTCTAAGATAGCGAGACAATTTCAATTTTTATCCATAGTTTGTAGATGAGCAACTATGTAGATATGAGGACACTAGATTTGGGGTTGCATGTCCAAATCTATATGAATTTTGAGGGTTCTTATAATACTTGTAAATATTTCCCTGGTAATAAAAACTTTAATTACCAAAAAATAAAATAAAAAATTGAAACACATAAGGCTGCACACACCTCGACTATCAGATGCATTGTGATAATACAAATTGAGCTGGTCGAAATATTTTCTTTTATGTGATTTAGGTCTACCTCTAACAATAACAAGAGTCAATGTATTTAATTGGATATTACAAGAACTAGCTTTACATAATTTGTTAATTATCTTGGAGTTGTCAATAAATAATTTATTCTGGTAAAGATAGTCATCGCCTTTTTATTTTCGCAGAATAGAACTCACTGCTTTGACTTTGATAAAATTTTGAAAGCCATGCAGTCATGCAGAGCACGAACTCGCCCCTGAAAAATAGCAAAACAAAGAACACGACTTTACATCTTTCAAACATAACCCTCTGACGTCTCTAAGGTCCTTTACATTATTTTCCCCCTCAAATTTGTCAGCAATGCTCCTTCAATATTTTTTTAGAGAACAAGAATTCTATCCTCCAGAAGTCAAATTGGCTTTTAATTGAATAACCAAATGGAAAAAATATCAGTTGACTTGAAGAACAAGATCTTTTCACAGATTTTCTTTGCATTCAAATGAATTATTTGTCTTTAATTGGCTAATATAATCTCAAATAATTAATGAAAGTGCCCAATAGCCCGGCGGATATTTAGATATTCCATAAGGAGCTTCCCTATTTTTCTTTTAAACTTTTTAAAAAAATTAAAGGCCACTAGGTTTTGTGCCACCTGAAATTTCTTTCGGTATAATATTGTAGGATAACGCTTTATGCTTAGGATATCACGGTATTGGGAAAAAACTGAATTTATATTAAAGGTGATGTGGTATGACACGTGGATTGGTCAAAAGGTCAACAAATAAGAATTAATTGAGAAGAAGAACTCAGAATAGACACAAGGTGCAATTTAGATACGTATCTCGTGCCTAAATGAAGCATTTATGTATGGGGATGCTTGAAGATTCAAAAGATAAGAATTTGGCGATGGAAGATACGGGAAGAAGAATTTCAACAGGCATGAAAAGCGGTTTTAGACACGTGTCCCGTACCAATTCAAGTCATTTAAAGCCAACGGAACGAAAGGCGTTAAACACATGGTTCTGAAGACAAAAAAGAGTCTAAATTCAGTATTAAATATCTGATACGTTGGAAAATTAGTATTTAATAGGAATAATTGTGTAAAGGCTTATTCAATGTCATTTATTACTCATAATTGTATCATTAAAGCTTAGGTTTTATTCTTCTACCTAGGATCAACTATAAAAGGAAGAAGTCGCATCATATGTAGACACACGAAAAATCATTAACATCATATTGAAATACAGATTTCTTTATTGCTTTTTTTTATTCAGAGAAAGCCTATTATATTTTTTGGTCTCTTGATTATTAGTAACCCGATTTTTTTCTCTTATTTTCTAGTGTTAACTAAAATTCCATTTTTGGTTAAACAAATTGGTTCCGTTACCGGGAATCTGATAATTTATTCTTTCCAAGCTTGCACATTCTACTTATTGTTAATATCATGTCAAACACCAACAACAACAACATCAATGTTGTTGAAAACCAAATCCATTATGCTCAAGGGGATTTGCACAACGTCAACATAGTTCCTTTCCCTCAAACCTCTCCATGACAATCTAGTACTGTATCACATGATGTTGAGCAAGAACCACCAAAACTACCATCACCTAAAAGAATAGTGAATGTCATCAATGGAGGAGAGGATATCTATGGAGTAACGTACACGGCTTCAAATAAGATTTCTAAAATGAAGATCACACATGGGAAGCGAGTGCGCCAAACCTTAGATCATGAAAGCATAAATTCCGATGATGCAGATGCGGAAGGAGTAATTACTCCTCACAATGATGCACTGGCTATATCATTATTTGTACATGACACCGAGGTATAACGAGTCTTGATTGATCCAGGAAGTTCTGCAAATATCATTCTACTAAGGGTGTTGCGGGAAATGCAAGCTGAAGATAAAATGATACCAAAAGCACATACGTTGTCAGGCTGCGACAATTTGAGTGTAGTAACTAGAGGAGAGGTAATTCCAACAACTTATGCCGCAGGTGTAAATAAAGAAACTAAATTTCAGATAGTTGAGATAGAAATGGCCTACAACATAATTATGGGGAGACCATGGATCCATAATATGGAGCTGTCCCACCAACTTTACATCAAGTTATCAAGTTTCCATCACCTTGGGGGATATGTCAAATTCGAGGGGATCAACAAACAGCCAGGAACATCAACGATGTGACAGATACGAGCATCATGGATAAAGAAAAATAGCAATTACAGGAAACAGTTGGAGGCATCAGCAATCAAACTACAACTGAGAAAAAAGATTTAGACTTGAGACCTGATATAATTCAGGAACCTGAAGAGAATAAGAACACTAAAATAACAATAGAGGAACTCGAAGCGGTGGTGTTATTTGAGGAATGGCCTGAAAGAAAAGTTCACATGGGAGCTAATCTAAAGCCCGACATGCGAGGTATGTTAATTGAATTTTTAAACGCTAATGTGGACTGTTTTGCTTGATTCCATGCCGATATGACAGGTATACCACCGGATGTGATGACTCAGAAACTCAACGAGGACCCATCTTTTATTCCAATCAAGCAGAAGAAAAGAAAGTAGGGGACTTTCAAAAATCAACTAATTCAAGATGGGGTTAAAAAATTGCTAAAAATTGGATCAATCCTCGAGGTAAAATATCCTGATTGGTTAGCCAACACTGTGGTCGTACCTAAGAAGAACGGTAAGTGGCGAGTTTGTGTAGATTATACAAAACTAAATAAAGCTTGCCCGAAAGATTCTTTTCCTTTACCCCATATAGATCAAATGATAGACGCAACTGCAGGTCATAAACTTTTGAGTTTTTTAGATGCATATTCGGGGTACAACCAAATTAAAATGCACCCTGATGATGAAGAAAAAACATCCTTCATCACAGACCGGGGGACTTACTGTTACAAAGTGATGCCCTTTGGTCTAAAAAATGCTGGAGCAACCAATCAAAGATTAGTCACCAAAATATTCCAAGAATATTTAGGAAAAACTATAGAGGTATATATAGACGATATGCTCGGCAAAACCCAGCATTCTAATGATCATATTTCTCATTTATCTGTTAGTTTTAAAATTTTGCGAAAATTTAATATGAAGCTCAACCTAGAGAAATGCGCGTTCGAAGTAGCCTCAGGTAAATTTTTAGGTTTTCTTGTTTCTAATCATGGCATTGAATCCTTCTCAGATTAAAGCAATTGAAGAAATACATGATATTCTTACAAATAAGAAAGAGGTTCAAATATTGACTGGTAGAATTGCGGCACTAGGAAGATTTATTTCCAAATCTTCAGAAAAAAGCTTCAAATTTTTCTTGGCACTCAAAAAGCAAGACCATTTCGAATGGAATTAAGATTTCCAGCAAGCTCTTAATTACTTGAAGGTTTACTTGTCGAATCCCCCTCTATTGGCAAAACCAAAGGAAGGTGAAAAGCTACTAATTTATTTGGCAGTCTCAGAAGTAGCGGTAAGTGCTATTTTGGTCCGTAAAGACCAAGGTAAGCAATCTCCTATTTATTATGTAAGTAAAACTTTGCTAGATATTGAGACAAGGTACCTGCATCTGGAAAAGTTAGCGTTAGCCACTTAGCCTTAATCATGGCATCAAGAAAATTAAGGCCTTATTTTTAGTGTCATCCTATTATAGTAGTTACTGCTTTCCCTTTTACGAAATATTTTGCATAAACATGAACTGTCAGGTAGATTGGCAAAATGGGATATAAAATTAAGTAAATATGAAATAATTTATCAACCTAGAACCGCTATCAAATCTCAAGTACTCACTGATTTCGTAGCTGATTTTAGTCAAGGGATACATTTAGAGGCAGAAAAAGAATTATAAGTTTTTAATGGTGCAAACCCGGGAATTTGGGTATTATTTACTGATGGTTCATCTAATGTGAATGGGGCAGGCTTAGGAATTGTTCTTTGTGATGACCCGGCCCGTCGTCACGGGAATCACCACCCCGTTATGTTGTAATTATATGTTTTATGCTTTTTATATCAGCGTTAGAGTCTATCGCGTGAGTTAGGAGTAAATTGGATTGAAATTGAGGCATATAGCCTTTTTGAAGGAAACTTCAATGTGGAAAGTCAACCTTGAGTTGACTATTAAGTTAGAGGGCTCGGAATCAGATTCTTCTGATTTGGTTAGTTCAGGGAGGTGATTTGTGACTTAGGGGAGCGATCAGAATTGAATTTGGAGGTCCGGTGTAGTGATAGGCTTGAATTGGCTAAGGTTGAATTTTGGCGAAATCCGAACGGTAGATGATATTTTGATCCGCGGGTCGGAATGGAATTTCGACAATTTTTGTAGCTTCATCATGTGATTTTGGATATGTCCGCAAATTTTCAGGTCATTCGGACGTCGTTTGGTCGGGTTTTAGATCGAATGTGTAATTCAGAAAGTTTTGAGGAATTTAGACTTGAATTCGATGTGAATTATGGGTTTTCATGTTGTTAGACGTGTTTTGAGGATTGGAACAAGTTAGAATAAGGTAATAGGATGTATTGGTGTGTTTGGATGAGGTCCCGGGGGCCTCGGGGTGTTTTCGGATGGTTAAACGGGAGAAAACATGAAAAAATTGTAGGTTTTTGATTCTGTTCTGTTGTTTTCGCTCCTGCGGAAATGGGGCGCAGAAGCACAGGTCCTCGCTGAAGCGGACAGTTGTCCGCAGAAGCGGTGTCGCGGGTGCGGCTGGTCATAGAAGCGAAAGTGGGTCGAGGGATGAAGGATCCGCAGAAGCGGAATGGTGACCGCTGGAGCGAGTCCGCAGAAGCGGACTCCTATTCGCAGAAGCGGGAAATCCCGCAGGAGCGGAAGATTTTCCGCAGAAGCGGACGCGCAGGAGCGGTCCATGGCTTGTGGGCAAGGGTTCGCAGAAGCGACCAATTGGTCGCAGAAGCGGTTCCGCAGAAGCGAAAATCGCAGAAGGTTAATTGTATCAGAAGTTGGAAAATTTCAGAAACATTTCAAACATTTGGGTCTCGGCTTAAGGGGCGATTTGGGCGATTTTGAAGAGAAACGCAAGGGAATTCGTCAGGTAATCAACTATGGACTTAAATTATGATTAGTATTGATAATATTATGCAATTATATCATGAAAATGGAGGAATTTGGGGTATTTTATGGAGGATTTAGCCCTAGGCTTGAACTTTAAAAAATCAAGGTTTTGAATGAGCAAATGGAGTCCAAATTTGGTAAATTTGATATGCTTAGACTCGTATTGAGACGAGGGTTCCGAATATGTGACTTTTGTAATTTTTCGAGAAGCGTACCGAAAGCTGGGTTTTGGCAACTTTGGGAATTTTGATGTAAATTGAGTTGTTTTGACTGGGTGTCGTCCCATTGGCCTAATTTGTTGTGTTTCTACTACATTTGATCAAATTCTACGCGTGCGGAGCTTGATTCTCGTGGCAAGGGCATCGCGGAGTAGTCGTCGAGCTGTATTGAGGTGTGTAATAGATGTGGGTGATGACCAGCGGGTTTGAAACCCCGGTATACCACTTTGTGACGCTATATAGCGGCGAGACACGTACTCTCTTGTGAGTGTGGGGTCGATTGTGTTTGGGTTCTATGGCTTAGTCCGACTTGTTGGTACCGTGTTATGATATTGGCTATTCTTGAGCCGTCTAACCTCCTTCTCGGATGGTTGCATACTATATTGTGATATTGGCTACTCTTGAGCCGTTAAACCTTCTTCTTGGACGGTTGAGTATACTTGTGGGCTGTGAGCCAGTTATTGGATCACGTGAGGATCGTTATCATTGTCTTGTGATATTGGCATGCTAGTTTATTACCAGTCAGTAGCTATTACTGTTATCATGATATTTCCAATCTCTGGAACTTGACATTTACTGTTTTTAACTGAAAAATGATTAAAGAGTTTTCAAAACTACTTTTGAGCATGCGAGGCTGCATTTGCATATTAGCTGACTGGTAGTGGATCGGGCTGCGCGCCGCAGCATATATTCATGATATTATGCTTGGGCTGTAGGAGCCCCTCCGGAGTCTGAACCCCCACAGTGAGCATGGGTACCCAAATTGGATCGGGCTACGCGCCGTAGCTGTCAAGCCCCAAATCGAGGAACATGACCGGCTCCTGACTGGGTAGCCCCAGTCAAGCGGACCTGGGTGCCTTTCATTCCCACGTGTTACCCCTGTGTTGATTGTTTCTCATTAACCAAATATCTTACTAACCATGAATGATTTCACAATAAACAATTAAAACCATACGAGTGATTCATTAACAAGTTTGCAGTTTTTACAACGCCCGACATAACATAATATATACATAAGACTGGAGTCCCACAGTTTACATGTCTACAGAGCCTCTAGGATACAAAAAGGGAATATAATACTTTGCCGGTAACAAGGCTCCGGCTATACCTTGCAAAAACCAAAATGAAATCTAACAAAAGTGGTGTGAACCACACAGGGCCCCGAGGAAGAAAGGGGCTCACCAAAACGGGTAGTGGAAGGTGAAGAATACTACTGCCGATGCGCTGGAGTGCCTGCTACTGAACCACCTACAATCATAACACGAATGTAGCGTCCCCGACAAAAGGGACGTCAGTACACTTGAATTGTACTAGTATGTATGGACAAACTTTGTCCCAAGTAAACTCAAGCCATTAAACAAGGATCATGATGACAAGACAGACAATAGATTACATCAAGAAATCAATTAAGCTAACTATCCATGTTTCCCACCTTTTACTCATTTCAGATAAGCCTCAACATAAGCACGTTCAAGGTCAACAAATAGAACAACAACCAATCAACCACATAAATTGCAAGTAGTCAAACATAGGGGCAATCGGTGCCCCCCAGGTTGCAAACTCTCCTGCTGTCTCCTTTCACAATCTCATATCAATAATATTGTTTCAATTCATTTGTGATTTCGATCGCTTTCCATCCTTATTACCTCATCCACCCTTATTACCTCGGCCACCCTTATCACCCCAACCCACACCTTATTTCTTCATGTTGCGGCGCGCAACCCGATCCCACCGTACAGTTTTCAAACACAACAATCACAAACAGCAGATAAGGTACTACACACAATTACAATAAGTTCAAATAAGCAACTTACACATTGGTTCATGTTCTCAATTACTTCTCAAGCCAATATCACAATCAAGTTACAAGTGTTCCAAAATAGAGAATGTTTATACTGTTATGTTCAATAACTTGCCACACCTCAAGTGTTTCGTTTCTTTTCCACAAGGTACCATATATGCCATCATAGCAATTGTTCACAATTCTTTACCAAATTAAACTCCCATTTTACATCACTCATAGTTCAACAACAATTTTGAATATTCAGTACAACATCAAGAACTTCACACAATTTGTCAAATTAACATGAACTCAACAATTTCACACATATAGGCGATTTCACAAGAATCAAAATTAGCCATACATACCTGGTATCGAGTTTCCTTCTTTTAAACTCCCACTTTATGCTTACCCAAGATATCCTACTCTTGCAGACCTTATTCTTGAAGACTCTTACTTCTACTCACTTCTTTTTTTACTAGAAATCAAGTTCAATAATTATGCATGAGTGTTAAATTCAATTTTCAGAAGCTATTATATGCAAACCTCTCTTTACCCATTTTAAAACTGAAAATCAAAGAAAATAGTTAGGGTTTTTACCTTGTAAAGATTGGGGAAGTTGAATCTTGGCCCTAGAATCCTTTGGACTAAATGGTTGGAACAATCTTTGGAGATGAAGAACTTCTCTCTCTAAAACCCCTCTCTCTCTCTCTCTATCTAATTTTAGTGAGATGATATGATAAAATGAAGGGGAAAGGCATTATATTAAAGAAGAGATCGGGTCAAATTTTATAAAATTTTCTGGGCCGGGTCAATTCTGCGGTCGCATCTGCGATCGCAGAATCAACATGCGTTCTGCAAAGTGACCGCGGAATGACCTCAAAATTACACAAGTTCTGTTACGGAATGCGACCAAAAAGCGGTCCGCATTCTTGATCTGCGGTCGCAAAGTGCACCGCAGATTCATTATGCGATCGCATATTGACCGCAGTTTCAACATGATTTTGGGAAACCTTCTGGTAAGCTCTGCGGCAAGAATGCGGTCCGCATAGCAGATCTGCGGTCGCATTCTTGACCGCAAAATTGACACTTTTCTGGAAAAATTGATTCTCTATATTTTTGAAACTTAAATCACTACCAAGGGTCCGAACCGCGGCGAGCACGCATTCCTAACACATTATTCGGACCATGACACTATAGCTACTAGGTTTTATGCACAAAAATTTTACGGGGCCTTACATACTCCCCCCCTTAAGATCATTCGTCCTCGAATGAGGATTTTGAAATAAATGAGTTGGTTTTGAAAGACATGATATGCAACTATCAAAATTTTGACTAACTCTTATATTTTAGAAAAATTTCGCCAGAGTTTCCTTTGTATTATGGACATATCCACCTGTCAGAGGGCCCCCGAAACACATTACCAAACAACAATATACAAATACAACACTTTCCACAACTCATATATACTTTCTTGCCTCAACAAATGCACATATTCCATCACATTGTTACAATTGCACATAAACTAGTCACTTCAATGAGTTCTTCCCTTATTTAATCATCTTAATACACCATGTACACACAAACAAACCATTACCAATCTACACTTACTATTAGTTGTTTATTTAACACGTAAATCTTTTATAAGGCTTTCATTTATCAAGAAAGGTTCAAGTGACCCAAGGCAACAACACATTTATCTCATTACAAAATGAAGGAGACTTTACTAATACTAAGAGGGAAACAACTTGGACAAGATGGCAGTTACTAGGAGTAGAAGGGTCACCTAATTTCTTCTAGGCTTGATCAAACAAATGGGGGTACTTTTCCTTCATCTCTTTTTCTGCTTCCCATGTGGCCTCCTCAACTTGTTGACTTCGCCACAATACTTTAACAGAGGCAACTTCCTTATTTCTCAACTTACGGACTTGCCTATCAAGAATGGCAACTGGAACTTCTTCATATGACAAATCTTCATTAACCCCGATAGCTTCGACTGGCATGATGGTGGATGGATCTCCAATCACTTTCTTCAACATGGACACATGGAATACCGGGTGCACTGATGACATCTCAGGAGGCAACTCTAGCCTATAAGCAACTTGACCAATCCTTTGAACAATCCGATATGGCCCGACATACCTAGGACTCAATTTCCCTTTCTTTCCAAATCGCATGACTCCCTTCATAGGAGATACCCTCAAGAACACCCAATCATCGACTTGAAAATCCAAATCCCTTCGGCGAACGTCTGCGTAGGATTTTTGACGACTCTGTGCTGTTTTCATTCTCTCCTGAATAACCTTGACCTTTTCCATAGCTTCGTACACCATATATGTCCCTAGCAATTCCGCTTCACCTACCTCACAAGCCCGCAACATATCTTCAAGCGTCTGAATGGTCCGCTCGGCCTGACCGTCTGTCTGCGGATGGAAAGTTGTGCTGAGATTCACCTGAGTTCCCAAACCTTGCTGAAACGTCTTCCAAAAGTTAGCTGTGAACCGAGCCCCGCGATCCGAGATAATAGAAAGTGGAGTGCCATGAAGCCTTACTATCTCTTTGATGTACAACCTTGCATATTGCTCCGCAGTATTAGTGGACTTGACTGGCAGGAAGTGAGCTGATTTGGTGAGTCGATCTACTATCACCTATATTGAGTCGAACTTACGCTGAGTGCGAGGTTACCCCACCACGAAATCCATATTGATCATCTCCCATTTCCACTTTGGTATTTCTATAAGCTGAGTTAATCCACCGGGCCGTTGATGCTCGGCCTTCACTTGCTGGCAGTTCGGGCATCTAGCTACAAAGCTTGCCACATCCATTTTTATACCGTTCCACCAATAAATCTCCTTAAGGTCATGATACATTTTCGTGGAACCTGGGTGTACTGAATACCTGGAAATATGAGCCTCTGCCATTACCCTCTCCCGAAGCTCGTTCACGTCCGGAACACATAGTCTACCTTGGCACCGCAATACACCATCCTCACTGCTGAGTTCAAATGTTGAGGTCTTGTTATTCATAACTGCTTCCTTCACCCGAACCAATGCTGGATCCATGAACTGTTTTTCCTTGATTTCCGCGACCAATGATGATTCTGCTCCATTATGCACCAAAACATCCCCCTCGTCTGACGCCGAGATACGAACCCCCAAACTAGCTAATTGGTAAACCTCCCGAGCCAGGGGTCTCTGATCCACACCCAAATGAGCCAAACTACCCATGGATTTTCAACTAAGAGCGTCGGCTACCACATTTGCCTTTCCTGGATGGTACAATATGTTCATATCATAGTCCTTGAGCAATTCTAACCACCGCCGCTGTCTTAGATTCAGCTCTTTCTACTTGAACAAATACTGGAGGCTCTTGTGGTATGAAAACACATCTACATGAACTCCATAAAGATAGTGTCGCCATATTTTCAAGGCAAACACAACAGCTGCAAGCTCCAAATCATGCGCCAGATAATTCTTCTCGTGGTTCTTGAGTTGCCTGGAAGCATAAGCTATAACCTTTCTGTGCTGCATCAATACACACCCCAAACCGACTCTGGAGGCATCACAATAAACTACAAATCCCTCTGTGCCTTCTGGTAAGGCCAATACTGGCGCCGAGGTCAATCTTGACTTCAGCTCTTGGAAACGTTTCTCGCATGCATCGGACCACTGGAACTTAACTGCCTTCTGCGTCAGTTTTGTTAATGGGGAAGCGAGGGTTGAGAATCCCTCTACAAACCTCCGATAGTACCCTGCCAAACCCAAGAAGCTACGAATCTCTATCGGGGTCGTGGGTCTAGGCCAATCTTTCACTGCCGCAATCTTCTGAGGATCCACCTGAATTCCCTTACTAGAAATAACATGCCCTAGAAAGGCTACGGACTCCAACTGCTACAGGGTATTGGTTATAGCTTTACATTATGCTAGCTGTTATACTTGTTGTTGATATTTTGGCTCTCTACTGTTGATATTGAACTGCTACAGGGTATTGGTTATAGCTTTACATTATGCTTTACTGTGGATTTCTTATCTATGCTTTCTTACCCTTGTTTATTACCACTGGGTCTGGCTGTACTCATTTTACTCCCTGCACCATGTGTGCAGATCCAGGTACCTCTCAGCAGACCTGATCCGATAGCCGTTCGGAGGCATTGTGCGGGATAGTCGAGGTAGCTGCAGCGTTCGCGGGACCTGACTCCCCTTCTGACTGTCTTTTTTCATTTCTTATTGTCATATCTTTCCGCATTGAGTTCTGGTTGTAAACCTTATTACACGTATGTTCTTTAGAGGCTCTTGACTCTTGACCCTTCGGTCTATGGGAGTTGGTATGTGTAGGGACTTGGTTCCCCGTTTCGATATATATATCACCGTTGTTTCATAATTTGATATGCTTAAATGGGATAAAGCGAGCTCCTAGCTCCGTTATTGTTATTGATTGGCCAGGCTGGCCTAGCAGTGTGCTGAGCGACATCACGACCGAGTTTGGGGTCGTGACAAGTTAGTATCAGAGCCTAGGTTTACTAGGCCTCATGAGTCTTGAGCCGGTTGGTAGAGTCTTGTGGATCTGTACGGGGACGCCTGTACTTATCCTCGAGAGGCTGCGAACCTTTAGGAAACACTTCACTTTTCTTGAACTATGTCGTGCGATCTTGTTGTTCTGAGAACTAAACTTCTATATTCTATTCTCTCGCATATGGCGAGGACACGAACATCAGGGCGAGGTGGACGACCTCTATTCTAGAGGTAGAGGTAGGGCAGCTGAGGCAGTGCCAGCTGACCTGCACGTTGTACCTGTTCTGGAATAGCCCCCAGTGGTTGATGCTCCAGCAGCCCCAGTTCAGGCCCAGACTGTATCTATTGCTATTCCTGGTCTTCAGGAGACTCTAGCTCAGATATTATCGGTGTGTTCCGGTTTGGCTCAGGTAGTATCAGCTACCGCTACTGTAGCGACATCTCAGTCAGGGGGTGGTCGGCAGACCCCTACAGCTCGCACACCTGACCCGGTTGTTCAGGGACTTCAGATGCCAGAGGCGGTCCTCGCTCGGGTGGTTGCACCGGTTATTCCTCCAGCTGCACCCGCTCCACCTCCAGAGCATATGGTTCAGGTTATGCCCGATGACGAGCAGCGTCGTCTTTAGAGATTTGGTAGACTTCAGCCACCCCATTTCAGTGGCGTTGAGGGCGAGGATGCCCAGGGTTTCTTGGATAAGTGTCAGAAGATGCTGCGTACGGCCGGTATTCTTGAGTCCAGCGGAGTTTCATTTACTACCTTTCAGTTCACTGGTCCCGCATTTGATTGGTGGGAGGAGTTTGAGAGGCGTAGGCCTGTAGGAGCGGCACCTTTCACATGGCAGCAGTTCTCTACTCTCTTCCTAGAGAAGTATGTACCACAGTCCCGTCGCGAGGAGCTTCGTCTCTAGTTTGAGTGGTTGGTTGAGGGCGATATGTCTGTGACCCAGTATGAGCTTAGATTCACACAGTTGGCTAGGCATGCCACATGGATGATCCCTACTGATAGGGAGAGGATTAGGAGGTTCATTGATGGTCTCAACTACTCTATCCACATTCTTATGACCAGAGAGAGAGTTCTGTCATCATTTTTCGAGCAGGTTGTAGATATGGCACACTCCATTAAGTCGGATCGTCGCAGAGAGAGGGAGGAGTGGAAGGCAAAGAGGCCTTGTGGTTCTGGTAGTTTCAGTGGTGCTCCATCTAGAGGGCATTTCCAGTGGGGCAGAGGTCACTCATCTAGACCTTCTCATTCAGGCCGCCCTGAGCAGAGTGGAGGTTCTTATGGTCGTGGTCGACAGGGATTTCAGCAGGGTCGGTCTTCACTTAGTGCCCTCCCAGCCCAGTGTGCAGCACCTACTTCTTCGACCCAGGGTTCTTCTCCGGCGAGGGGTTCCCTTCAGTCTCCTTCTCCAGCACCAGGTGCTTGTTATGAGTGTGGTGAGTTTGGCCACATGAGGAGGCAGTGCCCTCGACTTCGTAGGGACAGGGCTCAGCAGAGGGATCAGCCCTCCTCTTCAGCACCATCTCAGGCTAGTAGAGGTGGAGGTCAGTCTTCTCGTGGTCGCCCCAGAGGCGAGGAGAGATCCAGTAGAGGTCAGACACGATTCTATGCACTCCCTGACAGGCGTGATGCAGTTGCCTCCGATGCAGTGATTACAGGTATCATTTCTGTCTGTCACAGAGATGCCTCTGTTTTATTTGATCCAGGGTCCACATATTCTTACGTGTCCTCTTATTTTGCACATTATTTGTGTGCGACTTGTGGTACTCTTGACTTACATGTTCATGTATCCACCCCCGTGGGTGATACGATTGTTGTGGATCATGTCTATAGATCCTGTGTTATTTCTATTGGGGGTCTGGAGACCCAGGCAGATATGTTATTATTGGGGATGGTGGACTTTGATGTTGTATTGGGTATTGACTGGTTATCTCCGTACCATGCTATATTGGACTGTCATGCTAAGACAGTTACGTTGGCCATTCCTGGTATTTCTCAGATTGAGTGGCGGGGTTTGACTGATTTCGTCCCTACACGTGTCATTTCGTTCTTAAGGGCTCAGAAGATGGTTGAAAAAGGGTGATTGTCGTACTTAGCTTTTGTGAGAGATGTGGGAGCTGAGTCTCCTAGCATAGATTCGGTATCTGTGGTGAGGGATTTTCCTGATGTATTCCCCTCAGACCTGCCGGGCATGCCGCCGGACAGGGATATTCATTTCGGCATTGTCTTAGTGCCGGGCACTCAGCCCATATCCATTTATCCTTATTGGATGGCACCAGCTGAGTTGAAAGAACTGAAAGAACAGCTTCAGGAGCTTCTAGATAAGGGTTTCATCCGCCCTAGTGTGTCCCCGTGGGGTGCGCCAGTGTTATTTTTTAAAAAGAAAGATGGTTCCATGCGAATGTGTATTGACTATAGGCAATTGAACAAAGTAACAGTGAAGAACAAGTACCTCTACTGTGCATTGATGATTTGTTTGATCAGTTACAGGGTGTGAGGGTGTTTTCTAAGATTGATCTTCGTTCAGGCTATCATCAGCTGAAGATCAGGGACTCGGATATTATGAAGACTGCATTCAGGACCCGATATGGTCATTATGAGTTTCTTGTGATGTCTTTTGGGCTGACCAACGCCCCAGCAGCATTTATGCATCTGATGAACAGTGTGTTCAGGCCTTATTTGGATTCATTTGTGATTGTGTTCATTGATGACATTCTAGTCTACTCCCGTAGTCGGGAGGAGCATGCTCAACATTTGAGTATTGTGTTGCAGAGATTGAGGGAGGAGAAGCTATATGCTAAATTCTCCAAGTGCGAGTTTTGGCTCGAGTCAGTAGCATTTCTGGGACATGTGGTGTCTCGTGATGGTATTCAGGTTGATCCGAAGAAGATAGAGGCGGTGCAGAGTTGGCCTAGACCGTTCTCAGCTACAAAGATCAGGAGCTTTCTTGGATTGGCGGGATATTATCGCCGGTTTGTTCAGGGATTTTCATTCATTGCTTCTTCTTTGACTAAATTGACTCAGAAAGGTGCACCATTCGTGTGGTCGGATGAGTGCGAGGAGAGCTTTCAGAAGCTCAAGACAACTTTGACCACAACTCCAGTGTTAGTATTGCCATCAACTTCAGGTTCATATACTGTTTATTGTGATGCCTCGAGAGTGGGAATAGGTTGTGTATTGGTGCAGGAAGGTAAGGTGATTGCTTATGCTTCTCGGCAGTTGAAGCCACATGAGAAGAACTATCCTGTTCATGATTTGGAGCTAGCCGCCATTGTTCATGCCTTGAAAATTTGGAGGCACTACTTGTACGGCGTGTCTTGTGAGGTGTATACCGACCATCGTAGTCTCCGGCACTTGTTCAAACAGAAAGATCTTAATTTGAGACAGCGGAGATGGCTTGAGTTGCTTAAGGATTATGACATTACTATATTATATCATCCGGGAAAGGCCAATGTGGTGGCCGATGCTTTGAGCCAGAAGGCGGTTAGTATGGGGAGCTTGGCATATATTCCAGCCGAGGAGAGGCCATTTGCTTATGATGTTCAGGTGCTAGCCAATCGGCTAGTGAGGTTAGACATTTCAGAGCCCAGCAGGGTGTTGGCTTGTGTTGTATCTCGGTCTTCTCTATATGATCATATTCGTGAGCGCCAGTATGATGATCCACACTTGGCTGTCCTTAGGGACAGAGTTTAGCATGATGATGCTAGAGATGTCACCATTGATAGTGATGGCGTATTGAGGATGCAGGGCCGGATATGTGTGCCCAATGTTGATGGCCTTCGTTAGTTGGTTATGGAGCATGCCCATAGCTCGCGGTATTCTATCCATCCAGGAGCCGCAAAGATGTATCAAGACTTGAAACAACACTATTGGTGGAGAAAGATAAAGATGGACATTGTCAGACATGTAGCACGGTGCCTCAACTGTCAGCAGATTAAGTACGAGCATCAGAGGCCCGGTGGAGTATTTCAGCACATTGATATTCCTGAGTGGAAGGGGGAGAGGATCACTATGGGTTTTGTTACTGGACTCCCTCGGACTTCGAGGAAGTTTGATTCTGTGTGGGTGATTGTTGATCGGCTGACTAAGTCCGCTCATTTTATTCCAGTTAGTACTACTTACTCATCGGAGCGGTTGGCAGCGATCTTTATTCGGGAGATTGTCCGGTTGCATGGGGTCCCAGTGTCTATTATCCGATAGGGGAACTCAGTTCACTTCTCAGTTTTGGAGAGAATTTCAGTGAGAGATGGGTACCCGGGTTGAGTTGAGCACCGCATTTCACCCCAGACAGACGGGCAGTCTGAGCGCACTATTCAGATCTTGGAGGATATGTTACGAGCATGTGTGATTGACTTTGGTGGTTCGTGGGATGAGTTCTTGCCACTTGCTGAGTTTGCCTACAACAACAGTTATCGGTCGAGTATTCAGATGGCCCCGTACGAGGCATTGTATGGCAGACAGTGTAGATCTCTGTGGGATGGTTTGAGCCCGGTGAGGATAGATTGATAGGGACTGAATTAGTTCAGGATGCTCTGAATAGAGCAAAGTTGATCCAGGAGAGGCTTCGCACAACACAGTCTCGCCAGAAGAGTTATGCATACCATAGAGTTCGAGAGTTGTCTTTCATGGTTGGTGACAGAGTATTGTTGAGAGTTTCACCCATGAAGGGTTTCATGAGGTTCGGGAAGAAGGGGAAGCTGAGTCCCAGGTACATTGGTCCTTTTGAGATACTCAGGAGGGTTGAAGGGGTGGCATATAAGTTGGCCTTGCCACCCAGCTTATCCATCATTCATCCAGTATTCCATGTGTCTATGCTCCAGAAGTACATCGGGGATCTGTTTCACGTATTAGACTACAGTACCATTCAGCTGGATGATGATCTATCCTATGACGTGGAGCCTATTGCTATTTTGGGTCGTCAGGTGAGAAAATTGAGGTCCAAGGATATTGCTTCAGTTAAGGTTCAGTGGAGAGCTCGACCTGTGGAGGAGGCAACTTGGGAGGAGGAGCCGGAGATGCAAAGCAGATATCCTCACTTGTTTGAGACTTCAGGTATGTTTCTTGACCCGCTCGAGGACGAGCGTTTGCTTAAGAGGGGGAGAATGTAACGACCCGGCCCGTCGTCACGGGAATCGCCACCCCATTATGTTTTTATTATATGTTTTATGCTTTTATATCAATGTTAGAGTCTATTGGGTGAGTTAGGAGTGAATTGGATTCAAAATGAGGCATATAGCCTTTTTGAAGGAAACTTGAATGTGAAAAGTCAACCTGGAGTTGACTATTTAGTTAGAGGGCTCGAAATCGGATTCTGATGATTTGGTTAGTTCCGGGAAGTGATTTGTGACTTAGGGGAGCGATCGGAATTGAATTTGGAGGTCCGGTGTAGAAATAGGCTTGAATTGGCTAAGGTTGAATTTTGGTGAAATCCGAACGGTAGGTGAGATTTTGATTCGGGGGTCAAAATGGAATTTTGACAATTTCTGTATCTTCGTCATGTGATTTTGGATATGTCCGCAAACATTCAGGTCATTCGGACGTCGTTTGGTCGGTTTTAGATCGAATGTGTAATTCGGAAAGTTTTGAGGAATTTAGGCTTGAATTCGATGTGAATTATGGGTTTTGATGTTGTTAGATGTGTTTTGAGGATTGGAACAAGTTCGAATAAGGTAATAGGATGTGTTGGTGTGTTTGGATGAGGTCCCGGGGGGCCTCGGGGTGTTTTCGGATGGTTAAACGGGAGAAAACATGGAAAAATTGCAGGTTTTTGATTTTGTTCTGTTATCATGATATTTCCAATCTCTGGAACTTGGCATTTACTGTTTTCAACTGAAAAATGATTAAAGAATTTTCAAAATTACTTTTGAGCCTACGAGGCTGAATTTGCATATTAGCTGACTGGTAGTGGATCGGGCTGCGTGCCACAGCGTATATTCATGATATTGTGCTTGGGCAGTAGGATCCCCTCCGGAGTCTGAACTACCATAGTGAGCACGGGTACCCAAATTGGATTGGGCCACGCGCTGTAGCGGTCATTTTATGCATTGCATTGCATTTAGCTACACCTGCTAGCTGTTATACTTGTTGTTGATATTGTGGCTCTCTACTATTGATATTGAACTGCTACAGGGTATTGGTTATAGCTTTACATTGTGCTTTACTGTGAATTTCTTATCTACGCTGTCTTACCCTTATTTATTACCACTGAGTCTGGCAGTACTCATTTTACTCCCTGCACCTTGTGTGCAGATCCAGGTACCTCTCAACAGACCTGATCCAGTAGCCGTTCGGAGGCATTGTGCGGGATAGTCGAGGTAGCTCCCCTTCTGACTATCTTTTTTTATTTTTTATTGTCATATCTTTCTGCACTGAGTTTTCGTTGTAAACCTTATTACACGTATGTTCTTTAGAGGCTCTTGACTCTTGACCCTTCGGTCTATGGGAATTGGTATGTGTAGGGACTTGGTTCCCCGTTTCGACATATATATCACCATTGTTTCATAATTTGATATGCTTTAATGGGATAAAGCGAGCTCCTAGCTCCGTTATTGTTATTGATTGGTCAGGCTAGCCTAGCAGTGTGTTGGGCGCCATCACGACCTAGTTTGGGGCCGTGACATTCTCATACCACCTACGGGTGAAATAATTAGACAGACTATAAAATGCCATCCAATAACTAATAATGAAGCAGAGTATGAGTCTGTGATTGTAGGTTTAGAATTGGCACTTGAACTTGGCATCAAACAAATCATAATCAAAAGGGATTCATAGCTCGTAGTAAATCAAATACTGGGGACTTATGTAGCCAGGGAAACAAGAATGCAAGAATACCTCGAAAAGGTTTGAGAATTGGTAAGAAAATTCGAAACTTGGAAGGTAATACAGATCCCAAGAGATGAAAATGCAGAGACAGATGCTTTGTCCAACCTCGCATCCGCGACAGACAAAGCAAACAATGCAAATGCTTCAGTGGTACATTTATTTCATTCCATGCTCGAGCCTGATAAGAATGAGGTAAATTTTAATTATTTAACATGGGATTGGAGAAATGAAATTAATATTTTTTGCAGTATGGAACCGTCCCTAATGACAAAACAAAGGCTCATGTATTACGCAAGAAAGCTGCTTGATATTGTTTATATCAAGGAAATCTGTATCGGAAAATGTTTGGGGGTCCTTTAGCAAGGTGTCTTGGACCTTCACAGACATAGTATATAATGAGGGAAGTACATGAAGGACATTGTGGAAATCCTGCAGGAGGTAGATCACTGGTAAAAATACTGATACGAGCAGGATATTATTGGCCTAAAATGGAAGAGGAAGCCAATGACTTTGTATCTAAGTGTGATAAATATCAGAGATATGGTAGTAATATGCATAGACCAGCTGAACTATTACACCCAGTTATAGCTCCGTGGCCCTTTATGGAATGAGGAATGGATATCCTAGGTCCACTACCTCAGGCAAAAGGTCAGATAAAGTTTTTACTCGTGCTTACTAATTATTTTACTAAATGGGTAGAAGCAGGGTCATTTAAACAGGTACGAGAAAAAGAAGTTAAAGACTTCATTTGGAGAAATATAATATGCCGCTTTGGAGTACGAAAGGAGATCGTGTGTGATAATGGTCCACAGTTTATAGGAGTACAGATCACAAAATTCTTTCAAAGCTGACAAATCAAAAGAATAACATCAACACCATATCATCCCGTGGGTAACGGATAGGCAGAATCTACAAATAATGTAATTATCAACAACTTATAGAAAAGGTTTCAAGAATCAAAAGGCAATTGGCCTGAAGTATTGCCAGCTGTATTATGGGCTTATCGAACAATAACGAAAACAAGTATGGGAGAGACACCATTTTTAATGATTTATGGTGCAGAAGCTTTGATTCCAGTAGAAATAGGAGAACCAAGCACGTGATATGTCCAAACAACGGAAGACTCAAACAATGAAGAGTTACGGGTTAACCTCTATTTGATTGAAGGAATAAGAGAAGCAACATTAATAAGAATGGCAGCTCAAAAGCAAGTAATTGAGCGACACTACAACAGAAAGGCACGCCTCATGTTCTTCAAAATTGGGGACTCCGTACTTAAGAAGGTGTTTCAATCTACGAAGACTGCTAATTCCGGAAAGTTAAGTCCAACGTGGGAAGGACCCTATAGAATACGTGATGTTGCAATAAAAAGGAGCATACGAGTTAGAAACAATGGATGGCAAGGTTCTACCTTCACACTGGAATGCAGTCCGTTTAAAAAGATATTACTTCTAAAAAAGTAATCATAATGAGGTATCTTTATGTTAAATTTTTCTTTTGAATTGTTAAAGTTTTACTAACGGTTTTAGATGCTAGGAAAAAACCCTAACTCGTACCAACTCTCGTTGAACCGCCTTCCAGAAATGCGAGGTAAACTACGTACCTCGATTTGAAATGATAGAGATATGCATACCTTGAAGGCAAACAATCTCCCTGATATAAATCCCAGCTAATCTCTCGGACGAATAGGTAGTGGCAACCAGAATAAAAATGAGCTGACTTGGTGAGCCTATCAACAATAACCCAAATAGCATCAAACTTCTTCCGAGTCATCTGAAGGCCAGAAATGAAGTCCATAGTGATTCGCTCCCACTTCCATTCAGGAAGCTCAATTCTCTGAAATAAACCACCAGGTCTCTGATGCTCATATTTAACCTGTTGACAATTCAAACACCATGACACATATGCCACAATATCCTTTTTCATTCTACGCCACCAATAATGTTGCCGCAGATCCTGATACATCTTTGCTGTGCCTGGATGAATAGAATACCGCGAACTATGAGCTTCATCTAGAATCAATTCTCGAAGTCCATCAACATTCGACACACAAATTTGCCCATGCAATCTCAAAACTCCATCAGCATCTAAGGTGACCTGCTTGGCACCTCATCGCTGAACTGTGTCTTTAAGGACACATAAATGAGGATCATCAAATTGCCGATCGTGGATATGCTCCAATAATGAAGAGCGAGTGACCGTGCAAGCTAGCACTCGACTAGGCTCAGAAATATTCAACCTCACAAATCGGTTGGCTAAGGCTTGGACATCCAAAGCAAGCAGCCTCTGATTGACTGGAATATAAGCAAGACTACCCATACTGGCCGACTTCCTGTTCAAAGCATCAACCATTACATTTGTTTTTCCCGGGTGATATAAAATAGTGACATCTTAATCTTTCAACAATTCTAGCCACCTTTTCTACCTCAAATTCAACTCCTTCTGTTTAATCATATATTGAAGCCTCTTGTGATCAGTGTATACTTTACATGCCACACCATACAAATAATGTCTTCAGATTTTAAATGCACGAACAACCACCGCAAATTCCAGATCATGAACTGGATAGTTCTTTTCATGCATCTTCAATTGACTTGAAGCATAGGCAATCACCTTGCCACCCTGCATCAACACTACACCACGCCCAATACAGGAAGCATAAAAATATACAGTATAAGGTCCCGTACCTGTGGGTAAAACCAATATCGATGATGTGGTCAAGGCTGTCTTGAGCTTCTGAAAGTTCGCCTCACATTCATCTGACCATTCGAACTGAACACCTTTCTGCGTCAATCTAGCATTAGGGTTGCAATAGATGAAACCCCTCCATGAATCGCCGATAATAACCCACTAATCCCAAGAAACTCCGAATCTCTGTGGCTAATGTCGGTCTAGGCCAGTTCTTGACTGCCTCAACCTTCTTTGGATCAACCTGTATACCTGCTGCCGTCACAATATGACCCAGGAATGCAACTGAACTTAGCCAAAATTCACACTTTGAAAATTTTGCATATAGGTGGCTATCTTTCAGAGTCTGTAAGGCCACTCTGAGATGTTGCGCATGCTCCTCCTGACTGCGGGAATATATTAATATGTCATCAATGAAGACTATTACAAAAAAGTCTAAATAAGGCCGGAACACTCGATTCATCAATTTGATGAAAGCTGTTGGGGCATTTGTCAACCCAAAAGACATGACCAGGAATTCATAATGTCCGTACCGAGTGCGGAATGTTGTCTTAGGAACATTAGATACCCAAATATTCAACTGATGGTGGTCAGATCTCAAGTCTATCTTTGAAAATACTTTGGCACCTTGAAGCTGGTTAAATAAATTATCAGTTCGCGGGAGTGGATATTTATTCTTGATAGTCACCTTGTTCTACTATCGATAATCAATGCACATTCTCATCGAACCATCTTTCTTCTTTTCAAATAATACTAGTGCACCCCACGGCGAAAGACTGGGTCTAATGAAACACTTTTCAAGTAATTAATTAGTACAGGTCTGAAGACCCCCAAACACAATCACACAGGAAAAATGCACCCGGTCGACTACTATGGAGTCACTTTGGTAGGGTACAAAATAGGACGACGCATACGAATACGTAGACCAAGGGTATAATAACTTTGAAGTAGTTCTAATAAAATTCAGAATTGGTACCTGTAATGTCTACACCCGAGGACTCAGTCTCAGTTCTACCTCTTGTGACCCGAGCTCCACCTCTAAGACCTATACCTCCACCTCTAACACCTCTGCCACTGCCTCTAGCTGGCTGGGCAGTCTGTGGAGCAACTAGGGCCTGAATCCTAGCACAAGAATCCTGTTGTTGCGACTAAGCACCTCTCAATATCGGGCAATGTCTCCTGATGTCACTAATATCTCCACACTCATAACACCTACGCAGGAGTTGCTGCCGGGGCCTCAGGCTGTTGGTCATTAGATAAGAAAGCGTGTGTTCTTGCCATCTGCGGAAGAACAGAGTAGAAATTCAATTAGCATTTGAAGAACAAATTCGCACGATAGGAAAGAAGGAAGGTGAAAATTTTCCTAACTCTGTAGCCTCTAAGGGATAAATACAGACGCCTCCATACCGATCCCTCAGACTCTACTAATGTTGTTCGTGAGTTGTGAGACCCGTGCAACCTAGTGGTCTGATACCAACTTGTCACGACCCGGATTTCCCACAATCGGGAGTCGTGATGGCACCTACTAATGGGAACTAGGCAAGACAACTCTTACTTAAAACATTTGTTCGAACGCTCTTTTTAAAACATTTAGAAATAATACTATGATTGTAAACGCGTGATTTTTGACCCTCCCCGAGATTTTTTATATTTTTAGCGTAAAATATTTAGTTTAGTTTTAATATAGCTGTTTTAGCTAAATTTAACTCTTTTACTTTATATTTACTTTAAAATAAAAAATAACAAAATATAGTGTAATTAATGTTTCGTAGTCATTTTAAACTTGAAAAATACAAAAATAGTACTTTATATTTTTTATCTTTTTATAAAAACGAAAATAATAAAAAATAGTTTCATTAATATTTTGTAGTTATTTTAAACTTGAAAAATATAAAAATAGTACTTTATATTTTTATCTTTTTATAAAAACGAAAATAATAAAAAAAAATAGTTTCATTAATATTTTGTAGTTATTTTAAACTTGAAAAATATAAAAAAATAGTTTTATTTTAATTATGAGTATTATAGTTATTTTGATTACCTAGGATTAATTAAATAACACCATTCTCGGTTCCGGGCGAAGAATAATATTCGGGTTCAAACTACCCGGTTTTATAATTTTCGGACCTAGCCTGTAATAATCCGAGTCCACTACACTAAGGGGGACAATACATAATGGATGGGGAATAAGAACAAAGACAAGAAGAAAAAGACAAAGGGATAAAAACAAAAGAAAAAGACAAAAACAATATGGGACTAAATTTAAAAAAAAAAAATAATAAATAATAAACAATAACTATACTTCTTTCTTTAAAAAGAAGAAGAAAGCACGGCTGAAAGGATTTATTTTGAAAATAGAAGAGGAGAGGAAGAAACAGAAAAAAAAAAAGAGAAAAAAAGTAAGCTTGTGAGTGATTTTTTGAAAGCAAAACACGGGGGGGGGGGGGGGGGGGTTCAAGCACTTTTTTAAAAACGAAAGAAGAAACGAAAAAACGGGAGGAACAAAGAAAAGGAAAAGAAAAGGAAAAGAAAAGATACTACAGTGATTTGATTATTCTGGAGGAACAAAAACAACACAGAGGAAGAGGGAAGACATGCAAATACATGTAATACACAGATACAAAACAGGAGAGGGGTAGCTTCATCTTCTCGAAAAAAATAAAAGAAAGAGCAAAACGCTACTGCTTTCCGGCTCCGACCAGTAGCGCCAACGTCGACCGTCCCCGTCCCCGTTCCTGCGTCGGCATCGGCCAACAACGACCGGTAATGCCCACGACGAACGACGTATCCAACCACTCGTCGAACCTCCATAGCTGCCGTAAACCGACCACCGAACACCATAGCCAAACGACACTCAAACAGTAACGAACCTGCTTCGTCGCCGTCCGGTACGTCGAGGTCGCTGTCCAAGGTGTCCGTTCGAGTTTTTATCCGGAGTACTAGCAATTTGAGGTCCGTTATCTTTCTTTTGACAGTATTTAGAATGTTTAGTTTTATTCGCTGTTATGAGCAATTAAAAGCAATATTGTAGCTTATTTGAGATTATCATTTCTTTATTTTACTACCTTCATGCCTTTGCTAAAAATTATTAGATACATTTTTGTTAATATCAAGTCGGTTCAATTGAGTCACATGCGTGATGTAACTATTGTAGTGTTCATGTGGTTAGTTTATGTTTTTCTTTCTCGTAATAGTAATAGGGAGCTTTTAATTCCTATGTGTGAAATGTAGAAGCCCGTGATTGAAAGATTCGGAGACGTAGTTGTAGTTGTGACACTTTTTCTTCAAATTAGTTTTAAATATGAATATGCACAATTTGGTTTAGTTAAGTACAATCTTTTAAAACTAGAACTCGAGACGAGTCTCGCCAAATAACACGCAAATTGCGGGGCCCTCATAAATGTATATATATAAAAATACTTAGACTTCGGGATCAACCGTATAGCGAATTTTACGGTGTTCTCCAAAGATAATAAATGCGTAGTTGCTTTAATCACGTATTCTAATACTACCTTCTCAAATACGGGTGTCCATTTATGTGACCCAAATCTAAATCTCAACGAAGTCGAAACGTGTCAAAAGCCACGGGTGCACTGGTGCAACGTGGTTCGAGATACGTTTCCACTGCGTTGTAATTCATTTAAAACAATAAACAATAAAAGGGTAATGAGCCCTTAAACAATAAGCGAGACGAGCCTCGCCAAAATAACACGCAAATTGCGGGGCCCTCAACAGACGATTATTACGAAAAATGTTTAGATTCCGGGATGTGTTGTTTAGCGGATTCCACGGCCTTTCCCGAACACAAAACGCGTTAGTATCTTTAGGCGCGTATTTAATAATCTTATCTCCTTAAACTCGAGTGCACATTTATGTGACTCAAATCCAAATCTCAACGGAGTCGAAATGTGTTGACAACCACGGGTGCACCGGTGCGACGTGGTTCGAGATACATTTTCACAACGTTGCAATTCTTTGTTAAAATAATAATAATAATAATTCTTATAATAATAATAATAATCAAAAGCGGTTAAAAGTTAAAATTTGCACAGAGGTTAAAACACATTATAAAATCAGATAAAGAGGCCAAATACGATGATTGAGCGACCGTGCTAGAACCACAGAACTCGGGAATTCCTAACACCTTCTCCCGGGTTAACAGAATTCCTTATCCGGATTTCTAGTTCGCGGACCGTAATATAGAGTCAAACCTTTCCTTGATTCGGGATTAAACCGGTGACTTGGGACACCATTATTTTTCCAAGTGGCGACTCTGAATTAAATAAATAAATCCCGTTTCGATTGTCCTTTAATTGGAAAAACTCCCTCGTGCCCCCGCGGGTGCGTAAAAAGGAGGTGTGACAGCTCTGGCGACTCTGCTGGGGAATACACCCAGAACTTCGGTTCAGGGTTTAAGAATTCGAGCTCAGTTAAATTGTTATTTTTGTCTATATCTGATTTTATTATATGTTTAATTAATGTGCTATATGTCTACCGCTTTGATACTAGTTGCACTGTATATACAAACTGCTATATGTTTACCACTTTGATATTGCGTGAACTGTATATAAAATTGTGCCGAAAACCCTTCACTTCCCACCCCCGGGGATGTGCTCACTGGTTGAGACTCCTTATTCTGTTAGTGTCATACCCCGAAATAATGAAGAGGTTCGGAAAGTTTCTAAGCCGGTTGGCCTTTTGGTTCCCGGAAAGGAGCTCCTTCCTCAGCCCGAGTTGTCCGCTTGGGTACACAGTCTAGATCATGTACCAAGATTTTGAACTTAGAATAACATGACTTCATGCCGGACCCCTGGTAGGAAACGCTTATTTGCATCACGTTGCATTTGACTTAGGGGACTCAACACAGGGGTTGGGTCCGTCTAGGACAGGTGACCCGGTAATCAAGGACCGAGCATATTATATGTTGCATTTATTTATCATGTATTATTATGATGATTGGTTAAATTCTTGAAAACAAAAAAAAAAGGAAATAGAATTTTGGAATAGAAAAATATTGACGAAATGCTGTCGAAAATTTGAAAATTTAAAAAAAATAGGAAGAGCAATTTTGTTGAAATAATTGGTCATAAAATAATCTGACCGAACTACGCAGGTTTGATTCTCGCCATTAGGTGGGATACGTAGGCAACCCTCATCGGGTCCAACCACCCCTTCAAAAAATTAAAAAAAAATGTCAAAGTTTTAGTTTTCAATAAAATCAAAGTGATGCCGTTTTTGAAAATAGCCGAATGTTCCGAAAGGACGTCGGAAGGTTGTTTTTGCAAAAATAGCCACTTTGAGTCATTTTTAATAATTTGCGGGCACAGCCTTGAAATATTCCATGTGGAAATGTTGAAAGGCCGTATTCGCAAAATCAAGTCCGGGTTCACACCCCTTTTGCAAAAATAACCAAAAAATGTCAAATTTTTTGTTTTGTTATAAATAAGTCGGGTGATGCTATTCTTGCTTAAAATAAGCCGAATGTCCCTCAAAAGGACGCCGGAAGGCCGTTTTTGCAAGAATAGCCACTTTGAGTCATTTTAAATAATTTGCGGGCGTAGCCTTGAAACATTCCCTCGCGGAAATATCGAAAGGCCGTATCCGCAAAATCAAGTTTTGAGTCATCACTCAACTTTACAAAAATAACCACTTTATCAAATAAGCCATTACATAGCCGGAGTTTTGCTGAAATAGCCACATTTTTGCATTTTAACTTCCTCAGGTCTTGTGTTGGCCTGTGTCGGTGCTGAACGATGCCCCATAGGCCCCAGGATAAAATTTTTGAATTTGCATCTTCTTAAATAAAATTTTGCAAAAAGAGCCACTCTGTTTAAATAAGCCATTACATGGCCAATTTATGAAAAATAGTCTTGTGTTGGTTTATGGTGATGCCGAACGATGCCCCATGAGCCACAAGATAAAAAAAAAATTAAGTTTACCTTTCTTAAATAAATTTTGCAAAAAATAGTCGTTTTGTCAAATAAGCCATTAGGTGGCCAATTTTGTAGAAATAGTCATAATTGACACCAAAAATATTCTTATTCTTGTAGAAATCTCCTACACAAGTTTATAGTTGGAGTCGGCTTCTATAATTTTCCTTCAAAGAAAAGAAAAAAAAATCAAATAAACATCTCTTTATTTCTTGCATTAATTTGCAAGAACTACGCTCGGTCTAATTCATGCGGGGTCATGATACGTAGGCAATCCACATAGGATTCGACCATTTCCATAACCAAAAAAAAATGAAAAAAAAAACTACAAAAAAGAAAAAAAAAAGAGGAAAAATGAAAAAAAAACCACAAAAAGGGAAAAAGAAAAGAAAGATAGAAAAAAAAAGAAGAATGATCAATAAGCGGGATACCTTAATGCTGACATGCTGGCTTCGTTTTGTTGTGTCCATTTTCAGAAAGGTGGTTGGTTGTGGTTCCAAAATAACTCTTCCCTATAATACAAGGTCGGAGGACAATGGCAGAGAATCTCAAGACTGAGTGGGTTGGTACAGGTACCCGACAACAGCTGGTTGAACGGAACCACGGGTTAGTAGAAGAAGTCAAAATATTGAGACAACATGTGGCTGACATGTATCGGGCGTGGATGGATGGAAAAGCACCACCCCCGCCACCACCTAGCTTCTTGGACTCTGTCCTTACCCGTACACTGAACCCGATGCCAGATGATCCCTCACACTCTCCATATATACCCACCTATCACAGCTTTTCCAGCCACTCGAGTAGCTCAATTACTCGTTCCCCGGCTATGTTTTCACAACGCTACTCCCGTCCCCAACACCACTACTCTCCCCGGGACACCCAAAATCGTACTTCACCTTCCAGGTACCCAGCTCCACAAAAAGCCTACCAACCCCCACGAACATACCGGAAACCCCCTAGGTCAGGTTTCAGGCCAAATAAGGCGTTTAGGGAGGAGAGGTTGCTGAAGCGAGAAAAGGCTCTTACCCCTATCGGAGAATCCTATGCAAGTCCGTTTGAAAGGTTAAAGCATGTCGGCCTGATTACACCGCTCCCCGAATATACTCCCGATCCACGTGCAAGAAGCTTCGATCCTACTGCACGATGTGCATACCATTCCAATGTCAGAGGGCACGATATTGAGAGTTGTCGTACCTTGAAAAAGGAAATAGAAAGAATGATTCAAAAAGGATGGTTGATTGTGATCAATGACGATGACGGAGAGCACACGAATCCTCTGGGGGGTATATTGATTGAAGCTAAAAATGTTGAAGGAGATGGAAGCCTCAGCAATATTGATGCAGAACTTAGTGGCTAAAATGTAGTGCTTGGTAATTGGGAAGACACTCCATCTTTTGGTCAGCTAGATGGAGCTTTGGTGGTTCGTTTTTGTCGTCATTTCTGTTGTCCGAGTTATTTTCAGGGTTTTCTTGTGGTCAAACCCTTTTGTCCTAGCAGTTTGCTTTGGTCTTGCCCAGTTTTGTTTCAGGGCTGTACTCTAGTTTGTTTTGCTTGTTTTGTCATTGAACCATTTCGTCTTTAGTTTAATGAAGCTTTCGGCTTTTGTTACTTCCGGTCATTTTATTTGTTTAGTTCTTTTTACCCTTTATATTTGTCTTGTGCTCAAACGCCGAATCTAGTGACACGACATGCGCACACATAATCGTGGCTTAATTCTAAAAGTTAATCATTAAGCAATTGGAAGATGATCGGGTCATCTAAAGGAAATAAAAACAATTTGAGACTATTTGGATCCTGAGTCATGTGAAACCGGGGCAAGTAAAAAGGAAACAGTTAAAGGCAAGCTGGCCAAATCGACGTGGGGTCATTCACAATGAGAGTGTTGCCCAACAGTGCTTTAAAGATATGACGAATATTAATTGTGTTGTTTACGCTTGGCATGTTTTGAAGATTGGAATGACGAAGGCATTTTGTTCTGCTATCCAAACACTTTATCCATCGTCAACCCTTTAAGACTTATTCTAAATTCTTTCATACCCCTCCTCCGGAATTAGTTGCAAAGACTAGACACACAAGTTTAAAAGGTAAGAGAAGAAAAGGATAAAGAAAAAAGAAAAGAAAAAGAAAACAAAAAGAAAAGTGTATGAAAAAAGAAATTTGAAAAAGAGGAATTGGGAACTACGTTTGACCTGATTCCTCAAAGAGGATACGTAGGCGCTTCACAGCTCGGTCATAGTGTAAATAAAAATCAAAAAAAATCCCCAAGCAAAAACTGGGGCAACAAAAAAATGTGTTTATGTAAGGAAAATATAGGATTCCGAAGGTTGTAATTTTGAACCCAATTTGTTTTATTTTGAGCCTTTAATACCCTTTCTTTCTAGCCCTGTCCAAACCCACATTACGGTCCAAAGAAAGACCTTTTGACCAATTTTCAAAAGAGGCTGAGTTAGGCAAATGAGAGAAGTTTCATCGGGACATGACACTCTGATTCCCGGCAGAAAGACTCCGATCTCCAGCAGAAAATAGGAGAGTCTTAGCAGTAACACCACCAATCCCCAGTGAAAAAGTAACATAAATGAGAGAGTCTTAGCGGTGAAAACCTTCACAGGCACCATAAGGCGATGAAAGCTGAGAGAAAAACCGAAATGAGAGAGGCTTGGTAGTGAAAACCCCTCGGGCACTACAAGTCTAACGGAGATTGGAAATCAGATAGGAAAGCCCCATGCGAAGATTACAAAAGGCGGTTTAACGATGGAGGATAGGCTATATGTGCATGTCATGTCCATTAGAGTTGGTATCCACGTTTGATTAGGTTTACTTTATAATTTTTCTTTTTAGAGAGTCATCTTCCTTTTTGTCTTTTATTCTGTTTCCTTTTATCTTTCTTCTTGTATCGAAAATTCCCCAATAGAGTCTGTTTGCCAGAAATGACTGCAAAATTTTCCATCAGCTTTCCAATTACACAAGACGGGATTCTAATTGGTACACCCAAGTGGTATAAGTCAGGAGGGAACAAGCGCAATGCCAATGTCCAGAAGGATGTTCCCCAACAAGAGGAAGTTGACAAAGGGGTAGACCAGCATCATAAAAGATACCTCCATAAAAAGTAAAGGTTAATGACCACAAGGCCAAGGCCAGTGAGACTCAAAGGTCGGAAAACGCCACAGAAGAAGGGAGGATATCCCTAGCAGAAGAGGTATTTTCAGTGGCAACGGTGAACAAAGAAAATGGTTCACCAGTAAAACATGCAAGGTCTTCACGAAGGGTCACTATCATAGAAATTCGGGTGGTCAGTGGAAAACCACGTGGAAAGGTTCGCGAATAAAGAGTCGTCAAGGAAGGCGGGGAAGCAAGAAAGGAGAAAGCTATCCCCAGAATGAATATCATCAAATGATAACATCCCCGGCAGGGTCTGACAATGAAACGCAGAGCAGGGAAAGAGGAGGAGAACCATCCCCAGCAGGAGCACCACAACCAACCACCACATTTTAAAACTAACCAATTTTTCTTTGATTTGAAACGGGAAAAATAGGGGTTGTTGGCAGAAAAACATGCCACGGAGAAGATTCTCAAACTGGGGCAGAAAATATTCTCCCGTTGCAAAAATTTTCTCGAAACCAAATACCCGGTTGGGGAAGGAAGCCGAATAACGCGAGGAAATGATCTTTGAACCCGATTATCCCCAGCAGCTTTGAAAAAAAAAAAAAAAGAGAAAACAACAAGTTGTGATAGAGGAAATTATACCCCCAGCAGACAAGACAAAATGAGGAAGCTTGCGTTCAGAAAGGCAAGAAGTCGGTATCATCCCCAGCAGTTCTCGAAAAAATGAAACACTGATTTTGAGATTTCTCCGGCAGCATTATATCCTACAAGTTTTTCAAGGGAGCCAAGCGCGAGTCCCGAATGAGGTTTGGAAAGAGGAAAAAGGAAAAGGGATCCCCCGACAGTGTAATCCCCAGCTGATGACATTTCAATCCCCAACGATCCCGGGAGAGAATAAAGGTTTTGAAGGAAGTAGAAAAAGAGGAAATAAAGAAGATTTCCCCAGCAGCATTACCCCAGCAGGTAAGTAATTAGTTCCAAAGACATCCCCAGCAGTCAAGAGAAAAATAACACAACCCGGGAGGAAAGCAATTCCAAAACAAGGCAATTCGGAAGAAAGGATGGCCCAAGAAGCGATGCAGGAAGAAGAAAGTGGTGCAGGAAGCAAAGGAAGGCGACATGGATGGGATGGAGTTAGTGAGTTGATGTTGAAGTCAGGGAGCCCGCCTGAAGAATGGAGTGGCGAGTTAGTTTTGAAGTTATAGTTGAAGTCAGGGAGCCCGCCTGAAGAATGGAGTGGCGAGTTAGTTTTGAAGTTATAGTTGAAGTCAGGGAGCCCGCCTGAAGAATGGAGTGGCAATTTATTTTGAAGTTGTAGTTAAAGTCAGGGAGCCCGCCTGAAGAACGGAGTGGCGATCTATTTTGAAGTGGTAGTTGAAGTCAGGGAGCCCGCCTGAAGAATGGAGTGGCGATTTAGTTTTGAGTTGTAGTTGAAATTAGGGAGCCCGCCTGAAGAATAGAGTGGCGATTTAGTTTTGAGTTGTAGTTGAAATTAGGGGAGCCCGCCTGAAGAATGGAGTGGCGATTTAGTTTTGAAGTAGTAGTTGAAGTCAGGGAGCCCGCCCGAAGAATGGAGTGGCGATTTTATTTTGAAGTAGTAGTTGAAGTCGGGGAGCCCGCCCGGAGAATGGAGTGGCGATTTAGTTTTGAAGTTGTAGTTGAAGTCGGGGAGCCCGTCTGGAGAATGGAGTGGCGATTTAGTTTTGAAGTTGTAGTTGAAGTCGGGGAGCCCGCCCGAAGAATGGAGTGGCGATTTTATTTTTGAAGTAGTAGTTGAAGTCGGGGAGCCCGCTTGAAGAATGGAGTGGCGATTTTATTTTGAAGTAGTAGTAGAAGTCAGGGAGCCCGCCTGAAGAATGAAGTGGCGATTTTATTTTGAAGTAGTAGTTGAAGTCAGGGAGCCCGCCTGAAGAATGGAGTGGCGATCTTATTTTGAAGTAGTAGTTGAAGTCAGGGAGCCCGCCTGAAGAATGGAGTGGCGATTTTATTTTGAAGTAGTAGTTGAAGTCGGGGAGCCCGCTTGAAGAATGGAGTGGCGATTTAGTTTTGAAGTTGTAGTTGAAGTCAGGGAGCCCGCTTGGAGAATGGAGTGGCGATTTAGTTTTGAAGTTGTAGTTGAAGTCGGGGAGCCCGCCCGGAGAATGGAGTGGCGATTTAGTTTTGAAGTTGTAGTTGAAGTCGGGGAGCCCGCCCGAAGAATGGAGTGGCGATTTTATTTTGAAGTAGTAGTTGAAGTCGGGGAGCCCGCTCGGAGAATGGAGTGGCGATTTAGTTTTGAAATTGTAGTTGAAGTCAGGGAGCCCACCGGAGAATGGAGTGGCGATTTAGTTTTGAAGTTGTAGTTGAAGTCGGGGAGCCCGCCTGGAAGAATGGAGTGGCGATTTAGTTTTGAAGTTGTAGTGGAAGTCGGGGAGCCCGCTTGAAGAATGGAGTGGCGATTTTATTTTGAAGTTGTAGTTGAAGTCGGGGAGCCCGCTGAAGAATGGAGTGGCGATTTATTTTTAATTTGGTTGAGGAAAGCGGTTGAATGTAATAGAAATCCCCGACATGAATCCAAGTTCGTAAGCAGAAGGAAGGCAACAAGGATCAGAAAAGATAGATTCAGACTTCGAAGGAGAATAGCTCGAAGATCACAAGTAAGGGAATTCACTTCGGAGTGCAATGCAAGTTAGCAACAAAAGAAGCTTGCGACCAAAATGCGAGTCAACAGTCTGAGATGATCAACAAAAGTTAGTCACAATGAAAAAAAGCAAGGAGTTAATCTAAGTGCAGAAGTTGATGAAAGATGTGGTGTGCTCAAGACATTGCCGAGGTCACAAGCACTGCATACCTGGTCTTGATCCGAAAGGCAGCACCTGCAACTAACAAGTATCAAGGTTCAAATTTAGAGTCCGCATGAAGCACCAACCAATACTCAAGATCAAGCTTCAGAAGACTTATAGATAGGAATCTTGTAACTAGTAGCTGATAGGCTTATTTAGTCTTTCTCATGTTTTGATTTTTGATATAATAGCAGGACCACGGACCGGAACTTCGATCGGACGGAACCTCGATGGAACGACACCTCGGCTGGCTCTCTACCTCGGTTACTCCATATTCTTACTCACTTCTGAACTACACGTGGCCTGATTCCTTTATAGCCAAGGATATGTAGGCGGCTCAGATACAAGGGCTCGGTCACATCCTCTTCTTTTTAGTTTAGTCTCTCTGAATAAGGGTCGGGTCAAAACACTTGTCTAGTCGTTCTTTGTCTGAAAACTCTTTGTGTTTTCAGTCAAAGAGGGGCAGCTGTAAACGCGTGATTTTTGACCCTCCCCGAGATTTTTTATATTTTTAGCGTAAAATATTTAGTTTAGTTTTAATATAGTTATTTTAGCTAAATTTGACTCTTTTACTTTATTTTTACCTTAAAATAAAAAATAACAAAATATAGTTTTATTAATGTTTCGTAGTCATTTTAAACTTGAAAAAATACAAAAATAGTACTTTATATTTTTTATCTTTTTATAAAAACGAAAATAATAAAAAATAGTTTCATTAATATTTTGTAGTTATTTTAAACTTGAAAAATATAAAAATAGTACTTTATATTTTTATCTTTTTATAAAAACGAAAATAATAAAAAAATAGTTTCATTAATATTTTGTAGTTATTTTAAACTTGAAAAATATAAAAAAATAGTTTTATTTTAATTATGAGTATTATAGTTATTTTGATTACCTAGGATTAATTAAATAACACCATTCTCGGTTCCGGGCGAAGAATAATATTCGGGTTCAAACTACCCGGTTTTATAATTTTCGGACCTAGCCCGTAATAATCCGAGTCCACTACACTAAGGTGGACAATACATAATGGATGGGGAATAAGAACAAAGACAAGAAGAAAAAGACAAAGGGATAAAAACAAAAGAAAAAGACAAAAACAATATGGGACTAAATTTTTTAAAATAATAATAATAATAATAATAAACAATAACTATACTTCTTTCTTTAAAAAGAAGAAGAAAGCACGGCTGAAAGGATTTATTTTGAAAACAGAAGAGGAGAGGAACAAACGGAAAAAAAAGAGAAAAAAAGTAAGCTTGTGAGTGATTTTTTGAAAGCAAAACACGGGGGGGGTTCAAGCACTTTTTTAAAAACGAAAGAAGAAACGAAAAAACGG